>CM064572.1:12092770-12529393 GCA_032716605.1 Paralithodes platypus
GTTTGTGAAATGCAATACGAGGGAAGTGAATTCCAAAGAGTAGTAGTTCTAGGGATAATTAATTTTGATAAGCAGAAGTTCTGCATTGTGGAGGAGAAAGTGTAAATTCATGGGCGCTCTCAGCTGCCCTAGTTCTACGGGGAAAGATGTGGAGAGGCGGCACAATTGAAGCAAGTTCCTCGGAACAATTGCTGTGAAAATATCTGTAGAATAATGCAAGGGATGCAAAGTTTCTTCGTATGGATAATGTAGGAAGGTCCTGTGTGATTGCAGGGTTATTGATTTATCTAATAGCTTTATTTTGAATTTTGTCTAACTGCCTCAATGCAACCACTCCACTTCCACTCCACAGAGGTGAACAGTAATCCATCTGAGAACGCACATGACTTTTATATATTACGGCCAACTGCTCGTCAGTGAAGAATTATCGAACTCTGTACAGGAGTCCCAGTTTTTTAGAGGCATTCTTAGCAATGCTTCTAACATAATGTGTCCAGCTCAAGTTAGTAGTTAATGTTACACCGAGAATGTCAATACTAGGGGAAGTGGGAATATTTACATCATTACAAAATATATGGGAGTCAGTGAGATTCTGTAAATTGAATGTACTTGGTTTGCTGTGCATTAAAGGAAACTAGATTATGTTGTCCCCCCTTCATTAATTCAAGAAAGGTCCTGGTTCAGAGAAATTGCAGTGTTTATTTTTGAATTTATAAGATCGGGTTGGGTGAAAGAATTGGTAAATGTGAAGGAACTGTGGAGTGTTGAGTCATCTGCGTAGGAATGTATTTGATTATGAGTGGTAGATATGAGATCATTGATATGAATGAGGGACAGAGTTGGGGCCAAAACTGATATCTGGGGAACACCAGCATTTATTGAGTGAAATTGAGAATAAAGGCCATCTACCATTACACATATTTTTCTGTTATGAAGATAAGAAGAAATTAGTGGAACTAATGATGCAAGGCATCTTCGACAATGAGGATTGATGCCAAACTCTATCAAATGCCTTTGATATATCCAGTGCTATTGTATGTGTTTCACCATGTTGGTCTGTAGCTTGGTTGATTTGATGCGTAAGAAGGCAAAGAATGTCTGCAGTTGATCGACATCGTCTAAAACCATATTGCCTATCACTGATTAATTTATTATTATCAAGATGCATAATTATGTGATTATTTAATATAATTTCAAAGCCTTTACCAAGAGTGGAAGTTATAACTATTGGTCTGCAGTTTGATGGATCTGAAGAGGCACTTTTTTTAGGAACTGGATGGATGTTTGCTTCTTTCCAGGGTACTGGGAAGCATGAGGTATGAGTACACAGACGGACATTTTTTGCCAATGCAGGAGCGAGCACCAAGGAGCAATTCTTAAGTACTATTGGAGGAATTTCATCTGGACCAGGAGCCTTATCTACTGAGAGATTCTGCAAAATAGTTTTGACATGTCTGGTGTGGATCTTAAGTGAGGGAATTTCAGGCGAATTAAAATTAAGTACAGGGACATCTTGATTTATTTCATCTAAGGTTTAGTTGGTGGAGAAAATATCCGCAAGAAGGTTAGCTTTACCTCGTGGGTCACTTATAAGATTGCCAGTCGGAGATTTTAATGGTGGAATGGATGAAGCAGTAGTGAAGTTGGATTTGAATGAGTTAAGAGTAGACCAAAATATTTGTTTATCAATTGGATTATTTAGAAGTTTATTTGCCTGCTTGTGGAGAAAGTTTGATTTAGTTAGGTTTAATACAGTTTTGGCATGATTTCTGATGTTTCTAAAGTAATTAAAGGCTTCATGTGTTTTTGATCTTGTGTATGCATTGTAGGCTATTGTTTTTTGTTCAGTTACTCTAGCACAATTATGGTCAAACCATTTAGGTGAATTAGATCTTTTACTGTACTTTTGATGAGGAATAAAAGTTTCCATTCCAATTTTTACAAAATCTTGTATGTGGCTCAAGGTGGTGTGTGCATCATTAGAAAAGAAAGAGGTCCAGGGAATATCAATACAGAAACCTTGAAGACCCTCCCAGTCTGCCCTATCGTAATGCCATTTAGTCACCAAAACAGGTTCAGAGTGGGAAGGTGTGGTAGGTGATAGACAGGTGGCCTGTATCAGACAGTGATCAGAATATCCAAGCGGGGACCTCACTGTAACATCATAATTTTCTGAATTGGTTGTTAAAAATAAGTCCAGTAGGTGGGAATTATGATTAGGATTATCTGGTACACGGGTGGGTTGGTTGACTAGTTGAGTGAGATTAAATGAGTCTGCAAATAGCTCACATTCAAGACCAGCATCATCAGTCCTGGCTGAATGAGTGAGCCATTCAACATTATGGACATTAAAATCACCCAACACAGTGATTTCAGAAGAAGCATTTAAGTTGAGGACACTGAGTTGTGAGGACAGAGAATCAAAAAGACTTTGCTATGGAGGAGTATTTGGGGAACGGTAGATGCAACATATGTATTTAAATGTACCAGCAGAAATTAATTGTATATAGAATAATCAAAATAAGGACAATTGAAACTAGTAACCTCTTCCAGGGCAATTTCAGATATTGCGAAGCAACATACACCTCCTATAGGTCTGAAATTTTGGAGCAGTTGATAACCTGGAAAATTAAATCCAGACGTGTCAGATGTGGATGTTACTTGAGTCTCTGTCAAAAAAAAGGAGAGTAGGGGATTCTGCTTGAAGAAATTGATGTACAGAATTGATGTTAGAGTGAAGTCCCCTTATATTGCTAAAGAAAAAGCTGCACCGACGAGCAGCTTTGGGACGTTGCAATGCTCTTGACACAGTCGCATGATGACGACCGGGAGGGCCCTGTGTCAATGACCCAACCCTGCCGGGGGTGGATATTCGAGGGACCACCAGGTTTGCTCTTAACAAGTATACTGCCATATTTATTTGGTAAAGGTGTATGGTGTTATATGTATGATATGTAGTGGGAAGAGTAGTGTTTTATGGATAGAGGATAGCAATGTAGGGCAATGTCGTGAATTTGGATGTATATGTTATATAAAGAGGGTTTTCCTGTTACCCCTGATGTGTGAGGCAGAAAGATATGTATCCAGCTACCAAGACCTGGGAGAGAAAATGTAATTCCTTGAGTCTCCCGATACCCTGGCGGTAGTACTTCCCTGGGCGGGGCTGCCTACCCCTACTACCTATATATATATATATATATATATATATATATATATATATAGTATACCCTTCCCCCTTAAAGCTCATGTTGAAAGGTGAGGAGAGAGAGAAGGAGGGACGAGGGGGTTGAGGGAAGGAAGAACAAGAAAATGGGAGAAAGGAAGGATTCGATATTAGTGAAGGAAGGGAAGAAGAATAGAAGACAGGAAGAAAGGAAACATATAAGGCAAGAAGAAAGTAAGGAAGAATAGAAGGCAGGAAGGAAGGAAGGAAAACTAGAAGGCAGAAAGGAAGGTTTATATATTAGGGAACGAAGGAAGGAGGGCAGGGAAGGTGGTATAAGCAACACAAGAAGCCAGTATGCGATGTGGGTTAATATCTTATCTTGGAGAGAGAGGTAAAGAGTTACACAGAGTTACACAGATACTCAGACCATACAGACCGTGCCGTCCCAACTAGCTGGGCCGATCTTAACCCGTGGAGCCCCGGCTAGTTTTGTAATGTTTGCGCACCAGAACCTGGCCGGTTTTCAAAAAATGGTTTTATTCCAGAAACAATAGCGAATGGGTTAGGAATGAAGGAAAAACCACGAAAAACTGCTCAAAAAGCTTAAAAAATGGTCCTACAGAGCCCCCGAAAATGGGTTTTACAAGAGTAAAAAATTGAAGGCAATTATCCCAAAAAAACAGGTTATTGAGCGCTCGCGCGCACGCACGTGGACTTTGAGAGTTTTCAACCATCGGCACGGTTGCGTGGGATACGTACACAGTTCCCATACAAATCTGAGCCCTCTTGAGTGGCTACACCTGAGGTTACGGTCGGCGCAATTAGGGTGACGCGTCAGGCGCGTCTCTGGGGCTGTGCGTTACATACATCGCCGACGCGTCAGACGCGTCGCTGGGGCTGTACGGGTTAATACTACTAGACAGCGACCATTTATAATGGACTAATAGGACAGTAAAGTAGAAGGCTCTCTCCACACCCTACGCATCCTTCCGGCTAAAAAACCGTACCGGAAAATAGGATTAAGTGTAACCTTATGGGTCTGGAAATGCCCACAAGGAAAGTGTGTATATTGTATAGGAAGAAAATAGTTTGAAAGGGAAATTAAACATGCCTACTGATTAATTCATATTAATCCAATCTTCATCAGATGATCGTCCAGTCATTTTTTAAACTTATCAATTGAATGACTGTCGACTACCTCCTTTAGTAATCTATTGAATGACTGTCGACTACCTCCTTTAGTAATCTATTTCACTCTTTAACCACATTGTATGTGAAGAAGTTTTGCGTCACATCTAAGGATGCCTCTTTTCTAAGAGAGAGAGAGAGAGAGAGTACAAAGGAGTACAAAGGAAAACTAGCAACAACAGGTCATGCGTCCCATCGAGGTTACATGCCCTCCAAAACACTGCTGTTCCAAGTGTTGCAACGGTATTTCGGAGAGAATGTGAGAAGGAATTGCTGCCATGGGGCTTAGCCCATGGCAGGGGAAACAATATTACGATCTATTAGGTTATTGAACGAACACTACCAAAGAAATTATGTATTCAATTACAAATGCAGTCAACCTTGAGTTCAGGGCATGGTGCTTGTCTATATGTTGCAGTCTATGACATTTTGGGGAAGCCCATTCCACAAGTTGACGACTCGATCGAAGAAGAAATTCTTGGATATGTTAGAATTGAATGATTTACCAATTATTTTGGAGCCATTTCCCCACGTGTACTGTAGTTTGATCGGTCAATTGTAAAATATTTACTACAGTTCATGTTGTTGATGCCTTTAATGATCTTGAAAACTTGAATAAGGTCACCTCTCAATCTGCACTTGGTTAATGGATATAAATTTAGTTTGTAAGACGTTTCTCATATGGTTTGTTCCGAAGACAGGGTATCATCTTGGTAACTCTACGTTGAACTCGTTCCAATTTGTCAATATTTGTTTTATAGTAAGGGCATCAGAACTGAATGCAGTATTCCAAAAGTGGGCAGACTAATGAATTGTAAAGGGTGAGGATAATGTCTTTTGATTTATATTCATATGATCTACCTATGAAACCTATAATTTTGTTTGCCTTCTTAACAACTTCAGCACAATGTTGACTTGGTTTTAAGTTACTGGATATTGTTACTCCTAAATCGGTTTCTCTGTCTACACTCTTTAGTTGGGTGCCATTCATCGAGTAGTCTAATTTGTCATTCCGGTATCCGATATGAAGTACTTTACACTTATCTTCATTGAAGCACATTTGTCTGATTTTAGCCCATTGTGAAAGGTTGTTTAGATTGTTTTGTATATCTTCAACACGTTCATTTGTTAGTATGGCATTTGCGATTTTTGTGTCATCTGCACACTTTGAGATTGTACCGGTGAGACCCTCATAAAATATGTTGTTAATGTTAATTAGGATAAGGACTCGTCCCAGCACTGATCCTTGAGGTACACCACTAGTTACGTTGGTCCACGTTAATACTTCCCCATAAATAAATACTCTTCATTATTTTCACTAAGCCGATTTTCTGTCCACCGTAGAACGCCGCCTTCCATTTCATGTGCTTTTAATTTCATCGCTAACCGTCTGTGTGGAACTTTACCAAAGGCTTTCTGGAAGTCTAAGTATATAATATCTACAGCTTTACTTTCATTATATAGATTTAGGATGTCATGTAAGAAGTCTAAAAGGTTTGTTAAGCAGGAAGGCTTTTTGCGAAAACCATGATGTGTGTCTTTTAGCATATTATTTTCCTCCAAGTGATTAACGATTCTGTTTCTTATTATTGATTCTAGTATTTTGTATACTATTGAGGTCAAGCTGTTTAGGCAATAATTGTTATGCAAGGATTTGCTACCCTTTTTAAAAATTGGTGTTACGTTGGCACGCTTCCACTCATCAGGTATTTTGCCGGTTTCCAAGGATTTGTTGAAAATCAGCGTCAGGGGTTTGGAGAGCTGCATTTAGCTTCTATAAGAACTCTAGGAGAAATCTTATCGGGTCCAGGTGATTTGTTTTCCTTGAGGATATCTAAACATCTCAGTACCTCTCCCTCAGTAATGCTGATATTTCTAAGAACTTCCAAATTATTTTTCTTTGCTGGCGGTACTGCAGGGATGTCACTTAGGTCTTCTAATGTAAAGACTGATGCAAAGAACTTGTTGAGAGCATTACTCATTTTGGCATCATCATTGGTAAAATCTCCATTTTCATCGACCAAGGGTCTAATCGTTGATGTCACCACTTTCTTCTTCCTGATGTAACAGTAGAATTGTTTTTGGTTCGTCTTGCTTTGATTCGCAACATGTAACTCCAAAGTGTTTTTACTTTGTATAATTAACCTTTTGAATTTACATCATCGATCTCTGAAGGCCTGTCTATTTTCATCGTATCGAAGGTTTGTGATATCTCTTGAGCATTCTGTTTAGCGAGTAAACATTCAGCTATTTCTCTATTCCACCATTTAGGTTTGTTATTATGTGCAGATCTTCTGTTTTTTATGGTGTGCACTCACGTACTGCGTTCGTTCGTGTACATTTCTGTGAAAATTGTCCATGATTGGTTTATCTCATTATTGTTTAGAAAACTCCAATTGGCTTCTTAAAAACAAATAATAATAAGTTTATGGAAATTTGTTTGCTTGAAATTAAGAACTTTTTCATTGCTGGTATTGAGTTTATTGCTATTATATTTTATACTGAAAGTGATCGTACAGTGGTCACTATTGCATAATTCATTACCAACAGTCAAGTTATCAATCAGGTCTTCTTTTGTTGCAAGTACAAGGTCAAGAACATTATTACCGCGGGTTGGAGATTGAACAAATTGATGAAGGGAACTTTCTTGTAAGTTGGCATACAGATTGTGGCCGGAGTTTAAAGTAAGAGTGTCGCCCCACTTGGTCACTGCTAAATTAAAGTCGCCAAAAGTTATAGTATCGTGTATGTTACTTATTTCTGCAATTTGCTCGTAAATTTCTTGGTCGGTTTGCACTGATTGGGCTGGGGGCCTGTACATTAATGCTAGGATTATTTTTGTTCCTGTATTATTGTTTATTAGCACATAAGATACATCAATATTTACTTTTTGACAAGACAATTGGGCTAAGACTTTCTTTGATGACAAATAAAACGCCGCCATTTTTAGTAACTCTGCTTTTCTCAAACATTACATAGCTGGGAAGTGAAAACTCTGCTAAAAAGTCTCTGTCTTCCGTGTTTAGCCAAGATTCTGTTATGCCGATTACATCAACATTTTCTGTAAACACTAGTTCTTCTAGTTCTGAAAATATATTGTGTATGCTTCGAGTGTTCAGCAGACCTTTAGAGATGTGGTTCTTGATATCATTTGATGCTCGCCACATGTATTTAATGATTTTGTTTGTCTAAAGTTTGTAATTCTTCTGAAATATAAGCTGTCCTCCCATTCTGATGGCTGAAGAGAGAGTGAGGGAGAGATGTACTAATCTAATGGAAATTTCGAGTATCATATACGGAAATAAAACCTCAGTTCAGTATGGCAGGTAAATATGTTATTTTACTCGTATATTACAGCTGACTAGGTTCCTGCGTTAGTGGAATGGATGTCTCTCTCTCTCTCTCTCTCTCTCTCTCTCTCTCTCTCTCTCTCTCTCTCTCTCTCTCCCTGTAGGTTTTAGTGTAAAAGTAGATTGAGCCAACAGGTTAAGTTAAGTACATACATATTTATAAAATACTTCGAAACAAAGTGGATTACGTTCGGTTAGGGTAAGTCATAAAAACGAAGTATATGTACTCTTAAACATACATAATGTGCGTATATAAACACACCGTCGCTTGTGTGTGTGTGTGTGTGTGTGTATGTGTGTCGGTCTGCCTGTATGTCTTAATGGGTGTCTGTTTATTGATCTTCCCGTCTGTGAGTGTATGCTTTACTATGTATTAATGTCCTGGTCTCCTGTCATTCTGCTTATCTCTGTTCCCCACTCCAGGCTTGTTTTACTGCTCTCTCTCTCTCTCTCTCTCTCTCTCTCTCTCTCTCTCTCTCTCTCTCTCTCTCTCTCTCTCTCTCTCTCTCTCTCTCTCTCTCACACACACACTTACATACACACTTAAACACACATACACTTACACACACACACACACACACACACACACACAAACGTACACCCACACCCACTATTACACACACACACTCTCTCTCTCTCTCTCTCTCATTAGGAGGAGTTTTCTGTGTGGAAGGAGGCCATTCATTTCATTATTGTGTGATTATGTTAAGCTTTGGACAGCTGTACGAGAGAGAGAGAGAGAGAAAGAGAGAGAGGGGGGGGAGGGGGGAGAATAACAAAAGGAATGAAATAAGATCAATCCAAGAAGAAGAATGTTACAATTTCTATGAAAATATTGGTTTGGTGCATAAAATGTATCTTTACTGAGGTGTGGGTGTAACAAGTTAGATAAAGGGGGTTTCTGGACCACCTTCTCCCTATTGTTTATGTCCATTAGTTTGATATTTTAAGATATTCGTTCCGTTAGTTTGTCACTTTTAAGACCTTCCGTGCCATTTTAGTGTCGATTTTTATGCCGAGCCATACCGAACCTGCAATTTAGGATGAATCGGCCTTCGGCTGGGGCATTTTTCAACCGAAAGAAACACAAATTTATCTCGAAGGGGGGTCTTGGGGGTATTTTGTAAAGCTTGATGGAGCTCTAGGGACGAAACTACAATACATACAGAAATAAATACATACCCAGTACATACATAATTAAGGATCTTCCCTTAATAATATAATCCAGGGTATATCACTACCAATATACCCATTTATTCGATTAGTATGAAGGAGACAAAAGGGAAAGCTCTTACCAAAAGTTGAAACAGTAATAGTTGCAACTAAAAAAAAAAAAAAAATGCATTGGAAAGAAGTGTATTTGCCTCCTTATCCTTTATTATCAGTGCTGTTGTTGTTGTTGTCGTTCCCTATGCTGCCTGGCCTAACAGACCTGAGTCCCTAAGGAAGGCCATGGCTGCGATCGGGCTTTCCCACAGGGCTCTCGAGGAGTGTAGATAATGTGTTTGGCATAAGTGATTGTGTGGAATGCAGTCTTCTATGATGTGTTTAATAGTATGGGGTAATGTGTCACATCCCGGGCAGATGTCGATGACGGAGTCATCCATGCTCTTCTGATAAGTCAGAAGAGCCAGATGGTGCCCAGATCTCAGCCTGGCCAAGTGAACTCTGTGCTCACGAGGAAGGGAGGACTCAAAAGGATGGATTTCGGGAGGTCGTGCATGCAGCTGCGCATTGTCTATGAGTGATTGGATTGAACGGCGAGATATATGAGTATGGATGTGCTTCTGTAAGCCGGTTTGAGGCGGGCAGGGAGGGAGAGATGACAGTATATGTGTGTGATATCATTTGCTGGGTGTTGTTTTGATATTCCTTGGTGTCTGTTGGTGAGTTGCCATTTAGTGTAATGGATGATATTGGTTTGTGGAGGCTGCAGTCAGGAATTGAGTGCTTCTCATGTCCAGGTGGTCTTTGACTTTGAGAATTTTGATTTCTTGGTGTAGGTGATCTGTAGGTGTAGTAGCTGTGCAGCCGGTGATGATTTTCAGGGTCCTATTTTGAATGGTCTGCAAAGTCTTGTGATGTGTTTCAGCTAGATTAAAAGCCCAGGCAGGGCTTTCATATTCATCAAGTTTCTTTGTTGTGTCCAAATATTGTGTGGGCAAGTAACCTGAGGGCACTAAGTCTGGGTGGCAGTTTATTTTTGATGTTTGTTATGTTGTTTGAATGTCATTAGCATATCATATGTTACTCTTAGGATTTTGGGTGTATGTGTGTGTGTGTTAAGGTGGTGTTGTTTATGGTGAAGTGGTGGGCGTTTCTGTATTCGGCTGTCCAGCTTGTGACGAGGGTTGCAGCGGATTTGGTTGGGGCTAATTTGAGTCTGTGGACTAGTCATGTAGTGTGGTGAGATAGTGTTGAAGGAGATGTCTTGCTATGTCTGAGTCTTGGTGTGTACATGTGAGTGTTATGTCATATGCATAGGAAGCTATATTTATTTGGGGTGCGTGGTGTGTGGGTATATCATGCATGTATAGATTGAATAGTGTGGGCTACAGAACGGATCCTTGCGGGACTCCGTTTGTGAATTTTCTGATGTTAGATGACTGACCAGCAAATGATACATGTGCATATCTGACTACTAGGTAGTTGGCCAGCCACCTTTTTGTGTTGCTGTGCATGTATAATTGAATATGTTGTAGATTTTATTTGTTAGGTAATGGTGGGAGATGGCATGAAAGGTTTTACTAATGTAGAGTGTGGAAAATAGTGATGTGGTGGTCTAGCTGAGTTGATGCCGTCAAAAAGCTCTTTGTGCAAGGTCTGAAGAAGAGTGTTTGTGGAGTGTAGTGGCCTGAAGCCGTATTGTGTTGGAGCTAGGGGTAGAGCGTGTGTGGTCAGTTGTAGTACGAGGAATTCTGATACTTTGGAGGGGGTGTAAAGAAGTGTGATGGGGCGGTGTGAGGAGGGTAGCATGTTTTTTTTGTTGGGTTTAGGGAATTTAATGATGACACCATGCTTCCAGATGTCTGGTATTGTTTTGTGTGAATAACTGTAGTTTGATATGTTAGTGAGTGCTTGTATGCCTTGTGGTCCTAGGTGTCTGAGGTGTATGTTACTTATGTTGTCTAAACCACAGACGGGTGATTGCTTGAGATTGTTGATGATGTGCCTTGTCTGGTTGTAGGTGAAAGGTGCATAATCAGTGTCTGTGGGGAATTGTCTTTTAAATTGGATGACACGTCGATCGTCGATCTTCATGATGGGGGTTCAGGTGGCTGACATGAGAGAAGTGATTAATGAGAGTGTTTGCTTGTTGTTTGTATGAAGGTATAGAGTTAGTGTTACTGCGTTTGTGATATATATATACATATACCGGTATATATATATATATATATATATATATATATATATATATATATATATATATATATATATATATATATATATATATATGCTTATTATATACATTTTGTGTTTCCCCAATACAAGGCTTTTAGCTGCTCTTGATGGTGGATATGATTGGCTATAGCGCTTTTACATTGGATTATTTATATTATACCATCTATGGTATTCGATGGGGATATCAATGTCAATATGCTTTAGAACTCTTTGAATATTTTGACGTATTTTGACGTTGAATCAGGCTCTCATTGGAATATTTTATGTAATTTAAGAAGGATATTTGGGAATTATAAAGGTAAAGGCTATCTCAATCAGCCCGCTGACTTACGTACACCCTTCCTAATCTGAATAAAATCGTTTCATAATAGCCAGATAACAAAAAATAAATGCGTATAGGATCTTCTAAGAGTCAAAAGATTATGAGACATTCGACGTTCAAAATGCGCTTAAACAAATCTATGCCATCAAATCCTCAACTATACTCTGTTTCTTTTTCAGCTGACGATATATTGAATCCCTTAGCAGCTAATCCCTGGATAGTTAATGGACAAATATGAAACTACTATGTCTCTGCGTCATATTAAGACCAAGTTTATATAATTAGCACCATCTTTCACTACATAATCTTCAAAATCTTTATGGTAACTTTGCAGTTTACCGTCAATTGAAAAGAAACTGACTATAGTTCAGTTCACAAAGATCAATTCATTTGGGATGAGTCATAATATTATACACATACGTGTTGTATTCTATTGTAAGGGGATGGTTGGTTTTCCTGGTCCTCCTTCTCCCTCATGTCTAGCCCCATTAATTTTGAGATTTTAAGAAATTCGCACCATTAGTTTGGCGATATTAAGTTCTTTCACCCCATTTCTTCGTCAATAGTAAGACCTTTCGTACAATTTATGTGTCGATATTGTCCCTATATTATGATAGTAACCAGCCTCCGTCCGGTACATGTTTCTATCGAAAAATTTACACATTTATTGTAAGAGGGTCTTAGGGTATTTTTTTTTTTTTTTAGCTTGATTGAGGTCTAGGGAGGAAATTAAGAAAAAAATGAAAAAATATAAATATATATGATAACTAATATGCCCATTCACATTTAACACTTTGGTTGTGGGCATATTTCCGCCTATTTCTGCCATATTAGGGCTCATTCAGGCAATCCTGATTGATTAGGCAAGTGTCTGAATGAATTAAATTTATTCAACAAAAAAATAGAAGAAAATAGCTTTAAAATTACACCAAATCGAGCTTCGTAGCTCGCAGCGCTACTATAGACATTCGCTAAAATGAGCAATTATTGCTAATGTCGCGCTACATTTGCCTTTGTCAGTGCTGTATATCTCGCGAGACTCTGACTCGGAGCCCTCAGTGCCGCGGCCGGCTGGCTAGGGGAAGGGTATGTGGCCTGTCGCACTCCCGCTCCCTTGCACTCGATTCTGCAGGCTTTAAGAGGCTTTAAAAGCCTGTAAATTGTTGTAAATTGCCATGGCATTCGTGAACGTCTCCCACAGGCAATGGGTTAAAAGCGAGCAGCCTAGTTAGGTCAAATGAGTCTGATGTTGTTCGCAGTCCTTTGTAAACAGACAGAAACAGACATTCATATTTTTACGTAATTCCCTGCAGCCATCCCATATCGTTATATCGTTAACTCTAATACCACAGGGTTGTTATGTTGGCCTCATCATGCTCTCTCTCTCGCTCTCGCTCTCTCTCTCTCTCTCTCTCTCTCTCTCTCTCTCCAAACATGCAGTACATAAGAATATATACACATTCGAACTGTAAGCGTCGACATTTGTCAGTATATTTGTAGGTTAACTGGTGGGGTTGGTGATACTATGAATTTTTCAAATTCAGGAGTAATTCTTAGCAACCCCTTCCCTTGTGGCAAAGGCCCCATCAAATACCCCTTTCACTCGTGTAATCATTGGGCTATCATAGTGCAGTTGGGGAGATTGTAAGCACCAATCGAGCAGGGCAGTACCCAGGGGAAGCCACATAGGCATATGATAAGGAGTTGCTAGAACTCCTGTTTCATTTGCCTGGCTTCCCCTACTGTTTCTATTTGTTTTTCACCTACATAGGGAGTAATCCAGCAACTCTCACAAACGTCCCCTCCTCCTATTCATTTCACTACACTTACCAAGCACACCGCACTTTTTTCCAACGCACATAAATTACCTCTAACGTACCTTGATTTTGGATCTCTATCACTCTTTCAACCTTGGGGGGACATTTGTTACAGGCAATATTGCCTTTTGCTTCCTTGATGCACATAGACAGAGAAAGGGGCAAGGGAACGCGAAAAGGGTCCCATATCCTAAGAATTGTTGTTTCTGTTCGGATTCTCTCTCGAATCGGGCACCCCAAGATATGGGGTATGTGACTGAGTATATATATATTTTTGTCTATCTATCTATCTATATGCTCAGGCCCAATCCCCATTTTGGGGGTAGCCGACTCAAGACAGAGCAAGAACAGGGAAAACACAAAAACAACATAAAAACAACAAATAAACACAGATAAAAAGCACAAACTCACACACATCCAGGTCACCCAGGAGAAGACCCAGAGACCAGGGTCACCAAGGTCGCTCCAGCACTCTCCCGGCCCCCGACCACCCTGAGAGGTTCCGATCTCGGCAGGCAGACATGTAGCGGAGCCAAAGCCACAAGCCCTCCCACCACACTTCCTGGCGCACCCTTCATATTAATCGTCTCCCCGGGCCAGGCGCCTGATGGACTATTATCTAGTCCAAGTTGCGCCCGACCCCTTACTCCAAATGACCACGTGTTCACTCAACTATTCACAAGCATTCTCCATTCACTCCTGTCCACCACCACTTCCCCTGCCTGATCTATAGTCATTCCTCTATCATCCAAAGCTTTTCTTACACAGTCTCTCCATCTCAATGGGGGTCTTCCTGCCCTTCTATCTCCCCTTGTACCTGACTCATATATTCTCTGTGTAAGCCTTTCATCTCCCATTCGTTCAACATGACCATACCAGCTCAGCACCCATCTGTCCACTCTGGCTTACAATTTTTGTTTGTGTATTCTTCTATATTCCAACTACTCCCTCTCGGGCATAGGTTGGGAGCCTGTACATTCAACCGTTATGAACGGTGAAGCCCTTGAGGTCATATTCCAGTCTAGGGAGTGAAACATGTGAAGCAATTTTTAGCTGCAACCAGCCCCTTCCATCTTGCCTTCGCAGGATGCATGGGGCTTAGTTGCTCACTCACGGTCGAAGCAGCCCCATCTCTGAAGCTGCCTCGCTCCAATGCTTCACTGCCTCACCTCCTAGACTCGGACCCTCACTCTTAGAATGCCACCTATTGAGCAATGAACTCACTACTTACATACATACATTTATATGTTAATTGGTGGGTTGGTGATATTACAACTACAGTATATTGCAATGTTGGGAATTATATAGACAATAAATCATAATACTTGCCTTCGCAGGATGCATGGGGTTTAATTGCTTACTCACGGCTCGAAGCAGCCCCATCTCTGAAGCTGCCTCGCTCCAGTGCTTTACTGTCTCACCTCCTAGACTCGAACCCTCACTCTTAGAATGCCACCTATTGAGCAATGAACTCACTACTTACATACATACATTTATAAGTTAATTGGTGGGTTGGTGATATTACAACTATATTGCAATGTTGAGAATTATATAGACAATGAATCATAATACTTAATGTGCGTATTGCAAACATATTTATATCTTGTATCTCTGCCATGTGTCAATGTTTACAGCATGAATTTCCTCATAATCCGATACTCGCAAGTAGTTATTAAAATGGTCTAGTATTTGCAAGAATATTATGAGTTTCAGTTCACACGAATGCTGTTCCCAGCGAAGTGCGATTGAAAAATTATTATTCTTGCAATTGTCCAGAACTATTTTACATTGATATTGGGGCCACCGGTAAAATTCCATGAAAGTTTAATTCAGAAAACCTCGTTATTTTGGGCATGTGGAGAGGATGGATGGCCAAAATTGAGCCAAGAAATGAAAATATGTGAACGAGGAGGGAGCTGCACGGAGGGATTAATAAATGGTATCAGGTTATACATTCTGATCGCAAATGTCAAAACGTTTCAAAGGAGGTTGCCCAGAACAAAGCTGCCCAGAATGTTGCCGTTACAGTGTATGTATTGCACACTATATAAATATCCGTTAAAACAACAGTAAAACACAATTAAGTATGATGTTTGAAACCCACATTCAATATTACTACGTTTGAACTGTATTATACTTCCAGATTGAAACAATAAGACATTAGAGATCTACTAATGTTAATGGTAAGCTATGTTTCTGACCACTGAAATTACAGTATTATATTGGCAATGATACTACCTGTCCTAAGACCATGAAATAATAAAATACTTATGAGAGTGCATGTATGTATGTATGTATGTAAGTTTCCAAACCAGAATTGCCTAAATATACTGCCGGTAAAATCTTTCATATGACTCTGTTTCCAGTTGGTTAACTTTATCATGACTTCCAGTTGACGATTTTGTTTAGCTTATTAAAGTACCTATTGTTTCTATGTCGAGGTATAATAGAGATATACTTGAGGAGGTAAGGCTTTATTGATTGGTTGATATATTTCTATATTTATTATCTTTTCAGTTTCTTCCCTAGACCTCCATCAAGCTTAAACAAATCATTCCCAAGATCCCCCTTCTAGATTAATGGTTAGCCTACAATTGTTCGTCAGAAAAATGTACCAGTTCCTAATAAATTACAGTTTCGCTATCGCTCGCCAGGAAAAAATTGACACCTAAATGGCTGGGAAAATCTTAATATTGACAAGGAAATGGGGTGAAACGTCTTAAAATCGCCAAACTAATGAGCCGAACGTCTTAAAATCCGAAACTAATTGGGCTATGAGGGATAAAGGGGCCAGAATACCAACCATTCTTGGCTTCCTAAAGGATCTCCCAAAGATTGTTAATATCGTCTTAGGTTAGCCAGAATAGCCTACAATGAAAGACTCAATCATGTTACGCAAAAAAGGGTTGATGTTCCATAAATACGTACTTTTAATACATATTTAATACTACTGATACATCAAATTAACCCTTTCAATACTGGTGCCATCCTTTTAATGCTATTCTGGGTATTTCTAGATGATTCAGTTTAAATAGGGCCTCCAGCCATTATCAGGCTTCGAACTAACTCTCTTCACCAATTTTACTACCACATATCCTACATAAACTGCACAAAATCGTCTACATATAGCTAGAACCAAATTAAGAATATGCCGCCGGTACAGAAGGGGTTAAGCTTACTGTAAGTGGAATTTCATTATTGGCGGAATCACAGAAACGATTCAGGAATTTAAATTGTCTCTTTTACTCGCTTGCAATTCTATAAAGGGGAGAAAGTAAGAGGAAATTGGAAAGGATATGGACAATTCGAGAGAGCGAGAGAGAGAAAAAGAGTGAGAGAGAGAGAGAGAGAGAGAGAGAGAGAGAGAGAGAGAGAGGGGGGGGGGGAAGAGAAGGGGTATGGGACAGGTGAGATACTTCCTAGTTAACCGGAATAACACCAACCAGGTCCTAGATTCATCAATGTTATCATCTCATTAATGAGTGTTTTTACCACCATGCACTCCCTGTTCAAGAGCTGAGCTAGGGTTGGTGTCCTGATGTTTCATGGACACAAGTGGACAGTTGCCATAGCTTGCTAGACCGTGCAGTCCACTACAGCACTGGCGCCTGCCAATAACACACACGGCTGGCCCGAGCCTCAAACCCTCCTCCTCTTGGTTTGCAGGCGAGTTCTCTACCAACCGTGCTACGGCATAGTCCCTTCTACCAGACTACCAACCTCATCATAAGCTTCATATTCATCAACAAAATGGTAAATTAATGAAATAGTTAAAATCATATGGTAATCATGCGTAATTTTTTGGTACAGATAAAGTTGAGTTACTGTCGATTTTACCATCAATCTATGTGGTCAATACCTTGATGAATCCGGCCCTGGAATGATACACTATATAAAATCAAGGGTATAGAAAAAGGTCTATAGATTAATTTGGTATATTGGTGGTGATTTACTAGTGTATTCTTGGTGAGTTATCTGCTCAACAGGTGGCGTTGTGTGTGTGTAAGTGTGAGAGTCCGAGTGTAGGTGGTGAGGCAGTGAAGCACGGGAACGAGGTGGCTTCAGAGATGGGGTCGTTTCGGGCCATGAGTGAGCACCGTGCCTCATGTGAAGGCAAGATGGCAGGTGCTCGTTGTACTCTACGTTCTTAATCACATGTCTCACTCCCTAGACTGGAACAAGACCTCACGGGCTTCACTGTTCATTGTAAAGCGGTGAATGTTAAGGCTCTCAGCCTATGCCCGAGAGGAAGTAAGTTGGAATATAGAAAAAAAAAAAAAAAAAAAAAAAATTATAAGGGTTATTTAAGACTAATATGCCTTTAAATGAGTAGATTATTATGGACACTTTAATTCATTCATTCATTAATTAATTGATTAAGATACATAGAGGACCTCGCAGTCTGACAGACCCTAAGTTGAGTGGTTAATCCTGTAAGTCCTTAAATAAAATGGCACAGGTTGCCATTCCGCTTGGGGGTGTTTTGTGTATGGCCATTCTTATAAAGAGGAGTAAAGCATCCGGCAATAAGTAAATAAATAAATAAATTAATAATAATAATAATAATAATTATTATTATTAATATTATTATTATTATTATCCTGTTCACACCTATATGTATGCAAGTGAATGGAATGGCTGCTCGGAGGGAATATATGGGAAACTGAAATATTTAGAGTTTTAGAGGATAACGTCGTATGTACTGTAAAAATCTATTGAAGTTTGGTAAAATATTCAGCTTGTTGCTGAAAGCGTCGACCCGGAGTTTGTATATTAGTTTGTGTTGGTGTGTGTGTTTGTATATTAGTTTGTGTTGGTGTGTGTGTTTGTATATTAGTTTGTGTTGGTGTGTGTGTTGGTGTGTGTGTTTGTGTTGGTGTGTGTGTTTGTATATTAGTTTGTGTTGGTGTGTGTGTTTGTATATTAGTTTGTGTTGGTGTGTGTGTTTGTGTTGGTGTGTGTGTTTGTATATTAGTTTGTGTTGGTGTGTGTGTTTGTATATTAGTTTGTGTTGGTGTGTGTGTTTGTATATTAGTTTGTGTTGGTGTGTGTGTTTGTATATTAGTTTGTGTTGGTGTGTGTGTTTTCGCATTACACTCACTGCAATGCATGACAAATACTGTCTTACTATTCTGGTTTCTTCATTTGTTTTGCGGTAAATGTAGTTATCACTTCGGAACGATATATATGTTCCAGATAGTTTAACCCCTTTGAAGATTATGATGCGTTTTAGCAGCGTATTTTGGCTATCACTAGACGATATTATTAAGCTTAGGAACAATCTGAGAGAGTCAGAGGCATATGGTAAGGGAAATGATTGTGCCTTGTTATCCTTTTCTTTCATTGTATTGGTGTTTGGGATTTAATTAAATTACCAACATATGTTAAGGCCGAATCACCTCGTTGGAACCAAATGGTCTGTGTGGTCTGTGTATAGTTGCCCACATAAGTTTTGTTGCTCTCCGTGATCTTATACATAGGAAAATAATGCGAATTATTGAATTACGAGTGTATAGTTTCCTATGTAGTGATTGCCTCATCTGATTAGGCAACTGATAATGAAAAGAGAACACACACGCAATTCAGTCATACTATGTTACTTTCATACATAAGATCACAACGAGGAACAGAACTTACGTGGGCAACTGTACCTATGTAATTCAATGCATCTCATTATCTCTAAACACATTGAATGCATGCACCGACTGATATTAGTTGGAGTATTTGACTCTCGCTATGGAATGCAATAACCACTGGAAATATGCATATGTGTGGGAAGCTTCATATACATAATATGAATTAAGGGGGGATAGGGGGGGGGGGGTCTGGCCTCCTTCTCCCTCATGTTTATCCCCATTACTTTTAAGATTTTAAGACGTTCGGCCCATTACTTTGACGATTTTAAGATCTTTCACACCATTTTGTTGTCAATATTAAGACCTTTTGTGCCATTTATTCGTCTATGTTTTCCTGGCGAGCGATAGCGAGTATTTATCTTAGGAGGAACCGGCCATTGGCCGGGACATTCTTATACCGAAAAATGTACACATTAATCTTGGGTATGTTTTGTTTTTAAAGTTTGATGGAGGTTTAGGGACGAAATATACAACAGGTTTATTTTGTGGTCGATTTTTTTATATATATTATTATATATTATTATATTAAAGCAACATCCCCAAGACCCTCCATCAATATATTAATAAACCGACCAACAAGTAAACCCTTAAGGCGGCCTAAATCAGTAATGTCCACAATGGTTGGGTTGTGGAACACACCCTTTTGTGACTATTGGTTATTGTCCTTCCTTAATGCCACCTCTTGTTTTGTTATCAATTTTGTATATTTACTGTGCTATCGAAGATTACTATAGTCGGTATTATTCCAGCTAATGGTAAATTAAACTCATTTATCGATTAATAATGGATAAATATGAAACTGCTAGTTCTCCGAGTCATAATTAGGCCAAGTTTTCCTAATTAACCCGGTAAGTGCGAGCTATGTGTAGTGAACACCATACTTCTGGGCGGCAATATTAGGCTCCATTACTGCCTATAATCATCATTTTACGATAAATATAATTATGACATTCATATGCGCCTATTTTACGTTTAATATCAAGATAGTAACCTGTAACAACAATAAATCAAGTGGGAATATTGTTTGGATGGTCAAAATCGCGAATTATTACCGAGCGGTTCATTCATCAATTGTGAGCCAGCAGCGATGTACACCCTCTCTCTCTGGAGCCTACAGCCACACTGAACCTCCCCTCCCTCATTCTCTCGCACTCCATATGCTCGGTAGCAACAACACCACATCCTGCAACCGGGTTGCAGATATTGGCATGATTAATACACCAATAAAGATTGTAATAAGAGGAAAAATAGGTGATAATTGAAGGGGGGGGGGGGAAGGAAGGGATATTGACACAGGTGGAGGAGTGATATGAGGTATGGAGGAAAAAAAACATGTTTTAAGTGCTACTGGGGCCTTTTAAAAAAAAATTTTTTTAGGCCTTACCACTCTGATGGCACAACCATCACTTCTTCCTCTGACAAAGCTAAACTCTTCGCTCAAACTTTTGCTAGAAACTCCTCCTTGGATGATTCCTCCCTCTCCGCCCTCCTCTCTCTTACTTATGCCTAATATCCTAATCTCTTCTAAAGATGTACTTTCTACCCTCTCTGGGCTTAACACTGATAAGGCGTACGGTCTGGACGGTGTTCCTCCTGTTGTTCTCAAAAACTGTGCTTCCATGCTGACTCCCTGCCTAGGCAAACTCTTTCGTCTCTGTCTATCCTCTAACGTCTTCCCTTCATGCTGGAAGTTTGCTCACATTCAACCTGTCCCAAAGAAGGGTGACCGCTCTCAACCCTTCAACTATCGTCCAATTGCTCTCATCTCTTGTCTTACTAAAGTTTTTGAAACTATTCTTGCTTCCAAATTTCTTAAGCATTTCTCTTCTCATAAACTGCTCTCAGATCGCCAGTATGGATTCCTTAAGGGTCGCTCTACTGGTGATCTTCTTTCATATCTTACTAACTCTTGGTCATCCTCCTTTCGGGACTTCGGTGAGACTTTTTCTATTGCACTAGACATATCGAAAGCCTTTGATATAGTCTGGCATAAATCTTTAATTTCTAAACTACCCTCCTTCGGTTTCTATCCCTCCATCTGTGCCTTTGTCTCTAATTTCCTTTCCGGCCGTTCCATAGCCGCGGTTGTGGACGGCCATTGTTCACTTCCTCACCCTATAAACTCCGGTGTTCCTCAGGGCTCTGTCCTATCTCCTATTCTCTTTCTAATTTTTATAAATGATCTCCTTAACTGTACCTTAATTCCCATCCATTCATACACAGACGACTCAACCTTACACTACTCCCTTAGTTTTTCAGAACGCCCCAGCCAGCAATCCCTCAACGACAACCGTAATGAAGCCATAGAACTCTTAAATTCTGATCTAAATACTATTTCCAATGGGTGCAGAGAAAACCTTTGTTAACTTTAACACCTTACGAGCGGCCTATGCGGTTTATTTATGTGTACCGCACAGCGGGGTGTTTTTAGCCAAAATAGGGCTGTTTACGTGATCATTTTCATGCCTAAATAAGACCCAGAACGTAAAACAAGTACCTATCCCTGAAAGGGCATAAACAGAGCTTTCGAATGACACCATAACGATCCTTGTATGATGGATAGTTTTCTTGCAATAACCGTGCAACGCGAGTGCAAAAAGCAGGTAATTCGGTACTTTCAGTACATAATTGAGTATGTAGCGAGTGAGAGAGGGAGGAGGGAGCTGAGATTTGTGTCAGTAGGTTCGCCGCGGTGGTCTGGAGCAGTCATACGCTCGCTAGTCTCCTGCCACCACTTGTCTCTCTCTCTCAGCCACATTACGTGCTGAAATTGCCACTCGAGTTATGTCGAGCACCGCCACATAGTCCAGCTTTATTTAACTCGACTTATGTTGCTCGCCGCTAAATAAGGGTTAATGCTTCCAAAATCCAATTTCTCCATCTATCTACCCGTTAATTTCGCCCAGCGGACTATCCCTTATTCTTCAACAATACAAAAATCAACCTTTCATCTTCTCTCAATATTCTTGGTGTCTCTTTTTCTTCTGCTCTCATTTGGAAGGACCATATTACCAGTCTTGCTAAGGCAGCCTCCCAGAAGCTGGGTGTGCTCAACCGCCTTAGGGGGTTCTTTTCCCCTGCACAGCTTCTTGCTCTGTACAGGGGCATAGTGTGCCCTTGTATTGAGTATTGTTCACATGTGTGGGGAGGTTCCTCTCACACCGCTCTCCTAGACAAGTTGAAAGGAAGGCCTTTCGTATCATTAACTCCCGTCCACTCACCAACTCTCTGCAATCTCTCTCTCTCCGCCGCAATGTTGCATCTCTCTCGCTATTCTATCGCTACTATACTAATCAGTGTTCCTCAGAGCTATCCCAGTGCATACCACCTCCTTTACGTAGGGCACGTGGTACCTGCCTTGCAACTCAATCTCACCCCTACTCTGTGCAACTCTCCAACCCAAGAGTGAAACATTACTCTCAAACTTTCTTCTACTCAACAGCTGAGCTCTGGAACTCTCTCCCAGCATCAGTCTTTCCCTCTTCCTATGACTTAAATTGCTTCACACTCTGTGTGTCCAGGCATTTTGGCTCGAACGTCCCTTGATTTTGGCCCTGTCACTCTTTCAACTATGGGGGAGGCACTCGCTATAGGCAGTTATGCCTTTTGCCTCCCTCAATCACATAGAAAAAAAAAAAGAGGTTCCTCGTCCTAGCCCACCAAAACCTCTTAAGAGTGTTCTCGCCATTCCCGGGTTAACATCATATTTTAGCACAAAATCTTCGTAATGGCTGACTAATCTAGACAGGGACATGGCAATTCACCGTCAGATGAAAAAAAGCAGGATATAATATCTCTCTCTCTCTCTCCCAGTTTAATTCGAAGTTATAAATTAAGCTACATTATATTAAGCTAAAAGTTTAATAAAGTCGGCCAAGGAAACTTAAACCAGACTAATCTCATAATACCCATAATTTTTCTTGCATAGTCTCGCTGAAAAGTCGTGCCTTACCTCAATAATAATAATAATAATAATAAAAATTATAATAATATTAATAATAATAATAATAATAATAATTATAATTGTAGTACCTAATCTCAATATACTACTACGGTGTGAATAATTCGACAGTTGTTCAGAAGCTCGTATTCTTTATTTAACAAACTCCCTAATAGTCTTATGTTCCCCTAGCAATTGATTCTCTGTTCGGGCCGAAATGAGTTCAACACTCAGATTGAATATTATCGTCGACCCACAATAGATTGTACGTTGGAACTCGCAAGTTCCCGTTGCCACCTATTTGGATACCCGCTATTCAGGTATTGACTCACTCCGACTTAGATCCAAAGGCACAGTACTAGTCTCCAAAATAATATATCAACTTTACCGGGCCTCAATATGTCTAATCCAAAGACCAAGGCTTTAATGAATTTGACCTCTATTTCCCTATCTTTAACACTCTTACATTATATATATTCTTATCTTTAACACAAATAAATCCGTACCCGTAGGCACCTACAATAATATAACCCTTTGTTTGGAATATCTCCACTCTGACTTCCTATCTGACAAATAGATAAACTCAATAACACTGATACCACTTACTCAAATAATATATCTCATTACATGGTCCGATATAATCAAAATTTAATAAACCCCTATATTATCAATATTCAACACTTGATTCTCTATATATCATGATTACATTATTATTCTAAATGTTTAATCTGTTTGATACTATATTTATCAACTCACTAACTACTTATCTCAGAAGTACAATATTCCCTCACAATAGTCGCCTCGACTTGTTACTTATATCATGATCACAAAGTTCATTGTCATACCGGCGAATTATTATTTTTAAATGTTACGAATAACAATGTTTCCTTTATAACAAAAAGTATATTTCATCATATGGACTAGTGTCCGTCCTAACTATTTCTCAAGCTAGATCTAATCTATCTGCAACTATTATTTATCCCCCCGTCATTCCTATAGTTGCTTCTAACTTTTAATATCTTATTTCATCCTCCCCTTATCTTTATAGTTTACATTTATCTACTAACCTAGAAGATCCTATTCTATTGGTAGCTAAGTGGCATGGAGCCTTCTCTATAAATGACAGCTATAATCTCTCAACACGTCATCCATTTATTTAATTCATTAGTCTAATCTAATTCTTTGTATTTTGTTCTATAAGAACACATACATTTTAATGGTTGGAACCACTGGGTTTGTCAAACATTTCTCTCTTTTTAATAATGGTATTTCGGGCCCATAAGGGTCCTGTAGGAAGTCTTGCGTACTCTGGAACAATCTTCACCACCTCAAGGCCGGCCAATAGTTCTTCTGGAAATCTTCAGTTCCATCTATTATCTGTCGTCCCTCTTGAATTGCTTGGCTATAGGTGTGTAAGCCAGCAATGTGACGACAAGCACCAGGATACTTGTGGTGTATCTGGTTAGTAGACAAAAGCTGTGTTGGGCCAGAGATGGACTCTATTGGGCCGGGATAGGCGAGCTGGGAGGCTGGAGCAGGTGTAGCCAAGTTCCCATTCTATCCCAGATGAGGGAGAGAGTGTGAGTTGCTGGCAAGTGAACCCAGTGGGACCCATGACAGGAGTGACGACGTATTTTTTTTTTTTTTTTTTTTTTTCCCCTAGCGGGGGAAGGGGGAGGAAAAGTAGAGGTTTTGGTCAGGAAGGTAAAGTAGGAAATTATGAAAGAAAGTAGTAGATTAAAAGTTAGTGGGCACCACCTTGCTTTATTAAGGTTAGGGCAACTGTAATACACCAAAGGTATTACTATATTACATTATTTTAATGAAGTTAAGAGTTATTATTTGAGTCTATTCTGAATTTAAAAGTTTATTTTGAGTCTATTTAACATTTCAGTTGAGATATAGTGTTGGCTATCATTGTGTGTTATATTCTATAGGGGGGAGGTTATTAATTTGGCAGTATTTATTGATGTCATATTTCTCCTTCATTTCCATCCATCTCCAGTTATCGTTGGGTTTCTTTGTTCTTGCTACATTGCGAAAAGCCGTGAAGAAGTAGCCTGTTGTTTCTGTTTCCATACTTCTGATGCACTCATAGACGTCTGGAGTTATTCGTTTTTCATCTTCTTTTGTAAGGATGCTTTTGAGGTTCTTGAAGTCCAGGTGATCAGTGTTTGGTAGGTCCCTTGGGTATTCTTGTTTTTTCTCTGTATTCTTCGTTCGTGATCTGGTGTTTTTCGGAGATGGAACAGGAGTTGGAGTGTGTTCTTCTTCCTCCTCTTCTTCGTATTCATCTTCTTCTACTTCCTTTTCATCTTCTTCTGCATAATCCTGGAGGTCCACTTCTGTCTCGTCTTCTTCTTGTTCTTCTTGAATAGTTGGCTTGTTCTCCTTCCTTGGTGTGTTTTTTCTTCTATGTTGAGTGGGAGGTTTCAGAGCTTCAAGAGGGATCTTGATTGTTGGCAGGTCATTGTGGTGAAGTATCAGTGGAATTATCCGACTCAATTGATGTTTATTTGAGCCAGCAATTGCCACTGCAGCTTGAACGCATGCATAAATTTTTGCATTAATGTCATGTTCTATATTTCTGCTGTATTGTTTCTTGGGTGTTTTGATGGTAGATCCCTGTGTCCTGCTGCCAGTTGGTCCTGTGACTTCGTGTGCTTCTTGGCCTTTTCTTCCACTTCTGACGATGAACTCCACCTTTTCGCCGTCTTCCAGGGATCTTTTAGTGTTATGTTGGTGTTTAATTCCCGAAAAATGGACAAAAATGTCTTGTTCACTGTCATCACGAGTTATGTAGCCAAAACCACGTTGATGATTGTACCACTTCACAGTCCCGGTGTTTTTGGTGTTCATGGTGGTCATGGGAATCAGGAAGGATAACCCCCCCCCCCCCTTTATAGCCCTGCTTCTCTAATTGCCGTGCTGTGATTGGTTGAGCCAGCTGCCCGGGCAGTGCTTTCTCCAGCCGTGCGGTTTGAACATTTCTTCCCCTCTCCTCTGGTCATATATCTTCATAATATGTCCCAGGGAGATGATTGCAAAGGTCTTGTAGTGGCTTACGGGAGTAAAGGGCTTTCACTGATGTCATAAACTTATTGCAACTCGAAGAAACGGCCTGTGGAGTGAGCGAGAGCGATTTGAAAGGTGAAGATATGTGGGCGGCTGGCTCAGTTTTTGCTTGCTCCGACAACAGAGGCTCTTGATTGGCTGCACGGGAAGGTATGGCAGAGTTGTGGGAAATGTCAGGAATGTCAAACTCAGCTGGTTTGAAGAGATATTCAAATGCAGTGCGTTGATTGGCTGGCAGATTCTTACTTTATCAATAATAATAATAATAATAATAATAATAATAATATTTATAAAAATAATAATAATAAATGTAATACAAATATAAATTACGATTATCTTCATTATATTTCAGGCTACTTACATTACTCAATTCACCATTTTTGATAGAGTAGTATTTTCCAGGGAGACCTAAGATTACAACAGAATACACGTGTGTGGCTTACAAGGTTTGTTTACATAAGTTAAGTTAAGTTAAGGTAAGTTTGGCCAACTTTGATAAGTGAGTGGCAAATAATAGTTAACTTTTCTTGCCCGGGCTCGCCATCCTAAGGACATTATTGAGAGCCCGTGGGATATGGCCGAAAAACGTTGTAATAGGCTAGCCGTATCTTTGTTATTTTAACTGCTAGAGAATGTCCACACATCTCAGAACGTAGTGCTGTTTCATATCTGTAAACTGGCGTTGAGTAGAGCTCTCTAGGTCAACTAGTTCAGTTTTGAAGACGATTTTCGTGGAGATAGATTCGATGCGATGTTAGCAATATTGGACATTTGCAGACACTAATTTCGTCATAGCATACAACAACAACAATGATCCAACGTCTCCTTCTTGTTTTCGGAGGTGCGGTGTCGCAAAGACAGGCTTTGTTTACATGCGTCGGACACACGCTTTTCAAAAACACACTTAATAGCTTTCAAGCTTACGGATTTTATAATGACACCCGGGCTCCTGCCCATCTGCCACGGTGTCATATTAAAATGACAAACGGGCAGGAAGGGTCAAGAGGAGATGGGCCGGTTTTCTGGTCCCCTTTCTTCCTCATGATTATCCCCATTAGTTTTGACATTTTAAGACATTTGCTCCATTAGTTTGTCGATTTTAAGATCTTTCGCCCCATTTCTTTGTCAATATTAGGACCTTTCGTGTCGGGTTTTTTTCATGGAGAGCGATAGCGTGACTGTAATTGTGGACAAACCGGCCATTCGGCCGTGAAATTTTTCTACCGAAAAATGTACAAGTTAATCTCGTAGGGGGATGTACTGGATGTTTTCATAAGTTTGATGGAGGTCTAGGGAGGAAACTAAATAAAAAATGAATATACAAATAAATAGACCCCCAAAATAAGCACTGTCTCCATAACAACTTGCATAGAGGTACATCCAATACAATAAATGTGATATGGGTCCCTAGGGAGCTGGGGGTCGGAGTCTGACAGGGCTTGGTGTTGTGGTAGGTGATGTGATATGGGTCCCTAGGGAGCTGGGGGTCGGAGTCTGACAGGGCTTGGTGTTGTGGTAGGTGATGTGATATGGGTCCCTAGGGAGCTGGGGGTCGGAGTCTGACAGGGCTTGGTGTTGTGGTAGGTGATGTGATATGGGTCCCTAGGGATCTGGGGGTCGGAGTCTGACAGGGCTTGGTGTTGTGGTAGGTGATGTGATATGGGTCCCTAGGGAGCTGGGGGTCGGAGTCTGACAGGGCTTGGTGTTGTGGTAGGTGATGTGATATGGGTCCCTAGGGAGCTGGGGGTCGGAGTCTGACAGGGCTTGGTGTTGTGGTAGGTGATGTCGTTGGTCATGACAGCTGGGTAGGGGATCCGGGCCTTGTGATGTTGGCGGTTGACCACAGAGAGAGTCCGTGTTAAAGGGTAGACCTTTTATATTCTCACCTGGTATCACTACCACTGATGTGATGCACCTCGGAGGTGTAGATGTTGAAGAATTGGGCCTTATAATAAATTAATAAGCAACACATTTCAATGAAACTAAACTTAACTTGAATGCAAACCTTTTTTAGTGCATTAAACTGGAGTAATAATTATTCATAGCTATTTTCTGTATGGATTTTAGTCTAAATAAAAGGTGTATTACATATTTTTCCATGAACTAAATATAATTACGTAATAACGTGTCATAAATATTAACTAGCTACCAGTTGGTATTTGATCCCCAGTGCCTTTCAAATCAGATACCAGGGAATTACCTCTGTTCGACTTTGGCTTCAGGGGGGTGACGTGCTTTTTTTCTCTCTCTGGGTTGTATCCATTCGACCCGATTCAGCCTACCCTTTTAAGAAGTTTATTCTCATCCAGGTGACGGTTTATACCTGGCGAGCGATAGCGAGCCACCATATATTGGGTAATGAGTTAGACAGCTGGCTAAAATTGTAAATTTTTCGATAGAAACATTTCTCCGGCGAAGCCGGATTTCTCCATAGAATTATGACTCACTATCGCTCGCCAGGAAAAAATCGACGCCTGGATGGGGATAAATGTGTTTAAACAATAGGCTAAATGGGGCCGAATGGATGCAACCAAGAAAGCGAAACAAGCAGGTCAACCCCCTTAAAGAAGTCAGAACCTTTGGACTTTGGCCTGCATTCCTAGATAAACCTCCATCATTGTCAGTGGTAACAATTATTGGTTTACCATATTCCTAACCAGTTGTTGTTATTGTTACGCGATGACCCAGGAACTATGGAGGAAGCCAACTGCCTCAATCGGTGCCAACTCCACTGATGTTGTGTTGGTGCTTGTGTGCTGCAAGTGCGGTGCAGTCTGAGATTATGTGTATTACTGTATGTGATGCAGTTTGGCAGTGTGGGGATGTGTCTTCTATTGTGTTGCCTATCCGGTGTTGGTTATGTTCTGAGTGATGGGTGGAGTACATCGCGTAGTCTGTGTATTATGTGTACTCTGTCTATCCTGCTTAGTTGGACCTCTGATTCGTGAATGTGTGGTGGGGCCTAGCCAAGGACGCCATTGGGACCTAGGTCATCTAGTAGTTTCTGTGTGAGGATTGTGTGAATGTGCTCGGTTAAGTTGTGGTTGTAGGGGGGGATGGTGTTGTGTATTGTGTTGTACAAGTGTTCTGGTGTGTGTTTTATTTATTTGGGTGTTTGGTGGTTGTTGCTTCTTTAGTTTGATGGGTGTTCTGTTTTGCTGCTGATATGTACTGTTTATCATGCATGTCTAAGTATTTGCCAAAGCCAAGTATTTATATCTTAGTTTCTGCATGTAGATGTTCTGTAGGTGATGTCTGTGTGCAGCCTATAACTTTGCATAGTTTTGTGAGATCTGTATTTTTTTGTGTTGTGATTGTGAGAAGTAGGGGGCCCAAGATGAGCTCGCATAATCCATCACAAACCTTTTTGATTGTCTGTACAGTATATGAGTTTGTTTGTGTCTGTGTCTTGTTCGCAGTCTGTTCCTGTGCTGACTTTTAGTGTGTTTAGTCTGGTGTTGCATCTGCATGTGATGTCTTCAATGTGTGCCTTGGATGTCATTAATGTGTCGCATCTGATGCCAAGTATCATTATTGCAAGTGTGTAAGATAGGTGTGCGCCATTGAGGGTAAGGTTCGGCACTACTCTGTGTTCGTTTGTGTCACTGGTGAGAAGTGTGACTGTCGATTTTGATGTGGTTACCTACAGTCCTACAAGCAGTTGGTGATTGGACATTACTACAGCTGTGGCTGTCTTGTGTTTTTGATGCGTGCATGTTAATGTGATGTCGACTCCGTAGGATGCTATGTAAATGTTTGTGTTGAATGCTGGTGTTGGAATGTCATGCATAAGTAGGTTGAATAGTGTGGGTATTAGAACAGAGCCTTGGGAGACTCAGATTGATATGTGTTTTGTGTGTGCTTGTGCTCCTCTGTATTCTACATGTGCGTGCCTGCCTGACACCTAGTTGACTATCCAACGTTTGGTGTTGTTTTCTATGTTTTTGTTGATGAGAAGGTGTTACTGGAAGGCATCAAAGGCTATTTTTACATCTATTGTTGGGAGTAGTAGGTGCTGGGGTGGTTTGTGGTTGATGCCGTCATTGATGCGTTGTGTGAGGTCTGTGAGTATTGTTGTGGTGGAATGGAATGATCAGAAACCGTACTGTGTGGGTGACAGTGGAATGTGCGGGTTGACAACGTTCACTAGGATGCATTCCATGACTTTTGAGGGTGTGGACAGAAGTGTGATGGGTCTGTATGATAATGGTTCCTGTAGGTGGTTTGTTCTGTTTTAGGATGGTAATGATGTTTCCATAGTGTACGTATGGTGCAGTGTACTTAGCTGTAGTTGAATATGTCTGTGAGTATTACTATAGGACCAGAATGATGCATTCTGTAATGTCACGGGCTATGTAAGGTGAGTAGTTCTGTCTGCAATGTTTTGTTAATGTCTGTTTTTGACCGATTCTTGTGTGTGGCAAACTTTGGTTCTGTATCGTGTGTGAATTGTTCCCAGAGGGCTTTTCAGTAGTTCGTAATTGTTGGTTTGTCATTGTATTCTGGATTACGTCTGGTTGTGTGGGTGATTGTGTAATAGCTAGTTAATATGATAAGCTAGTCGTTTTAATTTTATTGACAAGTACTGGAACATTAGTAAAGTACTGTTATTACCACAACCACCGTATTATATTGACTGTCTAGGAATATGATCAGACTTTAACAATTACCTCCAACAAATAATAGGGGATTGAATAGAAACACGGGACTTAATCTGCACCAAGTTCATTTGGCCATATAGATAGTGTTACCCGGAGATCTCAGGAAGGGGTGCTGGGTATATTTAATCCCAGTCTTGTTCCGGAAATTAATGAATTTCCATAAAAGAACACTCTAGCATATTACAACATTGACTAGCTACCAGAGGGGGATTTGAAACCTAGCCTTTCCCTTTAGTCTTATCATATTATATATCGTATTTTTATAATTAACGAGAAAGAGAGAGAACTTTCAGAGGTATGTATGTTTGTGTTTGTGTCTGTGTTTACATTCATGTGTGTGTGTGTGTGTGTGCGTTTACATTCGTGTGTGTTTATGTTTTCATTTGTGTGTTTCTTTGTGATTGCGTGTGTATGTAAACGTATTTGCTTAAGTCTGCGTGCGTATGTATGTGTGCGTTTCTGAATTAGTGTAAGTGTACATTTGTGTAGATATTTATCAACACTTACATGAAGGCCTCCAGTATATATTTAAAAGGGCGAAAACAATGTTTCATACTTAACGAACCTAAAAGTGAAAACAAATATCCTTGCTTAAAAAGTAAAAAAGAACTTGACAGAACTCATATAAAAAATATTTATATTAAAAATTCAGGAAGAGAAACACAACTCCCTCCCAACCCACCACCCCCTCCTATCGTTACTTTAAAAGACTCCCTCCCCACCCACCGTTAGCGTATTATAAACAGTGGTGGACCTCGTTAGCAGATTAACACCTTACGAGCGGCCTATGCGGTTTATTTATATGTACCGCCCAGCGGGGTGTTTTTAGCCAAAATAGGGCTGTTTACGTGATCATTTTCATGCCTAAATAAGACCCAGAACGTAAAACAAGTATCTATCCCTGAAAGGGCATAAACAGAGCTTTCGAATGACACCATAACGATCCTTTTATGATGGCTAGTTTTCTTGCAATAACCGTGCAACGCGAGTGCAAAAAGCATGAAATTAGCCACTTTCCCGATACATTTCCTTATATAGCGAGTGAGAGAGGGAGGAGGGAGCTGGGATTCGTGTCAGTATGTTCGCCGCGGTGGTCTGGAGCAGTCATACGCTCGCTACTCTCCTGCCACCACTTGTCTCTCTCTCTCAGCAACATTACGTGCTGAAATTGCCACTCGACCTATGTCGAGCGCCGCCACATAGTCCAGCTTTATTAAATACGACTTATGTGGTGAGCCGCTAATTAAGGGTTAAAGAACTACGTAAATGCCCCAGAATGAAATGACTATGCTCTCTCTCTCTCTCTCTCTCTTTCTCTTTCTCTCTCTCTCTCTCTATAAATATATATATATATATATATATATATATATATATATATATATATATATATATTCTATCTATCTATCTATATGCTCCGGCCCAATCCCCATTTTGGGGGTAGGCGACTCAAGACAGAGCAAGAACGGGGAAAACACAAAAACAACATAAAACAACGAATAAACACAGATAAAAAAAAAAAAACACAAATTCACACACATCTAGGTCACCCAGGAGAAGACCCAGAGACCAGGGCCATCAAGGTTGCTCCAGCACTCCTCTGGCCCCCGATAACCCGGAGAGACTCCGATCTCGGCAGGCAGACATGCAGCGGAGCCAAATCCACAAGCCCTCACACTACACTTCCAGGCGCACCCTTCATACTAATCGTCTCCCCGGGCCAGGTGCATGATGGACTATTACCAGTCCAACTTGCGCCCGACCCCTTACTCCAAATGACCACGTGTTCACTCAACTATTCGCAAGCATTCTCCATTCACTCCTGTCCACCACCACTTCCCCTGCCTGATCTATAGCCATTCTTCTATCATCCAAAGCTTTATTACACAGTCTCTCCATCTCAATGGGGGTCTTCCTGCCCTTCTATCTCCCCTTGTACCTGACTCACAAATTCTCTTTGTAAGCCTTTCATTTCCCATTCGTTCAACATGACCATACCAGCTCAGCACCCTTCTGTCCACTCTGGCTGACAAATGTTCCTGCTGCCCCACTCTCCTACGTATCTCTTCATTCCTCAATTTGTCTCTACGAGTACCTCCACACATACTCCTCATGCAACTCATCTCCATCACATCCAGCTTTCTTTTCTCCTTTTTCTTCAGAGCCCATGTCTCAGCCCCATACATCACTGTTGGCACAACAATTCCTTGATACAGTGCACTTTTTACTTTCACTCCAAGATTTCTCGTCTTCCACATACTTCCCGTTGCTCCGAAAACCTTCCTTCCTTCACACACTCTCTACTTTACCTCCATTGTTACGACCGGCACTACGAAATAAACAAGGGCACTTAATGATGGACTAGATGATAGGCTATATCTGCAACAACGGTACGCTAATTCCAAAACCCTCGAACTATTACGCCGGTGAACAAAAACACTTAAAACCCTTCAGAGTTAATCTCTTGGATAACGGGGTATCAATTAACTGGGTTTTAGTGCACTTCTACAAAGGCTCTCCGATGATGGCAAAGCCAACTCACAACAGGAGTACTGACGTTACGAAAATGCTCTTAAGTAATAACAATGCTTGAATAAACTATATAAGATTTAATAAAGGAGTAATTGCTTACGTTAACTTTAGTGTGAGTCAGTACTCAACACTAAACTCTTCAATGCTCTATGTAAACACTGGAAGTCTAGTCCTACAGCAATCAGATACGGAATCTTCTGAAAAGGTCTGATGCTCTAAGATGCTCATTAATATAGAACAGAAATAAATGCAGGGGCAGGACACCAAATCGTGTATCTTAAATACACCAATAAGTAGGATACATAATATAACAAGGGAGTGCAACAACTCTGTGACAGCACTAATAATAACCACTCAGAAACAGTACTTCCTTAGCCAACGTAACAGCCCCACTGGGTTGTGCACTATGCATCAACCAAGGCTAAAATAAGGCGTGAATAATTCCTAAAGCATACACAATGAAAGTTAATCAACACAATGCTGTCTTCCTCACTAATAAAGTCTAGCAGTGGCATAAAAGATACTAGGAAACTAGGCAGAGCGCAAGCATGCTCGTAGCCTACTGTCTCCCCTTGAACAGATTTCCCTTATGTTACGTTAAGTGACTTGGAGGCTCTCTTGGAAAGTCCAGATCTCTAGTATCTGGTCTTGCCCTGGCGCTCCACAAAGGTCAACCAAATGAGGTAGCAAGCATACAGGTAAGTATAGGCAAAAGCCCTTCACCTGTATACTGCTACACTCGCAAAGGAAAATATGCACAAGGGTTACAGGCTAGCTAGCTTTGTTGATGTTGTACAGGCTCTGAGTTGCCACATACATAACTCGGACAACGACCAAAGATACCTCCCACTGTCTAGCATAAAATAATGGGAAAGAACAGCTCAATAATTAGAAGCACCCCAACACTAGGCTACCATATGACTATGACTCTAATAATCCCTAAAACTAGTGCAAACATATATGGAGAGCTGGTGCTGGTAATACGACTGGCCGACTATGGAAGTCGTATGCAGAACCAGAAGGGATAAGTAATTGAATAAAGAGAGAAGTATGAAAAGGAAGAAGTTCAGAGAGAGAGAAAGTAGTACAGGGGGTTATATGGGGGACAGATTGCAAAGGACATGTAGGACCAAGCACGCTGGGCCAAGCTCTGCCGGAGAAACGCGGCGGGAGCCCCAGCACCAACACTAGGACAGCGGCACCCAATCACAGACCACTACGTCATGAAATGCAGGCGTCCTTAGGACGCGCCAAGCGTGCCAGCCAATTAAGGGCCTGGGAAAGCCCGCGCGCGAGCGAGGGAGGCACACGTACATACACACGCACATACACACGCACATAATACCACCGCGCTGCCTCCTCCGTTCTTCACACAATGCATCTTATATTCTATGAATGATATAAAATACTTCCAAGTGTCACAGACAAGAATAAAGACACTGATCTGTCTGTGACAACATGAACTCTATGAAATAAAGAACATAGTTCTACTATTATTGTAGCCCATTTCACTGCCCTGGCGAGCGCTAGCGAGTTACGAGTGCATTCTGGCAAGCTGGCCAGTGTAACACCATTTCCACAACCCCCACTACTGCTTATCGTTCCTCCTAGATATTTAAAACACTCCACTTGTTCCAATATTTCCCCATCCAGCCTCACATCTAGATTCACCCTATGCTCTCCCCTATTACACACCATTACTTTACTTTTATTGATGTTCACCTTCAGTTTCCTCCTTCCACAAACCACACCAAACTCTTTGACTACCCGATGCAGTTTCTCCTCAGAATCTGCCACCAATGCTGTGTCATCAGCGAACAGCAACTGGTTCAACTCCCAATCTCTACCATTCTTTCCTACTAAACCCAATCCTCTTCCCGTAGTTATCCTTTTCACCTCCCTCACCACACCATTCATAAACATATTAAACAGCCAAGGTGACATTACACAACCCTGTCGCAAACCTACCTTTACCTCAAACCATTCACTCAACTCACCATTTCCTACTCTAACACATGCTCTGCTCCCTTCATAAAAACTCTTAACTGCTTCTAACAAATTTCCTCCTATTTCATAAATCCTTAACACCTTCCACATTGCTTCACGGTCCACACGATCATACGCTTTTTCCCAAGTCCATAAAAGCCCAAAATATCTCCTTATGCTTCTCTAAATACTTCTCGCATAACTGTCTTACTGCAAACATCTGATCCACGCACCCTCTTCCCCTCCTAAAACCGCACTGTTCTTCTCCTATTGCAACTTCCGTACACTATATTATCTTCTCTATCAACACCCTGCCATACAGCTTTCCAACCACTGACAATAAACTAATACCTCTATAACTTGAACACTCCTGCCGATCTCCATTCCCCTTGTACAACGGCAAAATACATGCACTCTTCCAGTCTATTAGTACCATTGACACAGCAAAGCACACATTGAAAAGTCTCACCAACCAATCTATTATCACATCTCCACCCTTCTTTATACACTCCACAGCAATACCATCCAAACCTTCGGCTTTTCCCGCTCTCATTTGTTTCACTGCTTCTTTCACCTCATTTTCCTCAATCCTTTCATTCGTTCACTGCCACCTGGGTGGCCTGGGTAACCTATCTCCATCCACCTCTGCTTCAATCACTGCTTCTCTTCCATCTCTTGCATTTAACAAAGATTCAAAATACTTGGCATATCTTTTCCTCACTTCAACTGGTTCCACTAGTAATTCTCCATTTACATCTTTCACTGACTCTTCCCTCTTTTGTCCTCCTTTCCTTACTCTATTTACCTCCTTCCAGAACATCTTCTTTCCTTCTTCAAAATTTTCACTCAACCTTTGACCCCACCTTTCGTTTGCATCTTTTTTCGCTTCTCTAATTTTCCGTTTTGCCTCTTTCCTTTTCTCCTTGTACCTCTCCCATACCTCAACACTACCATCCTGTAAAACCCTCTCAGAACACTGTCTCTTCTCCTCAATTGCCTTTCTCACCGTATCATTCCACCACTCGCTTCCCTTCCTGATACCTCTGCCTCCTACTTTCCTTTTGCCGCATACTACCTCTGCACTTGCTTTCACTCCTTCCTTAAACTGTTGCCATTCAACCTCTACTTCTCTCTCTTCCATCTCTCTCACTTCCATCCACTTTTCATTTATTCTTTCCTTGTACTGCCTCTCTTTTGCACTCTTCTCTAACTCACTAACTTTTATTACCTCCCTTACTTCACGCCTGTCTCTTATTCTCCTGTAACTCCTAACTCTTAGCTTTCCCTCCACCAGGTAATGATCTGACATACCCTCCGCCTCACCTCTCATCACATTCACATCCAGCAGTCTACACAATCTTTCCCTTGTCACCAGCATATAATCCATCAATGCCCTCTCTACAATCTCTCCCCTCACAAGTCTATGCCAGGTGTACTTGTGTATACGCCTTTTTTTGAAGAACGTATTACCTACACTCAATCTGCACTCTTCACATAGATTTTTCAGTCTTTCTCCACTCTCATTTACACCATCCACCCCAAAACTACCGATGACTCGCTCAACAGGCTCATTTCCTACCCTAGCATTTAGGTCCCCTAAAACTATAACATTTTCATTTTCATCAAACCCTTGTAGACAATCTCTCAAATCCTCCCAGAAACACTCTACCTCGTCTAACTCTCTTTCACTTCCTGGTCCATACGCACTTACAAAAACCCACCTTTCACCCTTAAACCGCATTCGCACCCACATTAACCTTGATGACACCTCTTTCCACTCTTTTATAAACTCTCTCAACTCCTCCTTCACAATAATAGCCACTCCTTCTTTCCCCCTGACTCCCTCATCTACTCCAGACTTTCTACCTATCACGTTTCCAGAATCCACTTCTCCCTCTCCTTTCATCTTTGTTTCATTCAGTGCAAGCACATCATACTTCCTTCTTTCAAATAACCTTCCAATATCCTCTCGCTTCTCATTCGTACTACATCCACGCACATTTAAAGCTCATATTCTTAGGGTCCGGGACCACGAACGCGTTCCCTCGCCCCTATCTCTGTCTCGTTTTTTTGGTAGATTTATTTAAGGGGAGAAGGATACCAGGCCCCCCACCCCCGATCCCCTTTAGCCGACTTCTATGTCTCGCCGGAGAAAAGCGGTGGTGGAAATTTCTCACCCCTCCACCACAGAGGAGGCAACCTGCACCAGAAAGTGGCGGGCGTTGGGGTCGCCGCATCCCTACGCCATTTGAAAATATTAGAGATGCAGAGGGAGAAAAAGATAAAAGGGGCTATGGGAGGTAGAGGACACCAACCCTCACTCTGACAAAGGGTCATCCCACCACTTTATATATATATACTGTATATATATATATATATATATATGTTTCTAATCTCTCAGTGGGGTTCGAACTGCCGACCGTCAGGACGATAGCCGACGCTTTAATCAACTACACCACGGCAGTCTAAACGGTCCTGACGGTCGGCGGTTCGAACACCACCGAGAGATTAGAAACATTTACTGGCTCACGTGTATTTGTGATATATACTCAATGTATATATATATATAGTATATATATATATATATATATATATATATATATATATATATATATTTTTTTTTTTTTTTTTTTTTTTGGTACATATAGGCCTACTGTATGTTCTGTGCCATCGTTAACATGTTCTTAAACTCTTCCCACTTCTCATTTACTTTGTTATATATATCTAGCCGTGAGTGTGTTTTATGCAGTGCTTGCCTAAGTTTGTCAAAACCAGCATTTTTTAAATCTGGTACCAGGATTTGTTTTCTTCTCAATAGTATAGCTGCAATTAACATCGAACCTAATGATTCTATGGTCGGAATTTGACAGATGTAATTAGTAACTCAATTTTCATGGGTATTTATGACAATGTCATGAATATTATTTTCACGCGTTGCTTCCTTTACACACTGATATAGGAAATTATATTTTATGAAATCTATCATTTTGATTGAATTAGCGTTATTTCCTGTGATAAGATTCCATTCTATATTAGGGACATTATAATCGCCTAGAAGAATAGATTTATCCGAAACAGTTTTATTTAGCATATCCTAAAATATTACATTGTTACTGTCTTTGTAGATAGGGGTTCTGTAATCTGTTGTAATATGAGTCTTCGTTTTATTGATATTAATTCGGAAAAACACTATTTCTAGATTACTAGGGAAGAGAGTGATTTCTTCTGGCATCAACTTAGATGATAATTTATATACATGGCTACACCTCCTTTCTTTCCATTTGAACGGTCTTTATGAATAAAATTGTAGCCATTAATATTGTATTCGGATATTAGATCTTTATTAAGTAAATCAAGATGAGTTTCGGTGATGCTTATAATATCAGATTGTTCAGTTAATAGGAGACACCGTAATTCATTGATCTTGTTTCTAATAGAGCAGACATTGAAAGACATTATCTTAAGGAAATTGTTAATGGAATTTCAACCCTTCTGTGTTTAAAAGCCTGACCGGAGATCTTAGCTGATGGTTGGGCGACCTTCGAGATAATGGGGGGTTAAAAGAGGTGTGCGGGGGATAGGGGGGTGAGGTTTATCCCCGCTAAGAAAGGAATTATCGCCGCTAAGAATGGAATTATTGTTGATCTGGGTGGAGTTTACTGAGGTTTTAATTTTGCAGGTCACAGAAGTATTACAGAGAGAGAGAGAGAGAGAGAGAGAGAGAGAGAGAGAAGAAAAAGAGAGAGAGAGAGACTGACAGACAGACAGACAGACAGACAAACAAACAGAGAGAGAAAGAAAGTATCTACTTCCTAAAGCACTCTGTCGGCAACACATAAAAACTAATGTACACAAACTGAAGGTAACAGTCATACATACAGTATAACATGATGGAAGGGAGGGAAAGAAAAATATACAAACCTAAACTCTAGGTAGGCTGATGGTGAAAGTGAGAAGAAAAATGTTAATGGGAGGAGACTGTGAGGAAGGGATTAGTTACAAGGAGTCACAAGGAATAGTTAACCCCATCAGCACGATGACGCCTTATTATTACCTTTTATTCTGGTTCAAATTAGACGATTGTATACAGTTTAAGAAGGACCTATATATGTTATTCAGAGCGTTTATGGAGATCGGATTTAACCCTTTGAGTACTAAAGCTGAATTTTAAGCTAAAGAGAATGGTCTAATGGTAACCAGAATATGATTAATAATTATGTCATCGTGTTGAAGGGGTTAATATATCTAAGACCTTGTGGTCCATTCCGAGGAGATGCTCAAAGTGGAGGTATGTAGCACATTACACTCATTGCAGAATGTGCAAAGTATAGTACCATCATGAACTAATCTACTGAGAAACTATCTACTTCTTAGGGTAAGTTTATTCCAGTTAGTACACATCTTATATGTGAATAATGTCCATACATTCTGGTGAAAAAAAGTCCTTTGTTTTAGCTGGCAGTCATAGTTGCGTGTTGTATTCATATTGAAGCTATATAATCCACAATGTCAAACCCATTAAGGGGAGATGGTTGATATTTCTGCCCCTCTTTTCCCTCATGTTTAGCCCCTTTAGCTTTCACATTTTAAGACGTTCGACCCATTTGTTTGTCAATATTTTGCCAACCTTTCGTACCATGTGGGTGTCGATATGTTCTTGGCGAGCGATAGGTGATGATATTTTCCTGGCGAGCGATAGCGAGCCTGTACCATACTGTAGAAGGAAAAAATTTCTACCAAAAAATGTACACATTTATCTGGAGGGGGGATCTTGGGGATTTTTTAAAAGCTTGATGGAGGCTTAGGGAGGAAACTAGAATAACAAATAAATAAATTAATAAGTAAATCGACCAATGAATAAACCCTCCTCCCTAAGTATTATAAAGATTTCAATTAAATGACCTCGTAGTCTATGCAGGTCTGACGATAATAATCCAATAGCTTTCAACCGTTCCTCATAGCTCAGTCTTCTAATCAAGGGAATGGGCTTTGTAACCCTCCCTATGTATCTGTCTGGCCTCTGTACTATAGATACCAGATTTAACCCTTTCAGTATCAGTGCCTTCCTTTTAACTTTATGCTAGCTTCTATTTACTGATTTTATTCAGCTTAGAAAGGGCGTCTACCCATTAAAAGGATACAGAATAACACAATACATCGTTTAAGCTACCACATATCCAACCTAAGCTTCATAAAATTATCTAAATGAGGCTGAAATCAAATAAGAAAGACGTCGCCGATACAGAGCATAATATAGAGTCTTGTACAGCGAGAACACTATTATATTTATATATCGAAACTGTTTCATAATATACTCTAACTTATTCTGTGCTTTATACTGCACTTTAACCCCTTATGTTCCGGCAACGTCATTTTAACTCTATTCTAGCTACTGTTAAAAATTTGTATTCAGTTTCAAAAGGACCTCCAGCAAATAACAGGCTTCGAACTATCTCACTTAACCCGGGACATTTCTCTACCGAAGAATGTACAAATGTATCTCGAAGGCGCTTTTTGGGTGTGTCTTTTAAGGAGGGATCCCACTGTCGACTCGGCGATTGCAAATGAGCTGCGACAGCTTTTTTTTTCTATGTCCAAAAGTCGCCGTTTTCGGCACCGAATCAATGTGATTTTGTAAGCAAATAAAGCGAAGAACGCAATAGCCGTGCGACAGTTATGCGACTATCGTGCAATAACATTGAATGTGAGGCGACAATAGCGAAAGTCTGAAGACAATTTGAAAGCGATAAGAACGAATTATGCGAAAGGCTTTTTCGACAATTGCGATACCGCTGCAATAATGGTGTACATGCAAGACTACTGGTGCAATTGGACTGAGAATATTTATGCGAACATGGCGAATGATGGACGGTTGTCGTACATACGTTCCCCTGTTAAAAAGGTACACGTAGGGAACACACACAGGTTAACATAAGGGAACGTAGACAGCTAGGTAAGCACATTATGAACACTCGCACTGTACTCCAATATTTATATATATATATATATATATATATATATATATATATATATATATATATATATATATATATATATATATATATATATATATATATATTATATATATATATATAGTATATATATATATATATATATATATATATATATATATATATATATATATATACCGGTATATATATATACATATATATATATATACACCATAGACAATTACATCACATAAACACATACAGTACATACGTGTACTTTAAAAAAACAAAAAAACACACACACACACACGCAAGGAGATGGATAGATACTGACATTGGAAATTATAGAAACAGTTACAACCCCACCCCCCCTCCCACCCAAACACACACACAAAGAGATGGATAGAAACAGTGACACCTCCCCCCCAAAAAAAAAACAAAAAAACAAAAAAACACACACAATGGTAAACAAAGGAAGCAGGAAGAGATAACCCCAGATAACAGACACACACACACACACACACTTAAGTGCTATGTCTCACTCCCTAGACTGGAACAAGACCTCACGGGCCTCACCGTGTTCAGCGGTAGTGTAAAGGCTATCAGCCTATGCCCGAGAGGGAGTAGATGGAATATATAAAAAAAAAAAAAAAAACACACACATACACACACACACACGGAAGTACTGATAAAGGGTATTGTGTACACATCCCTGGTCATTTGGTTCCAGCCACAGACCTGACGACAAAACAACACACACACACACACACACACACGGAAGTACTGATAAAGGGTATTGTGTACACATCCCTGGTCATTTGGTTCCAGCCACAGACCTGACGACAAAACAACACACACACACACACACACACACACACACACACACACGGAAGTACTGATAAAGGGTATTGTGTACACATCCCTGGTCATTTGGTTCCAGCCACAGACCTGACGACAAAACAACACACACACACACACACACGGAAGTACTGATAAAGGGTATTGTGTACACATCCCTGGTCATTTGGTTCCAGCCACAGACCTGACGACAAAACAACACACACACACACACACGGAAGTACTGATAAAGGGTATTGTGTACACATCCCTGGTCATTTGGTTCCAGCCACAGACCTGACGACAAAACAACACACACACGGAAGTACTGATAAAGGGTATTGTGTACACATCCCTGGTCATTTGGTTCCAGCCACAGACCTGACGACAAAACAACACACACACACACACGGAAGTACTGATAAAGGGTATTGTGTACACATCCCTGGTCATTTGGTTCCAGCCACAGACCTGACGACAAAACAACACACACACACACACACACACGGAAGTACTGATAAAGGGTATTGTGTACACATCCCTGGTCATTTGGTTCCAGCCACAGACCTGACGACAAAACAACACACACACACACACACACACGGAAGTACTGATAAAGGGTATTGTGTACACATCCCTGGTCATTTGGTTCCAGCCACAGACCTGACGACAAAACAACACACACACACACACACACACACGGAAGTACTGATAAAGGGTATTGTGTACACATCCCTGGTCATTTGGTTCCAGCCACAGACCTGACGACAAAATTAGTAAGCTACAATATTTCCCCTTTTATTCTCCATTTGTAGCATTTTCTTGGGTCTTAATTTAGTGACTTGCCCTAATTTCCGATGTCCGTGACTTTGCGCCAGGTGCCTGATCATTAGTTTCCCAATGTTTCGTATGTTTTCAGTAGATTTAAAGAGAAATTTATGATGAAAGCCGGTGAGTTAACCAGGCGGGTTGAGCAAACAATATGGCGACCGAGTGAAACTTGGAAAGCAGGCTGGTTGTCCCTTGGGGCAATTATCGTCTGAATAATACATTAATTATAGTAAATACCTGATAATTGCAGGCTTAAGGTTAAAGAAAGTCGTAATATTTAAGTGTTTATTTGATTTGGACAGATTATACACTTAGTACCAAACAAGATGATAGACATAGCCCTATGATATTTTTGTCACAATTAGAATACTATAATATTGCATAACAGGGCATATTCATTGTTTTATTCACAAGTTATTTAGGAACATTCACGAAATAGTAGGTTAGGGCTACTTCATCCACAATATCTCACTCCTTCCGAACTTGTCTCGTGAGAATCTCGTCGCGATCGATCGAAGTTATCTGGTAGACTATCGCGTTTATTGCGCTACTGTCTCACTGTAATCGCCCGGTCATACCAAAAACAGCGTTGCCAATAATGACTGATCGCTGAAATCGCAATGAAGGACGCAATGACATCGTAATTAATTGATATTGTCGCAATGATGTTGCACAATTGTCGCACAATATTCGCAATTATCGTTTGAAGGTCGGCCAATTCGCACACCTTTTCCATGAGTTGCGACAAACGAGACCTTGGTGCGAATACTGAGATTTTACTGAGATAAGGTGAGAATGAAGTGAGACAATGCCCGATTATGTCGCATTTGTCGCAGCAATCGTCCATTCGCAGCCGCATTTTAAACTTTTCAAAATCTAACGGCGACCCTAGCGACTTCTGGGGGACTCGTGGGGGGGTTTGTGAGACTATTGTGAGAATACTGCGATTGATTGCGACTTTATTATCGATTAATGCAAATACCGGACATAGAAAAAAAACTGTCGCAAGCTGTCGCATCGCATTCGAGGTCGCTGAATGAGTCGCACAGTGGGATCCCGCCTTTAAGCTCGATGGAGGTCTAGCGAGGAAACTAAAATATATATAAATAGACCAAAGTAACCCAAACCCCCTTTAATGTTATTTGCAAACTTGGAGATCACACTCAACAGGCCAATATTGACTTGATTGAATTAGATGATATAAACAGCAGTAGGCCAAGGACAGAAGTCCCTGCTGGATAACTTTTAGCCAACTATATATACAATTAGGTAACTCTGTGTTGATACGGGAGAGATCGATAGATAGAGAGATAGATATATAGATAGCTAGATAAATAGATAGATAGATAGATCGCTATATTTAAAGAGAGAGAGAGAGAGAGAGAGAGAGAGAGAGAGAGAGAGAGAGAGAGAGAGACAAAGAGAGAGCGAGAGAGAGAGAGAGAGAAAGTGAAGAACTATATTGAAAATTAAAGTGCAATAATACAATTAGAGGGACAAATCAACAGGTATATGTCGATATAAAGACCAACAGACAGAGAAACAACTATGCATATAGACAAAGAGATAGATAATAACCAGTAGATAGATTAAAGCCTTGATAGATAAAGGGGGTCAGACACCAACGGATATGCCAGGCGTAACGGAATGAGGGTGTATTGTAGAAAGGCAATAAGGAGAGAGAGAGAGAGCGCGCGAGAGGGAGAGAGAGAGAGAGAGAGAGAGAGAGAGAGAGAGAGAGGTGAGGGGGGGGGGAGTATGTAAGAGAGAGAAACTTTCAAATCCCTCCTGACTATGTGCTTTATATTGGCCAGGTCCATGAGAGAAAAACTTGTATACCTACTACTTCAAAGGGGTTCTGAAACTTTCCTCATCCGCTGGATTCTGGAGAGATAGATAGATAGATAGATATATAAAGATAGAGAGATAGAGATTGATTGATTGATTGTTTTTGCCAATTGTGTACATACATACTATACAATAATACATAATAATACATATATTTGAATGATTGGCATATACAGCTAGCTAAGCAAAGCTCTATGTAGCTAGCCTTATAGACGTCAGTAAATATTTAATGCTAGGTTACACGGTCATTACAAATATAATATACCCATAATAATACAGTATAATAACCTGCTTTATCATGGAATCAACAAGAATCAAGTTAGTTAATTATTTCCAGTAGCCTTTAAGAATAGATATGACAGTAGTTACATTAATGGAGAAATGAAATAGACTGGTTTACATAAAATCATTGCTATTTAGTATTGATCTAAAAGGTGTTTCTTAATAGACAATTTAAACACAAATATAGACACAGCATGTCTGAATGGTTCGTTAAGGGTGTTCCATAATTTAGCTCCCCTATAGCTAAGACAACGTTGTGCATGTGATGTGCTGCAATATGTGATGTGCTGCAATATGGGAGTCGTATAATAAAAACACTAAAAATCACCTAATTTTAGTAAACCATGTTCTTTAAATATTGGACCTGTATGAGCATTATAAAATTGGTAAGTCATTATGCGAAGTACTTTCTGTTGTGCTAAGAATAAAGATTCCAGGCAAGTCTTATTTGTTCCTCCCCAGATAGCAGAACAGTAAATTATATGAGGGTAAGCCAAAGAAAGGTGAAGTAGTTTTAAGTTATCAATATTCAAGGAATCTCTAGTTTTGTAAATAATGCCAGTAATTTTAGAAAGTTTTACGGTAATGTCATTAATATGAGGTGGCCATGTCATTCCACCATCTATTGTAATACCAATAAATATTATATCATTAACTTAGTTAATTACATGGTTATGTAGTTTAATCTCAATATTTGGTAATCGATAATTAGTAAAATTAGTCACAAGATAAAGGGTTTTACTTAAATTAAGTATAAGACCATTTGATTTAATCCCGATTGAAACCCTACCTATTTTTTCGTTCATTTGGTGTATCAGTTCCATTAGATTATTGACTTGTATATAAATGTTTTTATCATCTGCATATAAAAGACATTTCAGCTTGGTACTTGAGAATACAATATCGTTAATGATTAATATAAACACAACAGGGCCAAGCTGTGGATCCCTGTGCAACATTGATTTATATTTAGAACTTACGTTGTTATAAAAAACAAATTGCTTCCTTTGACTAAGATAACTAGTGCACCATTTATGGGCAGGGCCACGTATTCCATACTTATGTAACTTTGTAAGTAACATATCATGAGGAAGGGTGTCAAATGCTTTGGAAAGAGCACAGAAAACCGTTAACTGGTATTGTTTTGTGTCTAAAACTTTATTAATTTCCCTATTTAGTTCATGAATGGCACATTCCGTAGAAGATCGAGGGCGAAACCCGAACTGGCACTTCGTTAAGATAGATTGTGATTCGAGATAATTTATTAGCCTGGATCCCACAAATGTTTCAAATATATAACCAAATATGGAAAGTAGAGATATTGGCCTGTAATTCTGGGGAATACTTTTATCTCCTTTTTTTTTTTAAATCGGAATAACTTTGGCTATCTGAAAATTATTTGGAAAACATCCAATTTTAAATTACCTATTAATTATATGCTTTGAAATGGTATACAATTACACTTGAACATTCTTTAACAACCGACACACTTATATCATCATATCCACAAGCAGTATTATTAAATTTCGTTATTACCGAAACTAGTTCAGATTCAGATACAGTGGCAAGGTGAAACGAAAACATTCACAGGGTTAGGAAGATATGTCTCGAAATCAGTTGGTTCTGTAGAAATATCACGGCGCAATTGTGGATGGGACTCGTTAGCATTGGTCGGCAACTCATCTAGGGGAGACAACCTTATACAAATCCGGGTGGATGGGACTCGTCAGCCTTGGTTGGTAACCTGTCTAGGGGAGTAAACCTGATTCAAATCCATACTGCTTACCTAAGGGTAAGGCAGATTAGTGGATGAATTAACCGAACACCACTGTAGAAAAATAGTGCTAACAAGATACACAGAGGGCCTCGGAGTCGGACGGATCCTAAATTGAGTGGTCAATCCTGTAAGTCCTTCACTAAACTGGCTCGGGTTGTCCCTCTCACAGGGAATAGGTCCGCTTGGGGGCATTCTGTGTATGGCCACCCTCGTAAGGGGAGTAATGCGTCCGGCAATAGATAGATAGATAGAATTGTTCCCCTACTGACTATAGTAATCATTAAACCCATTTGCTATAATTTCTGGATTAGTATTTGGTGTATCATTTGATACGGTTTCGTTCGATTCAGTATTGAATTAACAAAGTTCCATGTTTGTCTCACATTGCCAGAAAATGCATTTAATTTATTTGTGTAAAATGTATTTTTCGCCCTTTTAGATGGTTTGTGACAAAGTATTTCTATAATTCTTAAAAGATTCATCATAGGTGATAGGCCATTTCACAGATATTTTATGTAATTTATGTTTCTATTTAATGGAATTAATAATAGCAGGAGTAATATATGGCTTATTAATGTGTTTTGCCTTAACCGTATATTCTCATATTCTCGCAGTGGGCAATGTTCATTATACAATGTTGAAAAATTGTGCATGTATGTATTAAAATCTGAATCTATATCAGCATGATTTATTGATGAATCCCAGTCATATTCATTCAATGCTTCTTTAATTTTGTTGTTGTCAGGAGTCAGCAATCTTTTAGTTTATAAGATTATATTCTTTAGGTTTTTTGGCTGTTGATATGAGAATGTGAAAGAGAGAGTGAGAGTGAGTGAAAAAATGAGAGAGAGAGAGAGAGAGAGAGAGAGAGAGAGAGAGAGAGAGAGAGAGAGAGAGAGAGAGAGAGAGAGAGATCCTTACAGGATCGCCGAGATAGATTGGCTATTATACTGTACACTTTTACTTCAAGCAGGTTCAGAACTTTTCTCATTTAGGGCAGAAAGAAAATATAAAAAGGTTTTGCATGCAATGAATGTCTCCATCTTTAGCCCAAAATCCTTTACATAAACATTATCATCATCATCAACTAACAACGACAACAGTAGTAGTAGCAACAACAAACACAACAATGACAAACTCAACAACAACAACAACATCCTCCTCTATATCAACATTGGCAAAAACAACATTAACCAATAGTCTGCTTAATCCAGCTGACGGTAAATTGAAACCTTTAGGAGCTGGTTTTATGATAATTAATTGAAAAGTATAAAACTACTCTCTGTGCACCATACACATACCAGGTTAACTTAATTCTATCTATCTATCTATCTATATGCTCAGGCCCAATCCCCATTTTGGGGGTAGCCGACTCAAGACAGAGCAAGAACAGGGAAAACACAAAAACAACATAAAACAAAAAATAAACACAGATAAAAAATACAAACTCACACACATCCAGGTCACCCAGGAGAAGACCCAGAGACCAGGGTTACCAAAGGTCGCTCCAGCACTCCCCCGGCCCCTGACCACCCGGAGAGGTTCCGATCTCGGCAGGCAGACATGCAGCGGAGCCAAAGCCACAAGCCCTCCCACCACACTTCCAGGCACACCCTTCATATTAATCGTCCCCCCGGGCCAGGCGCCTGATGGACTATTATCTAGTCGAACTTGCGCCTGACCCCTTACTCCAAATGACCACGTGTTCACTCAACTATTCACAAGCATTCTCCATTCACTCCTGTCCACCACCACTTCCCCTGCCTGATATATAGTCATTTCTCTATCATCCAAAGCCTTTCTTACACAGTCTCTCCATCTCAATGAGGGTCTTCCTGCCCTTCTATCTCCCCTTGTACCTGACTCACATATTCTCTTTGTAAGCCTTTCATCTCCCATTCGTTCAACATGACCATACCAGCTCAGCACCCTTCTGTCCACTCTGGCTGACAAATGTTCCTGCTGCCCCGCTCTCCTACGTATCTCTTCATTCCTCAATCTGTCTCTACGAGTAACTCCACAAATACTCCTCAAGCAGCTCATCTCCATCACATCCAGCCCTCTTTTCTCCTTTTTCTTCAGAGCCCATGTCTCAGCCCCATACATCACTGTTGGCACAACAATTCCTTGATACAGTGCACTTTTTACTTTTAACTTAATTAACACCATATTTCGCTATACAATCATCATAATAGCAGAGTAGTCATAATAGGAGTTCGCAACTTATCGTCAAATGAAAAGAAACTGACTAGAGCAATATCAACAAGAACACCACCACCAAACAACAATAAAATCATCAACAACAACTACAACAACATTTAGACCACCCGCATAATGCCCTATTCCAAGTAGGTAAGTCAAAAATTGTAAATCCTTACCTCTGTAACTAAAAAGGACTCTAACAAATGGACTGTAGCTTTCCACGCCTTTTCCATGGCTGGCCCTTTCCAAATTATAGAAATACTAGCTCGATTACTCAAGTCGTTCATGAGTTATATAGGTTAAAGTTAAAGAGTTTTGGCCTGCTTATTTGGAGTAGGATATAGGCCTTCCCCTTACTTTGTGACAAATATTTCGGGAGAAGATTTGGGAACAAGACAAAATAGCGAAAAGAAAATTAGTGATTCAAGAGGATAAGTTTGGATAAAACAGTAAATAATAAGTTGGTCTGATGGTGGAGGGGTTTAAAACTAGCTCGAGTAACTCCTTCACAATAATGATTGTTTTCTATGTGAATGAAGGAGACAAAAGGCAGGTTATCCCCCAAAGCCAAAAGAGAGACAGAGCCAATTTCAAGAGACGTTGTGGTCAAGATGTCGTGTATCCTAATAATATCACTGACAACATTGTCGTATTGTTGACTCGTATCAACTGGAAATAACTAGATTTATATAGGACAAAACTCAAATGTTCTATTTAGGATTAATTTAAATAGTTTGATTACGACATCAAGCGTGATCGATGTCCAGAGTTGGACGGACGTGTTGTGTGTGGTGGGACGTTGGCGAAAACTAGAGTTTTCCACATTTGAGGGGATAGGACTAAAGGTACCGTTGAGAATATCATTAATGAATATTATAAAGAGAACAGGAGATAGGACAGAACCCTAAGGAACACCAAAGTTGATGGGTTGAACAAGGGAGCGACGGCCGTCCACATCTGCAGTTAGGGAATGGCCAGAAAGGAAATTCGAGATACAGGCACATATAAAATTAGGCCAAATAGTTGAATTGGGTCAAATTAACCGAGTGGACATTGATGAATTGGGTCTATCGGTTGAGATCCGCTGGACGGTCAAATAGAGCCAAATTCAACCCCTAACCCAAATGCAACCAAATTAGGCTTTGGGTTGCAATTTGGCTAAGGAGTCATTTTTGATGGATTGATAGAGAGCCAAAATCAAGGTACGATAGAGATAATTTAGTGTGTTGGAAAGTGAAATAAATAGGAAGAGGAGGAGGTGTTTGTGAGAATTAGCTGGATTACTCGCTGTGTAGGTGAGACACTAATAGAAGCAGTGAGGGAAGCCATGCAAATGAAACATGAGTTCCAGCAATTCCTTACCATATGCCAGAAAGTCCAATTAGGATAAGTGACAATTAGGCCAAATTTACAAAAGTGGTTAAGCGGTCTGAATACTGCCACGTAACAATATTCCCTTAATTATGCTCATGCATTTTAGAGACTGTGCCATGTTAACTTTTCTTGATATACATAGTCAAAATGTCAATGGTAGTCCAATACCTGAATTATTAGTGTACCAAGTTAGTAAAAACTAAATTGGGGTAATGTAATCATTAGCGTTTTTGTTGTGTGAATTATTTATGCAAATGGTATGTATCAACGTGATTATTGTAAATGGCGCTCTAAAACTTATCAAGGTTATTTTATGTGTGTATGGTAATAATAATAATAATAATAATAATAATAACAATAGGTTTATTTCAAGTGTGTGTTTTCAAGGGAGGGGGGTTATATGATGTAAACCCAAAAGCATTTCTATCTCGTCACCAAATCAAGGTACTGACCAAGATTTGTATAAATACGTCCATTTTTACTGTTGCTGATCAATCCAGCTTATAAACATACAACTCGACACCGAAACCGACCGACAACAACGATCACATAAAAGTAACACAATTTGGTGGATGAAATATAGAACACACACTATGAACTGAGAGAGAGAGAGAGAGAGAGAGAGAGAGATTTACATAGATTTACATAGATACACTGGCCACACAGATCTTACGATCCCTACGAGGTGACCAGGACTTAATCCTAATAGAGATAGCAACCCTAAGAGAAAGTGAAAGGAAAGGATAGCAAAGATGAAGGCTCTCTCCCCACCCTCCGCTCCCTCCGGCAATATGCCGTACATGAAAATAGTTAGAAGTGAATAACCTTGCAGGGCTTGGAAATCGCCTGAAGGAATTTATAGTATAGTTAGAAGTGGAAAGGAAAAGGCATGCACACCTTCATTTTTTTTTTTTTTTTTTTTTTTTTTTTTTTGTTCCAACTGAAAACGTTTTCATTTCCGCCAGGTTCTCTTATCAGTGATCAGCTTCTACTGCAGACCAACTTTTCTGTGATATGTGTCTAACCTTTTTTCAAATGTGTATAATTATCAAGTTACTGTCAATAACTTCATTAGGGAGCTTATTCCACTCATTAATAATACTGTGGGTGAAGAAATTTTTAGAGAGAGAGAGAGAGAGAGAGAGAGAGAGAGAGAGAGAGAGAGAGAGAGAGAGAGAGAGAGAGAGAGAGAGAGAGAGAGAGAGAGAGAGAGAGAGAGACTATGTGGTGAGAAAATGGTTTACGCTGATTGACTTGGTAGGAGCTAGGTAGAACAAAATATTAATTGGACATTAAGGCGACTAGAGTGGATAATAACCGTCGTATGGTTGGCCAAATAATTGATGTCGCGGCGCCAAGTATATTTCGATCAATAATTGGTATCAGCACTATCTAAGCATTAATTCAACGTTTCGAGTAAGCTATACAAACAAGTTCAAATCTTTACACACCCTATTCAACATCTGTCAGACATTGATACAACATACAGCGAGCAAAACGTAATGGCAGCGGTGACGAGACTTATTTGACCAACTGTTCAAGGCTGTGTTCCTTAAAATGGGAAAGGGTATATTTATTGGTTGATTTAGAAATGTATTTATAATTCCATCAAGCTTTAAAATAACACCCCCAAGAACCCCCTTCAAGATAAATTTGTGAATTTTTAGGTAGAAAATGTGCCGGCCGATGGCCGGTTCCTTCAAAATGATAGGCTCGTTATTACTCGCCAGGAAAAAATCGACAACTAAATGGCACGAAAAGTTTCGATATTGATACACAAAATGGGACGAAAGATCTTAAAATGAAACAAAACTTGGAGCGTACGTCTTAGATTATCAAAACTAATGGAGCGTACGTCTTAGATTTTCATAACTAATGGAGCGTACGTCTTAGATTCTCAAAACTAAAAACTAACGGGGTTAAACATAAGGAAAAAGAAGGTCCCGAAAAACGGCATATATCTCCTTTTTAGGGGGTAGAGTTCTTATTATATTTGTTTGTCTTATGTTTTCTGTTTGTTAGCTAGTTTCCCATGAGGCTTTAGAAAACATCCCCTCAACCCCTCTTCGAGAAAAATGTTTACATTTTTTGTTAGAAAAATTTCCTGGCCAAAGGCCGGTTCCTCTTCAAATTACAGGCTCTCTATCGCTAGTGAGGAAAACAAATAGAACATAAATGGAACGAAAGGTCTTATTATTGACAAAGAAATTGGTCGAAAGGTCTCAAAATCGCTAAACTAATGGAACGAACGTCTTAACATCTCAAAACTAATGGGGCTAAACATGAGGGAGAAGGGGGTCCAGAAGAAACAACTACCTCCCCTTAAAAACCTACCACAATCCCATTACCCTGTTTTTTATATTTTAGCCCGCCGACATTTGTGCATTCGGGAAAAAACGTGGAAAGAAAAGGAGTAGGGAGAAGAAATAAGGGGAAAAAGGAGAGGAATATAAAGGAAGAGGGAATACAGAATGGGGGAAGGAAGATGAAAATAAGGGATGGGAGAGAAGAAAAAACAAGAGAAGGATGATAAAGCAAGATGATAGAAGGATAAAATAGCAAGATAAGGATAAGAAAGCAAGAGAAGAGAAGGGTAAGAAAGCAAGAGCAGGATAAGAAAACAAAAGAATGATAAGAAAGCAAGAGAAGCATAAGAAACAAGAGAAGAGAATTATAAGAAAGCAAGAAAAGGATAAGAAAGCAAGAGAAGGATAATAAAGAAAGAGAAGGATAAGAAAGCAGAGATAATAGAAGGATAAGAAAGCAAGAGAAGCATAAGAAAGCAAGAGCAGAAAAGGATAAGAAGGCAAGAGAAGGATAAGAAAGACAGATAAGAGAAAGCAAGAGAACGATAAGACAGCAAGAATAGGATAAGAAAGTAACAAGAGGATAAGAAAGCCAGAGAAGGATAAGAAAGCGAGAGAAGGAAACGAAAGCAAGAGAAGGATAAGAATGCAAGATAAAGATAAGAAAGCAAGAGCAGGATAAGAAAGGAAGAGAAGATAAGGGTAAGAAAGCAAGAGAAGGATAAGAAAGCAACATAAAGATAAGAAAGCCAGAGAAAAGAAGGGTAAGAAAGAAAGAGGAGGATAAGAAAGCAAGGGAAGGGAAGGATGAGAGAGTATAAGAAGAGGACCCCATCTTCTCAGGATAACTACATTACCCACCCACAATCAGATTATGCTAACCATTTGTTTTCAGTCTTCATGATTTATTCAGCCTTTTCTTCAAGACCCAGCACTCTAGGGAAGGTTGGTGTTGTTGTTGGAAGTGGTGATTAAGGTGTGTGTGTGTATATGTGACTATATGTACAGTATATATATGGACGTGTTTGTGTGTGTACTTTAACCTGTTCCAAATCTATAGACTCAAACTCTCGAACATTACCATCTAAAACTCACAAACGACTAGAGTAATCGACCTTAGGTTTCTTCGAATTGGGAAGGGTCAGGTAGGGAATAGGTGTAAACATGTACAGCCCATTTCCTCTAGCCCTTTTTTATATTATAGAGGTTAGGATTCACGATTTCTGACATACACATTTGGAACAGGGTATCGTGAAGGATCTTTGGAAGCATAAGGGTATATAACACTAAAATATATGACGACAAGAATACCTTTTAAATTGGTTTGGCATAGCAATTGAGTGACATGGTAGTCTGAAATAACAATTAATAAAGCTATACCCTATTTCCAATTAGTATGCCAAACTCCTGAACATTAACCTGTATAACTTACTAACGACTAGCATTATCGAACTAATATTTCTACCAATTTGGAAGAGTCAGGTAGGAAATAGTTGTGAAAATGTAAAACCCATTTGATATATCCCTTTTATAATTACAGAGGAAAGGTTCACGATGTCTGGACTACCTACTTGGAACCAGTTTTACTTATAGATTGAGAAGATATACAATATGTTTACCTTGGATGGACACGGGTTCCTTTTAGGCTAGATACATTATGATAGGTATAAATCTTAAAACGCATTTTACTGTAACGCATATAATTAAAAGGCATTTTAGTTAATATATATTACTCACCAATCCCCATTCTAGTTTACTCCCTACTACAGTACATACAACAAAAAAGAAATACTGGTTATTGCACAAAACAACTAAAATAATAGTAAATCCGGTCAGTAAGATTGATTATACATAGTTGCATACTATGTTGTTCTAATATTTCTTTGTGCATAAATAAACTGTGTACTGGTAAATTCTTTCTCCTCAGGGGCTTGCGATTTAACCCCTTTAAATGAACAACACATGTTGTACTGTATTCAAGGTTCTGCTACACCATTTGTCCTCAGTTTATCAAGGGCCTTTTTAGGAATGAAATGGCTAAAGACTTATTATTTAGCCCTATTATTCTGATATGTATTTCCTAACCTCATTGATTAACCCCTTGGAGATTATGCCGCATTCTGACCATTTACTCTGGCTATCATACGACGTTTTTATGCAGTTTAGGAAGGAGCTGGGGGAAATATAAGGGTAAAAACTATCTCAATTAACCCTTTGACTTACACATACCTTTCCTAGTCTCAATAAAATCTTATATTAATAGCCAGAACACAGATCATATATGCGTAAACGGCTCTTCTAAGGGCTAATTTAACTCATCCGTAAGGTAGTTCAATGAAGCAACATTGGAGTTATCTGATTGGTTTTGTTTACTCTTTTACTATACACTGACGCTTTTCATTTGTTTCTTGGCTATAATTAGACGGTTTTATTCAGAAAAGGGAGGGTATATGGAAGTCAGAGGCTTAATTGAGATAGTCTGTACCCTTATAATTCCCACAGATTCTTTCTTAACCCCTTCTGTGCCGACGACGTTTTGTTTACTTATTCTGGCTACTATTAGATGATTGCATTCAGTTTAAAAAGGACTCTCGCAATTGACAAGCTTCGAACTATCTCACTTGACCCTTTTTACTACCACAGGTCCTTCTTAAACTGCATAAAATCGTCTGAATATAGCTAGAATAAAATTAATAAGACGTTTCCGGTACAGAAGGGGTTAACTGTATAAAACCGTTTAAAGATAGCCAAAATAAACTGTCAAAATGCGTCATAATCCGCATATGGTTAACTCTTATACTATAGACAGACGCTTTTCTTCCTTTTCTTCTGGTTATCAATACACCTGTTTTCAGTTCAGAAAGGAGTTATGGAAATAAAAAAGTTAATTATTGCTAGAGACTTTATATGCCTGTGATTCCTGAGTATAATCCTTTAATGTTAGCCACAAATAGATGAACAAGCTTGACATCGTAATATTATAATGAAAGTGTTATTAGACTCGATCAGATGCGCTGACGTCATATTGCTCTTTATTCTAGCTACCTTCCGTCGAGGTCATTAAGGGGAGGTTTCTAGTTTGGTCCCTAGATATCCTTCAAGCTTAAGATTTCACCCCCTTGAGCGCCTTTCAAGATAAATGTGTACATTTTTCGGTAGAAAAATTTCCCGGCTGAAAGCCGGTTCCTCTTAAATTACAGGCTCGCTATCGCTCGCCAGGATAAAATCGACACCTAAATGGCACGAAAGGTGTTAAAATTGACAGAAATGGGTTGAAAGTTCTTAAAATCGTCAAAATAATGGGGCAAACGTCTTAAAATTAGAAAAACAATGGGGCTAAACATGAGGGAGCAAGGGGTCAAGAAAAAAAATCCCTCAGGTGGAAATCTCCCCTTAAATTGTGGAGGAATTTGTTGAAATTCAAATGTTAATTGAGACAGTCTGTAACCATTTGATTCATAGAAGTCCTAACTAAATTTAATACAGTTACTTGAAAGCAAAAACTAAACTTGTAGTCATCTGATCGAAGCCTTTAACCCTCTCCGACATATGACGCGATTTTGAGCCTATTGGGGATACTTTACAGCCTTTGTTACCATCAGGGGTATTTAGAAACCTTTAGTTTAGTTACTTCAACTTCTGCAGTTGTCTTTGAGTTAGTTGTGGTCAGAAAACTAATTTTGGAGAGGTAATTATACGAGTGAGAGAACTCTATTTCTTATTGCTAATCTGGCAACCTTTGCGTCATAAATGCGTGGAAGGGTTAATTATGTCTCTCACCCTCGGTAACTGGGCTACATTTAGTTTAACAGAAACTTGGCGGAGCGATATGTTTCGACATCTGATTGGCAGTACAGATCTGGCAAAAGGTGAACTCATTTCATAATTGTCTGTTCAGTGAAGTAAATAGTTTTAATAATATAGTTCGGTTCAATTTTTAGTAAGGTTGCGTTTCATATATAAGTGGATATACTGTATATAAGTATAACATAGGCAATACAGTTTCATTTATAAGTGGATATACTGTATATAAGTATACAATAGGCAATACAGTTTCATTTATAAGTGGATATACTGTATATAAGTATAAAATAGGCAATACAGTTTCCTTTATAAGTGGATATACTGTATATAAGTATAAAATAGGCAATACAGTTTCATTTATAAGTGGATATACTGTATATAAGTATAAAATAGGCAATACAGTTTCCTTATAAGTGGATATACTGTATATAAGTATAAAATAGGCAATACAGTTTCATTTATAAGTGGATATACTGTATATAAGTATAAAAATAGGCAATACAGTTTCCTTTATAAGTGGATATACTGTATATAAGTATAAAATAGGCAATACAGTTTCCTTTATAAGTGGATATACTGTATATAAGTATAAAATAGGCAATACAGTTTCCTTTATAAGTGGATATACTGTATATAAGTATAAAATAGGCAATACAGTTTCATTTATAAGTGGATATACTGTATATAAGTATAAAATAGGCAATACAGTTTCCTTTATAAGTGGATATACTGTATATAAGTATAAAATAGGCAATACAGTTTCATTTATAAGTGGATATACTGTATATAAGTATAAAATAGGCAATACAGTTTCCTTTATAAGTGGATATACTGTATATAAAGTATAAAATAGGCAATACAGTTTCATTTATAAGTGGATATACTGTATATAAGTATAAAATAGGCAATACAGTTTCCTTTATAAGTGGATATACTGTATATAAGTATAAAATAGGCAATACAGTTTCCTTTATAAGTGGATATACTGTATATAAGTATAAAATAGGCAATACAGTTTTCCTTTATAAGTGGATATACTGTATATAAGTATAAAATAGGCAATACAGTTTCATTTATAAGTGGATATACTGTATATAAGTATAAAAATAGGCAATACAGTTTTCCTTTATAAGTGGATATACTGTATATAAGTATAAAATAGGCAATACAGTTTCATTTATAAGTGGATATACTGTATATAAGTATAAAATAGGCAATACAGTTTCATTTATAAGTGGATATACTGTATATAAGTATAAAATAGGCAATACAGTTTCCTTTATAAGTGGATATACTGTATATAAGTATAAAATAGGCAATACAGTTTCATTTATAAGTGGATATACTGTATATAAGTATAAAATAGGCAATACAGTTTCAAGGAAATTTAAAGTACACTCGGGGGTATTAAGTGTTGTCATAGATTTCAGTGGTTATCGCTCATGAAGTGTTATTGGTATCTTTATAGTTACTGGGAAAAGTTCTTATCCCTCAGAGTATTAGTTAGTGTCCGAAACTTTGTGAAATATCTGACAACACTTATTAACCTCGACTGTACATAGAGTTAGTACAGCACTTTGTTAGGAGTTCAGTGTACATCCAGACGTACAAACGCTGCGACACCTGGGTTTTCACAACCCTGTGTCGCCTAGTAAATAATAATAATAATAATAATCTTCTGGTTACTTATATAGCGCCCGTATCTCCTCCTTCGAGGATTCACAAGCGCTTGGCTTTCTTTAGTCTACCAGAGACCATTACCCATCCCCTTTGCTCATGGGGAGATGGTAACCGCCGGCTGTATCCCAGAAAAACTTATCAATCTGAGCGGGGATTGAACTCGAGACCTTCAAGATGGGAATCAGGCACGCTATCAACTGAGCCAGCCGGACGGCTAGTATTGCATGACAAGGGCGTATCATAGCTTTAGCACCCTGGGCGACTCTAAATGACTAAGAGAGTGTATGAGAGTGAAGTGGAAGGACAGAGAGGGAGAGCCAGACCGAGAGTGAGGCAGAATGATAGAGTTGAGAGGTATATACGTGGAAGCGGTGATGGAAGAGAAGAGGAGCGTCGGCTGACGGGGGCACCGGTGCATGGGCTAATTCATTCGTGGCCACCCCTTTGTGATCATGGTGTCTGGCATTAGATAGAAAGATAGAAGTTATAGAACATGGCAAAAAGTTACAATGGTTATTACAAAGTCTAGTGGGGAAAAATGTGAGAGAGGGAGAGAGAGAGAGAGAAAACGTGGGGGGGGGGGGGTGAGCGTAGGTGTAAAAAGAACATTTATATATGTATTATGGATGGAATCTTGCTTGTGTTATTTTGTCCCACTCTTTGTATAATAATGTTCGGCTCCTCTTTCGCTCCTTCTTATATCTCTCTTCCTCTGCCTCTGTCTGTATGTTTCTGTCTGTTTATGCTGTCTCTATACGTCTGCCTTTCATCTTACTGTACTAATGATATTTGTAGGTTAACCTTTTGAAAATTACGACGCATTTTGACATTTTATTCTGGCTATCATAAACCGATTTTCTACAGTTTAGGAAGGAGCTGCTTGGCTTTTAACCCTTTACGAGCGGCCTATGCGGTTTATTTATATGTACCGCCCAGCGGGGTGTTTTTAGCCAAAATAGGGCTGTTTACGTGATCATTTTCATGCCTAAATAAGACCCAGCACGTAAAACAAGTATCTATCCCTGAAAGGGCATAAACAGAGCTTTCGAATGACACCATAACGATCCTTTTATGATGGCTAGTTTTCTTGCAATAACCGTGCAACGCGAGTGCAAAAAGCATGTAATTAGCCACTTTCCCGATACAATTCCGTATATAGCGAGTGAGAGAGGTAGGAGGGAGGTGAGATTTGTGTCAGTAGGTTCGCCGCGGTGGTCTGGAGCAGTCATACACTTGCTACTCTCCTGCCACCACTTGTCTCTCTCTCTCAGCAACATTACGTGCTGAAATTGCCACTCGAGTTATGTCGAGCGCCGCCACATAGTCCAGCTTTATTTAACTCGACTTATGTGGTGAGCCTCTTTTTAAGGGTTAAAGGGTCAACACTGTCTCTAATAACCGTCTGACCTCCATACACTCTGCACAATCTTTATAAAATTGTCTAAGAATAGCCAGAAAACAGAACAGAAATGTGTCATCGAATCCTCTAAGGATTAAGTTTACTTATCTGGATCACATATATGCTTCCATTAATTTCATTGGAAGTGTTTGGTGTTGTGTTGAAACAAATAATATATAGATTAACCCTCCTGGCCCGGGCAGGCTCACCAAAAGACGGAGCTCGTATCCGGGCGATCTGGCCGAATATCAACAAAAGAAACTAAGGCTAATCTCGCTTGATATATTACCTACATTAATCAAACATATATAGAAATGGGCGCCTAACCTTGCTGCGTAGAATGGCATTGAGTAGAGCTCTCTAGCTCAACTGGTTCCTGAGTGATGGTGATGGAAGTGGAGGTAACTTTTGCTGCGCATTTACCTCGGCGCGTCCGAACACTCAACCGCGGCCCCGGCTACGACGCCCAGTTGCACTCGTCGCTCCACCCGCAATTATGCCGGGAAGCGATTTGGGAGTGTTTTATTGGTTATTCTGTCATTTATTATAGTTATTATGTTATTTTCACTCAATAAAGTTATTTACATGAACTGATTTGTGTCTCTGTCACTTATTACTTCGTTTTATTATTATTATTATGATTATAGTGTCACTTTCACTGGACTTTGATAATTGGTAGTGTCATTTCCCCTTTTATGTATTGTTAGGTAAGCTAATAATATATATAGTGTCACTGTCACTTGTTCATATTGTTATGAAAGCACTTACTATTACTTGTGTGTGTCTCTTTCACTTATACTTAGTTTTATTATTATTATACTGTCACTTTGACTGGCCTAGGCTTATTGAGTGTCATTTTCACTTATTTATTGTTAGAAATATATATTATTTTAGTGTCACTTTCACTTGTTCATATTGTTATTGAAGGCACTTATTATTACTTATATGTGTCCTTTTAACTTATACTTAGTTATATTATTATTCTTAGCCTACATTTGAGTGTCAGTTTCACTGTTGTCACTTCCACTTCAAAAGTTTGTTAGAGTGTGGAAGTCGTTGAAGCAGGTGCCAGCACACAGTCCAACTTGACACTCGAGACATTCCCAAGTGGTTTTTGTGGGTTTGCGGGGTCTGCGAGTTGTGTGGCTGCACACATGGCACCTCTTCTGACTCCTAACGTTACTACCTGGTGCTTTGAAAGGAAGGGCGTTGAACTGGTGCTTACTGAAAAATTCAGCACACCCCGTTCTGTCCAGCTGGCCTGGTCCTTGTAGTGGCCTCCCTGGTGTAGCCGCATGTTTAGCCAGGAGCTCAAGTAGCACCTGCTTGTGGAACTTCTGCAGGGACTTGTACTTCTTGGCTCCTGGAGTCCTCAGACGGTAGATGTTGTAGGCATTGAGGACCGACATATCTACCGTATGCAGGATAAACTTCTTGTACCACCTGCAAGATGTTCGCAGGCAGTCGATGAAGCCCATTTGCATGTCGGATTTGTCAAACGAGGTGCATGTTGAGGTTATAATCCAGGACAGCAGCTGGTTTTTGGACGGGGTTCTTGGTTGTTCGGTCCACCTTCCCTGTGGCGACCATCTGGGCCTTGTGGCATGTGGTGAGGAGGTTGACCTTGCGCTGGTCATGCCAGTGGATGGAGAGGATGGGGCCACTCTTCTTGTGGAAGATGTCCGCCTTCTTCGTCTTGGTTGGGTAGCCTGGCATGCCCTTCCTCTTGCCCTTGACTGTGCCGACAGTTCCGGTCTTGCGGTCATGGAGGTACTTGGTCAGGAGAGGCGACGTGTAATAATTATCTGTGTAGAGGATGTGGTTTTTATTGAAGTGCCTCTCCATCATCTTCTTCACTACAGCGCCACCAAAACCAATGAGGGGGTCAGTCTCAATTTCTCCAGCCTTGCCGCTGTAGACTATAAAGTCCAGCACATACCCCATCAAACAGTCGCAGAGAACGAAGAGCTTGATGCCGAAGCGGTGTCTCTTGGACGGGATATACTGTCGGTAGTGCAGCCTACCACGGAACAGGACCAGAGACTCGTCGAGGCACATCTTCTGGAAAGGAATCAGGTATGTGGTGAACCGATGACGTATCATGTCATACAGCTTCCTGATCTTCCATAATGAGTCTGGAAGGTGGACTGCCATGTTGTTTGTCAGGTGGAGATAGGAGAGGATGTCGAAGTACCTGTCCCTGGACATGTATTTGCCAAATGCTGGAGTCGTTATGATGTCGCCAGTGATCCAGTAGTCGGCCAGAACGTGCTTCCTTATATGTGTCATCAGCATTGTGAGTGCCAAGAACACATATAGTTCTGCCACAGTGACAGCTCTCCATGCCACCATCTTGGCACTGGTCTTCCTCCCAAGAAAGTTGGCACAGATAGCATGGTGGGGATTTGTCTCTTCGACGAGGTATTCCATGACTTCATTGTCATATAAGCCACAGAAAAGTTCACTGGGGGTAGCATCTGGGCCACAGGGATATGCTGGTGACACCCCGGAACCCATATGTACCTTGTCAAAGGCAGGACAATCTGGCTCAAAATCAGCCCCATCTGTCCACACAAACAGGTTGGATGCTGATGCTCGAGGTCGTGCAGGTGCAGCAGACACACGCCCTGGACGCCCTGGCACATGCCCATGGCCACGCGGACGCCCTGCACGCCCACGCCCACGCCCAGGGGCAGCGGCGTCGGCAGACTGACCACGTCCACGACCTCGCCCTCTCGCTCGTCTTGTCGGGACTTCCTCTTCCTCTTCCTCCTCAGGCGACGTCAGGTCATCTGGGGCAATGTTGGGGTCGTCAGCATCCTCTTCAGGAGACAATTCTGGTGAAGAAGTGACCGGGCGTCGGCGGTGTGGGGCGCGGGAGGGTGCGGGAGCTTCAACAATGGGAGGCTCGGCCTCGGGAGTTGGGCTCCTTTTGCGGCGAGCCGAGGGCTTCTCCGCAGCAAATAATGCTCTGCGGTGTGTTGAGGGCTGTGGCACACTAATAATACCACTTGAAGAGGCCCTTTGGTCATCCTGAAGGAGAGATGAAGCCGAGGGCTGTGGGTGATCCACGCGGCGTCCCGGGTCAAGGCGTCGGGACAATGGTATGCGGGTGGTTGCTAGGCCAGGGTCGGCGTCATTATCACTGTCTTCAGCTTCCTTATCGTTTTCTGCGGCTGCCCTGCGTGCTTTTTTAGCTGCACTTTTCACCAACGATTGTTTATAGAAATATTTGCCCACTTTCAAGGGCGTACGGGCAGGCAAAGGGGAACGTCCTGGGCTAGGGCTAGGGCTAGGCCTAGGCTGACCTAGCAAAGATGACGAGGGGGTAGGCCTAGGTTCTAGCACACTTGGTAGCTCAATGGCACCTTCCTGAAAGACTTCCACATCAGGATCATCACTACTGCCTCCCCCCTCAAGTAAATCGACATTATCGTCGTCTCCAAAGCCCACGAAATCGTCATCTTCACTTGCACTTATGAATTGTTCCTTGTCCACCAAGCTTTTGCCACTGCTCTCTTCAATATCAAAAAGTTGTCGCTGTATAGCGCTATCACTCAACAAACACTTAACTTTCTCTCGTTGAGCTTTCTTCTCAGTTGCAACAGGCGTTGAAGTTGCGAGCGGGGTAGCACTGGGGCCCGCGGGAGCTTGCAGCGAATCGGACACGTCGGAATTTTTTTTTTCAGTATTACTCGCTATGGCGGCCACGTACAAATTGATAACACTAGTAGTTGAGGCTTGGTGGCGCTGCGGTCGCTCCTACAATGCAAAATTTGGCCGCGCGAATTTTGAAGCATGCTTTCAAGCACAAGGATTTTAAAATGACACCCGGGTACCGGCGCTTTTTTTTTGGTGTCCTTAGAAAATGACACCCGGGCTGGAAGGGTTAAGTAACTTTGTCATTTCTTCTTGTCTTCCGTCGTTCGTTGGATCCATCCTTCCTTCCTTCCTTCCTTCAACTCTCTGAAGCTGGGCTATTCATATCTCGAATATTATACAACACACAATCAATGCTCTTTCCTGTTTTCCCACCCAATCCATCTACCTGTCATTCATATACATGTGTATATAATTATCAGTATATATACTGTATATCTGTAGTATATATATATATATATATATATATATACAGTATATATATATATATATATATATATATATATATATATATATATATATATATATATAATTATATAAGAGAGAGAGAGAGAGAGAGAGAGAGAGGGTTGCCATACACTAAGGTAAACTGGTACATACCTTCCAATTATTTGTGAGTCACCGGATACAGCCGGATATTGGGAGTGGGGTAGATAAATTGGTAGATAGGTAGATATATAGAGCGGCTTGAGATACACAGGGGGATAGACGTAGATTCCAATTATTTCTGAGTCAACTGATATAGCCGAATGTTGTGTGTGGGATAGATAGATAGATAGAGTGATAAATAGAGGTGTAGTAGATAGATGCATTGATTTTTAATAGATAGGAAGTATGGTAGATATATTTATGGATATTAAATAGAAATACAGTATAGATAGTAAAAAAGCAAGTATATATTGTAGATCATTATAGTGGTACGCAGATAAAGTGATTAGGAGCTAGATATATTGATGGATGGATAGATATTACAATAAGATAATAGAGGGATAGATAAATAGATAGATATATAGATAGATAGATAGATAGATAGATAGATAAAAGGATATGTATTACGGTATTGTTACGACCGGCACTACGAAATAAACAAAGGCACTTAAATAATGGACTAGATGATAGGCTATATCTGCAACAACGGTACGCTAATTCCAAACCCTCGAACTATTACGCCGGTGAACAAAACACTTAAACCCTCCAGAGTTAATCTACTGGATAACGGGGTATCAATTAACTGGGTTTTAGTGCACTTCTACAAAGGCTTTCCGGTGACGGCAAAGCCTACTCACAACAGGAGTACTTTACGTTAATAAAAATGCTCTCAAGTAATAACAATGCTTAAATAAACTATAACAAGATTTAATAAAGGAGTATATGCTTACGTTAACTTTAGTGTGAGTCTGTACTCAACACTAAACTCTTCAATGCTCTATGAAAACACAGGAAGTCTAGTCCTACAGCAAACAGATATGGAATCTTCTGAAAACGTCTGATGCTCTAAGATGCTTGTCGAATATTGAACAGAAATAATGCAAGGGCAGGACACCAAAGCGTGTATCTTAAATACACCAATAAGTAGGATACATATATATAAAACAAGGGAGTGCAACAACTCTGTGACAGCACTAATAATAGCCACTCAAAACAGTACTTCCTTAGCCAAAGTAACAGCCATACTGGGTTGTGCACTATGCATCAACCTAGGCTAAAATAATACGTGAATAATTCATAAAGCATACGCAGTTAAAGTTAATAAACACAATGCTGTCTTTATTACTAATAAAGTCTAGCAGCGGCATAAAAGGTACCAGAAGGCTAGGCAGAGCGCAAGCATGCTCGTAGCCTACTGTCTTCCCTTGAACAGATTTCCCTTATGTTACGTTAAGTGACTAGAAGGCTCTCTTGGTAAGTCCAGATCTCAAGTATCTGGTCTTACCCTGGCGCTCCACAAAGGTCAACAAAATGAGGTAGCAAGCATACGAGCAAGAGTAGGCAAAAGCCCTTCGCTTGTATACTGCTACACTCGCAAAGGAAAAATATGCACAAGGGTTACAGGCTACCTAGCTTTGTCGAAGTCGTACAGGCTCTGACTTGCCATGTACATAACTCAGACAACGACCAAAGATACCCTCCACTGTCTAGCATTAAATAGTAACAAAGAACAACTCAATAATTAGAAGCACCCAATGATAATATGACTCCATGTGACTATGACTAATAATAATCCCTAAAGCTAGTGCAAAACATATATGTGAGAACTGGTGCTGGTAATACGACTGGCTGACTATGGAAGTCGTATGCAGAACCAGAAGGGATAAGTAATTGAATAAAGATAAGAAGTATTGGAAAAGAAGAAGTTCAGAGAGAGAAACAGTAGTGCAGGGGGTTAGATTGGGGACAGATTGCAAGGGACGTCTAGGACCAAGCACACCATGCCAAGTTCTAAAGGAGACACGCGGGTAGGAGCCCCCCAGCACCAACTAAGACAGCGGCACCCAATCACAGACCACTACGTCATGAAGAGCAGGCGTCATATGATGCGCCAGGCCCGCCGGCCAATCAAGAGCGTGGGAACCTCTGCCCGAGCGAGGAAGGCACACGTACATACACACGCACATAATACCACCTCGCTGCCTCCTTCGTTCTCTCTCTCCTTAAATTCACACTACACATCTTACAATCTATCACTGATATAAAATACTTCCAAGTGTCACAGACCAGAATAAAGACAACCACTGATCTGTCTGTGACAACATGAACACTAAGAAAGAAAGAACATCGTTCTACGATTATTATAGCCCATTTCACTGCCCTGGCGAGCGCTAGCGAGTACGAGTGCATTCTGGCAAGCTGGCCAGCGTAACACCCTGCCCAAGATGTGGGACATTTTAACCTCAGGTAAACACCACATCTGACTAGACAGAATGCCCGCAAACCCCGCATCACCCAGCTACTCCCCCAAGTTGTGAAAACAAGGCACAATCACAAACATAAAAACACTTCATTATATAAAAAAAAATCTACACAACACTTCCCAAAAATAATAGTATCACTTAACAATATTACGCTCAACGAGCAAGCTTCACCAAGCCTAGCCTACTAAGACAAAAACTCAGAATGTCTTAGATTCTTGCTGTAACATACTGCACTTATATACTATAAAAAAGAGAGAGTTTTTATGTGAGGTTTTTGTATTATTTTAATAGTGTTTTTGGCGGCTTTGCACTACAGGGGCAAGCCTAATTTTTCTCCACTCTCAAACCAACACTGACTGAACGGCGAGGGTGCTCCTTAAAACATATCCTCCCGTGACAAACAATCAGCCAGAACATTATCAGTGCCCTTAACATGCCACACATCCAACTTGTGTTCCAGCAGCAAAACAACACCTGACACTGATAAACTGCCCAGTCCATCACAAGACTGGCACTTCTCTTCGCTCTCTCCGGCAACAGGACCTGCCAATAACCTTTCACTATTTCCACCTTAGTGGTAAACAAGGCAGCCCTGATGCGGTCTATGGGGTCGTCAACTCTGGATAAGGTATAGGCGTCTGTCAGAGATGATGCACCAACACTCTTGCAATCAACACAAACACGGATCTTGCCACTTAACTCAGGTTGCAAAGTTACTGGCAACGACCACTCACGATATCCCTTATCCCTCAGACCTTTCTTCAACATGTAGTCCAGCTTTGCTTTTACGACAGGCTGTCGAGCAGGATTTATACGGTAGGGAGCCAATTTGAGCCTTGCACTGTCTCCAGCCTCCATGTCGGGTGCCACCCCGTACATCAGGCCTGGAGAATCAACAAACATGCGGACGTACTGCCACAGCCTACTGAACAACTTCTCTTGGCGCTTAGGAACAAGAGGTTGCAATTATCTCGAAGAACCACATGCTCATTGCCCTCCCACAACCCAGCCGGGACTGCAGTTTCTAAACTATAGTCTCCCTCCTTCTCCACCTGTCCCTAAAACAGCCACGTCATGAGAGGGACAATCTGTACCACCTGTGCAGTCACTCCCATAGTTCATAAGTGCTAAGGCTTCCCCGCCGATACCGTTGTGACGCCTCCCGGCGCTAGCAGAATGGTTGCGTGGGGCATTGCAGCTCGCTAGCGCTCACCAGGATGGGGGGATGGGCTACAGTTGTCCTAGAATGATCTGCTTTCTTTTATTAGTGTCGTGTTGCCACAGACAGTCTAGAAATGGTCTTTGTTTTGGTCTGTGACCGCGCCCTATATTTTTATATTCGCTATAATATAAATGTTGCTTGTGTGGGAGGCGAGTGAGAGCGGGTGAGGGGGTACACCTGGCAGCGGAATGAGCTATCTCGTGGCTCGCTTGGGCGCTGACGGCGTTGGCGGCCGGGTGGTCAACTAGTCCCTGCTCATCGCGGCCTCGTGTTTTTTACCAGCTCAGAGCTGGCCTGACACGCGTATCGTCTACATCCTTTGCAATTCTGTCCCCCATACTCGCCACTTTGCATACTATTTCTCTCTCTCGACTTCTCCTTTCTCATTCTCTAATCTTTATTAAACTCAACATCCCTTCTGGTTTCAGCATAGACGTTCACCGTCGGCCAGTCGTATTGTACGCGAAGCTCTCAGATATTTCCATGTATTAGGCTTTAATGAGGTTTGGAGAGACGGACTTTTACGTATGTGTCCTCTCTCGGGAAGGTTGTAGACCGGTATATGTCTCCCTGGCAAGGTGTTGAGTGATTCTGCTTGGTTATCTAAAGCTAGACTAGGGGTAAGGTTACTGTGTCATTGTCTCCGATGTGTGCAGTGTTAGCTAAGCCCTGCACGACATCGACAGGTACTGTGGGAGCCTAAGTTGTCTTCGGGTGGGTTTACTTTGCGAGCACAGCACTGTGGTGTGAGAGGGCCATAGCCTATCCCTCACAACATAGTGCTGCCTCTTTGTGTTGACTTCTGAGGGATCGCCAGGATAGAACTAGGTACTAGAGACCTAGATTTATCAAGAGAGCATCCCCGTCATATAACGTAATCTTCATTATACCACCTTCGGACAACGTTAGGCTACGAGCCGCATGCTCGCCCATTGTTGCCCTGCCTTGATACCCCAGCTAGACTTTATTAACTGAGCAGACACTGGTTAGAGATAAGCCCCCATTATTATATGTATGCCACATTATTATTCACTGCACTTTTGAGCCGAGGTTGTTGTTGAGTTGCACAACCCTAGTAGGCTGTTGCGTTGTGTCACAAAGCATTTCTTTAGTTGTCGAGCATTACTACCTTTGCGCAGTCTTTATTATTCGCCTGCCTATTATTACTATATGTCCTAGTATTTATTGTGACCCGTATTCTGCATTATAATTGTTCAAGATTCTTTACGAACATCTTCCCAGCATCAGACTTATTTCAGAAGTTTCCAGTTGATGTTGCAGGACTAGCATTGCACTTTCTTTAATACAGGAGTGCCAGTTATTTGAGTATCTACCGTAACGTTAATTAATCACGTTAACTATCTTTTCTTTGTGTAACCTAATCGAGTAATCTTTTACTGTTTGAGAATAGGCTGTTTCATCGAGCGTCAGCCTAGTGTGTGTGCACCAGTTACCGAGTCATAGGATACCTCATCCAGGCACGACTCAGGGCGGTAATGGTGTTTTGTTTTCCAGTGTTTAAGGCAGGGGTTGGATCTAGTGTTACCGTTGTTGCATTTTGCCATTATCTAGTCCAATGTTGAAGAGCCCTGTGTCTTTGAGAACCTGGATCGTAACAAATGGCGACCTAGCTCAGGATCTTGTGAACTAAGAGATAATTGCAGGATTGTTGTGGTCATTTGTTTTATTGAGGAATATAGTGGGCACGTTAATTTTTGTTTGGCAAAGTAGTATAGCACTTGAGAGTCTTCAGACATTTTTGGCAAGTGAATAGTGCTACATAAGAGTTTGGGGTACTTCTTTTCTGAATATTGTGGTGAGAAATTTTTGTGAGCATCATGTCTTATACCGGGTCAGAGGAGAATGGAGACACAGTACGTAATGTCGAAACTGAGGAACAGCAGCATGATGAAAGGGTTAATCGGGTGAACTGTGAGGAGGATGCTAGGATATTTTTGCAATGGCCTGTTACTGCCGAGCGGTTGGAGGGTATGGATGGGTACGGTCTTCAATGCCTGGCCACAGTTATCGGTCATGCGGTTACTAGCAGCATGACCAGGGATAACTTGATAACGTGTGTACTGGGCAGGGTGACTGGTGAGCGAGATGGGTTGAGTGCTCAGAGCCCTTTGGCCATGCTTCCCCTACACTCGACTCCCAGCCATCCCAGTAGTTTGCCGACCCCGGGTACGCTTCCGCAGCTGGGTGATGACTGGCAGGGTGGGTTGCCCCTGGGGGGACCACCGGTAATTTCAAACATTGTAGCACCTTCACCTCCTCAAGGTTTAACTCCAGAATTATTGCTTCAGCTCGAATTAGCTAAGCTTCAGCAGCAACAAAGGGCATGTGAGCTTCAGCAGCAATTAGAATTAGCCAGGATAGAAGAGACAAAAACTATCAGTCAAGCAAAAATCCAAGCTGAGTCGACTAGGTACTGTGCCGACATGGACGTAGAGAAGTCGCGAGTAGAGACAACGGGACAGCGACTTGGGGCTGGTAACCGTGTTCATGAGCAGTCGCTCTCGCACTTATTGAAACTGGCTCCGGTGTTTGATGAGAGTGGTGTAACAGAATTTTTCACACGCTTTGAGAAGAAGTGCCAGGAACACCAGTGGCCAGAGAGTAAATGGCCAGCACTTGTATCCTCTAGATTAATAGGCAAGGGTCTTAAAGCCTACGATGCGTTGCCTATAGAGTCTTGTATTATTTATGAGGAACTCAAGGAGGCTGTCCTGAGAGCATACGAACTACAACCAGAGACGTACAGGTTGAAGTTCCGGGGTGTTACCAAGGGTCGGGAGAGCACCTTTTTGGAGCATGCCCGGGAGCTGTCCGATGCTTTTGGGAATTGGCTGAGGTCGGAGAAAGCTACTACGTTTGACGACATTAAACAGTTGGTGCTTTTAGAGCAGTTTTTCAAATGCACGGGCGGCGACCTGAAGTTAAACCTTAAAGAAAAGCAACCAAAAACTCTACAAGAGGCAGCTGAGATGGCTGACCTCCGGCTATCACTAATTCGTGGGTGCGGGTTTGCCCAGCGTAGTGAGGCAGGTAACAAGGGGCGTGACGCCCCACCCCCCCGAGTTAGTGATATACCTTATGCAAACAAGTACAAGAGCCATGATACCAAGACTGACCACAAGACTATCACCGTCCCATTTAAGAAGGGGCCGGGCCCTTCCCAGTACCAAGGGAAGCCCAAACGGGAGTTGGAGTGTTATCATTGTCATGAAAAGGGGCACTTTGCAAGAGTCTGTCCTAGCAAACCACCTACAGCAGCTGTGTCTTTGGCCTGCAACAATGGTGTGTCTCCGAAGTCATCTGAGTTTGCCCGGGGCAGTTCGTCAGAGGCTGAGGCACAGCCAATGCAGAAGCACCTGGGAGGCTCGAACCCTGCTCAGGATGTATTTTGCGACCATAGAGGGCGGGGTTGCGTGATGTGGGCGGGGCGCAAGCATGGAGTAGAGGTCTTGCGTGATACAGGTGCTTCCCAGACTCTGATGAAAAACTTGACTGGCTACCCTATAAACGCGGCTCGGGTGGTGGTGGTGCAGGGTATTAATGCAACTCGGTCATACCCGCTGGTGCGGTTGGAGCTGGAGGTGGATAGTGTGGCACGTGAATTGGATGTCGGGATTGTGGAAAAACTGCCAGTGGAGGGTGTCGACCTTCTTCTCGGCAACGACTTTGCAATGCCCGCTTCTGAGGTTCTACCCTTAGTCGTTGCCGAGAGGCCGGCCGACGTGAGTAGGGAAGAGCAAGAGTGGGTCGAGCGGTGCCAGACACAACCCATGGCATGTGTTGTCACCCGAGCTCGGGCAGCTAAAGTGTCACAGCCTAGTCCTCCGTCTTCAGACCAGCGGAGGAACGATCAACAGGAGGAGGCTAAAGCTGGAGTTGGTTTTAAGAGTTTTGACTCGGCGGCTCTCCTGGGTGATTCAGTATTAGCACCCTTACTTAATTCTGGAGTAGGCCCTGGGCCTGTCATCGAGAGTGACGAGGCTGGGCATGACGAGTCTCCACGACAGCAACGTTATGTACATCGAGAGAGACAGAGGGAGCAGCCCAGTATCGGGGAAGGTCATGCATTGCTCCGGGAGCAGTTAGATCGCTTGGCACCCTCAGATATACGTCGGTTGCAACTAGAGGACCCTGAGCTCCAAACGTGTGCTAATGGAGCTGTAGAGCTCGACGAGGACGGCGAGGCACAGCCAGGAGATTTTTTTTATTTAGAAGGCATCCTCTATAGGCGTTTTCAAGACCCTAAACGTAGTTGGCAAGAGGGGTCCGGAGTAGTGGACCAGTTGGTGGTGCCACGGGAGTGCAGGGATAGCCTACTGAGGTTGGCGCATGACATACCACTGGCAGGACATCTAGGGGTGAGAAAAACGGTGGCAGCTTTAGAAAAATTGTTTTGGTGGCCGGGGTTGAAGGGGCAGGTGGTAACCTGGATAGCAAGGTGTCATACGTGCCAGAGGGTTGGAAAACCTAACCAAACAATTCCGAGAGCCCTGTTGCACCCCATTCCTGTCAGTGGACCGCCCTTCAGTAAGGTCATCATTGATATGGTCGGACCCCTACCCCCTACTAGTGCCGGTAATAAATTTCTAGTAACTATCATGGATGTGGCCACTCGTTATCCTGATGCATATCCAATGAGAAATGGCACGGCGAAAACTGTTGTCCGGAACCTGCTCTTGTATTGCTCGCGGTATGGTTACCCGCAAGAGGTTTTTGTTCTCGGCAAGAGAAGTACCTGGAGAGAGTCTCGGTTTGAGCGGGCTAAAGAGGTGTGCGGGTTTGTGGTGGATGGCAGTACTTACCGTTGCAACGTGATGCCATATGGTCTGAAAAATGCACCGGCCACTTTCCAGAGCTTAATGAACGACATCGTAGCAGACATCCCAAACTGTACTGTCTACCTTGATGACGTGATCATTTATGACAACGATTTCCAAAGTCACTGTGAGCACATAGAAGCCTTATTTAGTCAACTTAGTAAAGCAGGCTTGGTGGTTAATCTGGGCAAGTGTGACTTTGTGCAAGCCACGGTGCAGTATCTGGGGTTTGTGGTTGGGTTAGGGCAGGTGAGCCCGCCCCAACAGAAGATACAGGCTATCGACTTGTTCCCCAGGCCGACCACCAAGCGGCAGATCATGAGATTTTTGGGCATGATTGGGTATTACCGCCGCATTATAAGAGGTTATTTTACTGTGTTAGCTCCTTTGACAGATCTACTAGCTAAAGATAAAAGGTTCCGCTGGGTACCTGAGTGTGAGCAGGCGTTTCGAGTAGTTAAACACCTTTTATGCACTCACCCTATCCTCAGGGCCCCGGACTTTGAACGACCATTTCAGTTGGCGACTGATGCCAGCGGAGTAGGGGCTGGTGCCGTACTTTTGCAGACAGACGAGGAAGGTCTTGAGCATCCAGTCAGTTTCTTTTCAAAGAAATTTAATTCAGCACAGAAAAACTATTCGGTTGTTGAAAAGGAACTGCTGGCAATCGTGTTAGCGCTCAGACACTTTGAGGTCTATGTTCCTGCCTATGGGCCAGTCGTGGTAGTGTATACCGACCACCACCCGCTTAAATTCCTCAATCAATTCCACAACCGGAATATGAGGCTGACCAGATGGTCGCTCATGTTGCAAGAGTACAACTTAGACATTCGCCATATTGCCGGTTGTGAGAATGTGATTGCGGACTGTTTGTCGCGGGTGGAGGATCCGGGGTAGGCTACCACAGTATGTTGGTATAGCCTCCTGTCTTGGCTCGCGGTGTATTTTTGCGCTGGTGCTTGTTGGCTCGCGTGTGTAGCATCAGTGTAGGGTCGCAGGGCAGGAGTTGTTGGCTTTGATTCGACGAAAATTAGGCTACATCTATAGTAGCCGCCAAAAAAACAACATTAAAATAAAATATGAAAAAATTAAATAAAAACTTTCTTTTTAATAATTAATTTTAAGATAATATTGTAGCTGAGTACTGAGGGCAGATGATTTTCCCTCAGTAGGCTGTGCTTCTTAAAGCTCGCTTTGGGAGCACAATGTTATGAATTAATGTATTATGTTTGGGAAGGGTGATAAGATTTGTTTTATATATATATATCAATGTTGTATTTTTTTTTGAGGAGACTGAGCTTGCATTCCATGAGTGGCAGAGTGGTTAGGAGTGGCAGATTCTAGGGACATTCTGCCTGTTCAGATATGGGCTCATGGTTGAGTGTCCCATATCTTGGGGGGGGGGGGTGTGACGCCTCCCGGCGCTAGCAGAATGGTTGCATGGGGCATTGCAGCTCGCTAGCGCTCACCAGGATGGGGGGATGGGCTACAGTTGTCCTAGAATGATCTGCTTTCTTTTATTAGTGTCGTGTTGCCACAGACAGTCTAGAAATGGTCTTTGTTTTGGTCTGTGACCGCGCCCTATATTTTTATATTCGCTATAATATAAATGTTGCTTGTGTGGGAGGCGAGCGAGAGCGGGTGAGGGGGTACACCTGGCAGCGGAATGAGCTATCACGCGGCTCGCTTGGACGCTGATGGCGTTGGCGGCCGGGTGGTCAACTAGTCCCTGCTCATCGCGGCCTCTTGTTTTTTACCAGCTCAGAGCTGGCCTGACACGCGTATCGTCTACATCCTTTGCAATTCTGTCCCCCATACTCGCCACTTTGCATACTATTTCTCTCTCTCGACTTCTCCTTTCTCATTCTCTAATCTTTATTAAACTCAACATCCCTTCTGGTTTCAGCATAGACGTTCACCGTCGGCCAGTCGTATTGTACGCGACAGATATTTCCATGTATTAGGCTTTAATGAGGTTTGGAGAGACGGACTTTTCCGTATGTGTCCTCTCTCGGGAAGGTTGTAGACCGGTATATGTCTCCCTGGCAAGGTGTTGAGTGATTCTGCTTGGTTATCTAAAGCTAGACTAGGGGTAAGGTTACTGTGTCGTTGTCTCCGATGTGTGCAGTGTTAGCTAAGCCCTGCACGACATCGACAGGTACTGTGGGAGCCTAAGTTGTCTTCGGGTGGGTTTACTTTGCGAGCACAGCGCTGTGGTGTGAGAGGGCCATAGCCTATCCCTCACAACATAGTGCTGCCTCTTTGTGTTGACTTCTGAGGGATCGCCAGGATAGAACTAGGTACTAGAGACCTAGATTTATCAAGAGAGCATCCCCGTCATATAACGTAATCTTCATTATACCACCTTCAGACAACGTTAGGCTACGAGCCGCATGCTCGCCCATTGTTGCCCTGCCTTGATACCCCAGCTAGACTTTATTAACTGAGCAGACACTGGTTAGAGATAAGCCCCCATTATTATATGTATGCCACATTATTATTCACTGCACTTTTGAGCCGAGGTTGTTGTTGAGTTGCACAACCCTAGTAGGCTGTTGCGTTGTGTCACGAAGCATTTCTTTAGTTGTCGAGCATTACTACCTTTGCGCAGTCTTTATTATTCGCCTGCCTATTATTACTATATGTCCTAGTATTTATTGTGACCCGTATTCTGCATTATAATTGTTCAAGATTCTTTACGAACATCTTCCCAGCATCAGACTTATTTCAGAAGTTTCCAGTTGATGTTGCAGGACTAGCATTGCACTTTCTTTAATATAGGAGTGCCAGTTATTTGAGTATCTACCGTAACGTTAATTAATCACGTTAACTATCTTTTCTTTGTGTAACCTAATCGAGTAATCTTTTACTGTTTGAGAATAGGCTGTTTCATCGAGCGTCAGCCTAGTGTGTGTGCACCAGTTACCGAGTCATAGGATACCTCGTCCAGGCACGACTCAGGGCGGTAATGGTGTTTTGTTTTCCAGTGTTTAAGGCAGGGGTTGGATCTAGTGTTACCGTTGTTGCATTTTGCCATTATCTAGTCCAATGTTGTCTTTGAGAACCTGGATCGTAACACCGTACATGCGCACCCCCGCATTCCTTGCGACTACACCTGCCGGCGCAGCATCACCGCCTTCAGTGCCACGGCCAGATACAGTCGGTCTATGGTAGGGCTGTTGCATTCTACTAGAGCAGCATTGGGAGGCTATGCGACGACCGGGCGCATCCACTCCACAGCCAACCTCACCAATCTGCTCAATGTCCTGATACTGACCACCACCCTTAGCAGCCATGGGTCGACCCTGACCTGACAACCATGCCAAAGCTTCGTCGCCCACCTTGAACAGCTTCAACAACAAGGCCAACGGTTTACTCACACCCAAGTGACCTGCCAGCGGAACATTGTGCACCGCATGAATTGTGAGGCCTGGGTGCTCGGCACAAACAGTTGGGTATGAACCGAGCAGGTGCTGGATCGCTGCACGCTGCTGCTCAGGCAGGTGCTCAAGCGCTTCCATAGCCACCTGTCTCGTGTTCCCCGCCCACTGCTCCGCCGAGACATGACACTCCCAACTTTCCACCACCTGTGCCTCACTGCCTCCCTCTCCTTCTCCACCTTGGCCGCTGCAGACCAACACAGGGACAGTAGGCTGCTCAGGTGGTTGCCTCACAAACTCCTTTAACAGGTTCACATGACATGCTTCCCCGTCCTCATCGAGTTCAATAGCCCCGTTCCCACAACTCTCAAGACTAAGATCTTCTAGTTGCATCTGGGAACTACTCTGTCGTGGAGTGCCATCACGTCCTACCATGTCACTATGGGGGACAGGTTCTGGGGCCACTCCGGAGCTCAAATTTGGTGCAAGTACCGAGTCACCAAGGAGTGTCGCTGGGTCCAAACTCTCAACCCGACCACCAGCCTCGACTTTCTCCTTCCGACCCTTCCTCCGCTGGTCTGAACCCGGGGTACTAGGCTGTGACACCTGAGCGGACTGAGATCTCTCGAGCCCCTCTTGCCCCTCCCTACTCGTGTCGGCCGCCCTCTCGGCAACGACTAAGGGTGGAACCTCGGAAGTAGGCACCGCAAAGTCGTTACCGAGAAGGAGGTCGACCCCCTCAACTGGCAATTTCTCCACAACACCCACATCCAACTCCCGTGTCACACCGTCCACCTCAAGCTCCACTCTGACCAGCGGGTAAGACCGCGTAGGATTGATACCATGAACCACCACAACCCGAGCCGCGTTAATAGGCTTGCCAGTGAAGTTCTTAATAAGTGTCTGGGAAGCGCCCGTATCATGCAGCAACTCAAGCCTATGCTCCACACCATCCCACCTCACAGTGCCGTGCCCCCTATGACCGCAAAAAGCATCTCGGACGGGTGACGAGCCCTCCTGCTGCTTCTGCACCGACTGTGACTTCGCAACCGACATATTACCCTGGGCAAACGCGGAAGACCTCAAAGACACACCGATGTTGCTCACTAGTGACACCACTGCTGTAGGTGGTGTGCTCGGACATGAGCGCGCAATATGCCCCTTCTCATGACACTTGAAAAACTCCACTTCGATCTTGGACTTCCTCTGAGGTGAGGAAGGGCCCTGGCCTTTCTTTAACGGGAAGGGTTTCGACTTGGGATCAAAATTGGCACCAGTACTCTTAAATAGGTAATTAGTTGTGTCCTTAATTCGGGGGGATGGAGTGGTACGCCCCTGGTTACCTGCCTCAGCTCTCTGTGAAGACCCGCACCCACGAATCAATGACAACCTGAGGTCAGCCAGCTTAGCCACCTCCTGCAGACTTTTAGGTTGCTTTTCTTTCAGGTTTAGAGTTAAGTCACTGCCAGTACATTTGAAAAATTGTTCTAACAACACTAATTGCTTCACTGCATCAAAAGTAGTTGCCTTCTCCGACCTTAACCAATTCTCAAATGCATATGACAGCTCTCTAGCGTGTTCCTGGAAAGTACTCTCCTTTCTCTTAGGAACAGCCCTAAACTTCAGCCTATAGGTCTCTGGCTGCAACTCATATGCCCTCAGGACAGCCTCTTTCAACACCTCATAATCAATACAAGACTCTAGGGGTAAAGCATGGTATGCCTTGAGTGCTTTCCCCGTCAATCGTGAAGAAATGAGGGCTGCCCACTTCTCCTCGGGCCATTGGTGCTCCCGGCACTTCTTCTCAAAATGGAGAAAGAATTCTGTAACTCCTAACTCGTCAAACACTGGAACCAACTTTAGTAGATGCGACAGGGACTGGTCATGGTGTCGACCCCCCTGGACGACCCGGTTCCTCGTCACCTCTACACGAGGTTTCTCTAGGTCAATATCGGCACAATACCTTGCAGACTCAGCCTGACACCTATACTTGAGCTCAGCCTCTCGCTGCCGCTGCTGCTGCTCGAGCTTGGCGAGCTCGAGCTGAAACAACATCTCGGAAGTTAAACTTTGAAGAGGGGGTGCTACTATTGGGGACCCACCACGTGAGTCACCTAGAGGCATACCCATCCGCCAGCGGGCATCGGCCTTCGGGAACGTACTCGGCTCCGGAACCCGAGGGGGGGCCATGATAGGAGTTGAGTGGAATGGGGGCTGGGACGAAGGTGCCCCAGCTCCCGCTCCACCCGAACCCCCCTGCACACAGGTAACCAGCTCACCTCTTGACAAACCACTAGTACCAGAAAACCCCAAGACCGTGGCTACACACTGCAGTCCGTACCGGTCCAGTCCCGACACCCGGTCCGCCGACACAGGCTCCTCCAAAAAAATCCGAGCATCCTCCTCATTGTTCACCACCCGAACGCCGTTTAACAACTCCGCCTTCTCCACCTCCTCGCCTGTCTCTCGCACTGTGCCCTCACTATGATCAGACCCGTCCAGTGACATGATGGAGTCAACAACAAAATTCTCAAGTCAAGACAAAAGTAGCCAAACTCTCGCGTAGCTTTATTCACAAAAAATATTCGAAGAAATTTCTTGAGTGCAATACTAGGTCACCAATAAATTCCAACAAGTTCTATATATCCTCAAAACAATGTCCTCTGCCAACAATGCGAGAAATAAATTCAACCCCAAATGGCAATAAGATTTCTCCAAAAAAAAAAATGCAATATTCAGTTCACTATATACTGGTCTAAGGTCGACATTTGTTACGACCGTCACTACGAAATAAACAAGGGCACTTAAATAATGGACTAGATGATAGGCTATATCTGCAACAACGGTACGCTAATTCTAATCCCTCGAACTATTACGCCGGTGAACAAAACACTTAAACCCTCCAGAGTTAATCTACTGGATAACGGGGTATCAATTAACTGGGCTTTAGTGCACTTCTACAAAGGCTTTCCGGTGACGGCAAAGCCTACTCACAACAGGAGTACTTTACGTTAATAAAATGCTCTCAAATAATAACAATGCTTAAATAAACTATAACAAGATTTAATAAAGGAGTATATGCTTACGTTAACTTTAGTGGGAGTCTGTACTCAACACTAAACTCTTCAATGCTCTATGAAAACACTGGAAGTCTAGTCCTACAGCAAACAGATATGGAATCTTCTGAAAACGTCTGATGCTCTAAGATGCTCGTCGAATTTAGAACAGAAATAATGCAGGGGCAGGACACCAAAGCGTGTATCTTAAATACACCAATAAGTAGGATACATATATAAAACAAGGGAGTGCAACAACTCTGTGACAGCACTAATAATAGCCACTCAAAACAGTACTTCCTTAGCCAAAGTAACAGCCATACTGGGTTGTGCACTATGCATCAACCTAGGCTAAAATAATACGTGAATAATTCCTAAAGCATACGCAGTTAAAGTTAATAAACACAATGCTGTCTTTATTACTAATAAAGTCTAGAAGCGGCATAAAAGGTACCAGAAGGCTAGGCAGAGCGCAAGCATGCTCGTAGCCTACTGTCTCCCCTTGAACAGATTTCCCTTATGTTACGTTAAGTGACTAGGAGGCTCTCTTGGTAAGTCCAGATCTCAAGTATCTGGTCTTACCCTGGCGCTCCACAAAGGTCAACAAAATGAGGTAGCAAGCATACGAGCAAGAGTAGGTAAAAGCCCTTCGCTTGTATACTGCTACACTGGCAAAGGAAAAATATGCACAAGGGTTACAGGCTACCTAGCTTCGTCGAAGTCGTACAGGCTCTTGACTTGCCATGTACATAACTCAGACAACGACCAAAGATACCCTCCACTGTCTAGCATTAAATAATAACAAAGAACAACTCAATAATTAGAAGCACCCAATGATAATATGACTCCATGTGACTATGACTAATAATAATCCCTAAAGCTAGTGCAAAACATATATGTGAGAACTGGTGCTGGTAATACGACTGGCCGACTATGGAAGTCGTATGCAGAACCAGAAGGGATAAGTAATTGAATAAAGATAAGAAGTATTGGAAAAGAAGAAGTTCAGAGAGAGAAACAATAGTACAGGGGGTTAGATTGGGGACAGATTGCAAGGGACGTCTAGGACCAAGCACACCATGCCAAGCTCTAAAGGAGACACGCGGGTAGGAGCCCCCCCAGCACCAACTAAGACAGCGGCACCCAATCACAGACCACTACGTCATTAAAGGCAGGCGTCATATGACGCGCCAGGCCCGCCGGCCAATCAAGAGCGTGGGAACCTCCGCCCGAGCGAGGAAGGCACACGTACATACACAGGCACATAATACCACCTCGCTGCCTCCTTAGTTCTCTCTCTCCTTAAATTCACACTACACATCTTATACTCTATCACTTATATAAAATACTTCCAAGTGTCACAGACCAGAATAAAGACAACCACTGATCTGTCTGTGACAACATGAACACTAAGAAAGAAAGAACATCGTTCTACGATTATTATAGCCCATTTCACTGCCCTGGCGAGCGCTAGCGAGTACGAGTACATCCTGGCAAGCTGGCCAGCGTAACAGTATATAGATCGATAGAAAGATAGAAAGAAAGTAAATAGAACAATATATTGAAAATCAGGTAGACATTTGTTTTAAAAGCTAAAAAAATAACCCCTTCTGTACTGGCAACGTCTATTTAAATATATTACCGCTATATTTAGACGATTTTATGCAGTATACGAAGGATATGTGGTAGTGAAAAGGGTTGACCCTTTCAGTACCGGTGACGTCATATTCATTATATGCTGACAGTTATTAGACGAATATATTCAGCTTAGGATGGACGTTTACCCATAAAAAGGCTACAGCCTATATCAATTTATCCTTTAAGCTACCAGGTATCCTTACTAAGCTACATAAAATCGTCTAAATGTAGTTGAAATGAAATGTAGTATACGTTGCCGGTACAGAAAGGGTTAACCGAGATAGTTCGAAGCCTGTTAATTGATGGAAGTCCTTCTTAAACTGAATAAAATCGTCTAATAATAGCCATCAACATTTATAAAGGACGGCACCGGTACTGACAAAGTTAATGGTTGGGATATTGGGAAGTACACTAGACTGCTCCTTCCCACCGTGTTCATCTCCGTTTCTTTGCCCTTTGGAACCTGTGGTGGGGGATTTGTGCCGCTGCTTTATTCTGTTATTTCGTTTAAGGGAGCCCACCTCGATTGGTTAACTTTCCCTCCCTATCTCTTTGGCTTGTATCCATTCGGCCCCATTCAGCCTACTGTTTTAAGACGTTTACCCCCATCCAGGTGTCAATATTTTCCTGGTGAGCGGCAGCAAGCCAGCATATATATGTTTTTGTTTTGAGAGCAAGCTAAATTTGTACATGTTCCGATAGAAAAATTTCTCCGGCGAAGCCGGATGTCTACATACAATGCTGGCTCGCTATCGCTCGCAAGGAAAATATCGACACCTGGATGGGGACAAACGTCTTAAACCAGTTGGCTGCATTGGGCCGAATGGATACAAGCCAGAGAAAGAGAGAAAAGGAGAGGAAGAGAAAACAAGCAGGTGACCCCCCTTAAACCCTTTTAGTATACAATGACGCTGTTTTAACCCTTTCAAGATTCGATACGCATATTTGCTTTTTGTTTCATGGCAATTATTAGATGATTTTACTCAGATTAGGAAGGGTATATGGAAGTCAGAGGGTTAAACGAGATAATCAGTGGCTCGTTGGTGTAGTGACTAGCGTCTTGGACTTCCACCCAGAAGGCCCAGGATCGCGCCCACGCTCGGCTCATTAAAGATTTTTCACAAGCACCGAGTCATTACCTTCCCTCATGAACAAGGGGAGGGGTTAGAAGTACAGGACCCCAATGGAAATACACCTAATCGGCCTTATTGGGCTATCCTTAGCTGGCTTAGCATGCGCTAGCTTTAAGAACTATTATTATTATTTTTATTATCTTTACCCATATTATACCCACAAATCCTTCGTAAACTGTAAACAATCTCCTAATGATAACCGTCTAATCAGTTGCATTCTATTTACCGTCAGGTGAAATAATACCAATCTGTAAAGACAAATTCATATTTTGTTTTCACCAACCCACCAATTAACTTTACAAATAAACCTAATTAACGAAATCAATGACAGTAATGAATATGCATGTGGTACTCCAAGGACTCGAACCTAGGATACTCACACCGAAAATCCGCACACTAAACCCAGATGACTTAACCCAAAAACGGCAAGTTATGTGTAATGGACACAGCACAACTGGGCGGACATATTAGGCTCCATTCCCACCTATAATCGTCATTTTACGATAAATATCGTTATTACTGTCTTATTCATATGCGCCTATTTTACGTTTAATATGAAGATAACAACATGTAACAACAATAAAACAAGTGGGAATAGTGTTTAGATGGTCAAAATCTTGAATAATTGCCGACTGGCCATTCATCAAGTGTGGAGCTGAGGCGGGCCACATCTCCCTTCTCGGAGCCTGTAGGTAGACTGACTTACTCACTCACACTCTCAGACACACTACACCCTCTCTAGCAACATGAGCACAGCTTAGACTGGTTTGGAGATATTGGCATGATAAAAACACCAATAAATATGGGAATAAGAGGACAAATAGGTGATAATTGAAGGGGGGGGGGCAAGGAGAGAATTTTGACACATGTGGAGGAGTGATACGAGGTATGGAGGGGAATTATCTCACTTAAACACCATTTTTTTGTTTTTAAAGTGATACTGGGGCCTTTTAAAAGTTTTGTTTAGGCCTTGGCTCATATGAGGACGCTCACCTTCGCCCAGTACGGTCATATGAGAAATTCTCGCCGTTTATAGGTTAAGAAGCAAGTGAAGGACAGGGCGGGTGGAGACCGTGGAGTGGTTCTGGTAAACAGACCTCTCTGTTGGGAAAAGCTAGTAATCTGTTTCCTGAAGGGGAGATGGACCCCCTTCTCCCTCATGTTCATCCTCATTAATTTGTTGATTTTAAGACTGTTTGCCCCATTTTTGGTCAATATTTAGACCTTTCGTGCTATTTAGGTGTCGATTTTTGCTTGGCGAGTGATTAGCGAGCCGGTAATATATCTTTCTACCAAAAATTTAGACATTTATCTACTCTAGAAGGGAGATCTTAAGGATGTTATTCTAAGCATGTTGGAGGTCTAGGAGGAACCTAAAAAATAATGATAAATATATAAATAAATCGACCAATAAATAAATCCAGCCCCCTATAAAAAAAAAAAAAAAACGTATGTTCCCAGTTCTAATATATGGATCGGAAAGTTAGAGTATAACAAAGTCTCAAACTTAAATTTAGGAGTGCCCATAATGGAATGGAGAGGATACAGTTAGGCATAACTTGGAGAGCAGCCTCTTGAGTAAAAGAACAGACAAAAGTAGAATATATTATCTTTACATACAGAACGGGACATAGTCATGGGCAGGTCATAATAATATAATTTGAAGAGTCTATACCGGATGGGTGAGGGCTGGTCCTATCCATAGTGAGGTTTGGCAACCTCTACCCAACCTTAACCGTTTCTGTCTGTCTCTTTTCCTGTACTACTCTCTCTACTTCAGGGTCGGGATGCTAGGAATGGAGTACACTGGTTTACAGAATACATTCACATCCTTAACCATGGCAACAGTATGATAACGTTCCACATGCTCCTCACATACTATGCACAACAATGGGCGGTTCGGCTAGCATTCATTCGTGCCCACCCCCTCAGAGGATCAAGGCATCCTGTAATGTAATATAAGTGGTCCCGGACTCTAAGAATTGGAATATTTAATGTTGTTTCTGTTTGGGCTCTGTTTAGAGTCGGCCAACTCCAGCTATGGGGTAAATACGTACTGTACATACAAACATAATATATATATATACCGGGTATACTGTATATATATATATATATATATATATATACTGTATACCGTTTATATTTATATATAATTATATATATATATAATTATATATATATATATATATATATATATATATATATATATATATATATATATATATATATATATATATATATGTTTTTATACTCCCAGCCGGACTTGAACCACCATCCGCCAGGACGAGTGTCCATGCTTTAATCCAATGGGAGTATACAAACTTTTTCTAGCTCACGTGTAGTTTTGAGATATACTTGATATATACAGAGAGAGAGAGATAGCTATTATAGTATTCAGACGTGAGGGTGGTAGAGAGCTAACCTATTATTCTGTGTTGGTACCAGCAGTAGTAACCTGGTTAATGACTCCCAAGGGAACAGTTAGACCAGGGCACATCATGTATTGTAATGGTCCAATGTAGTGTTGCTGGTTGTGTATAGTGATGGGTGGCTCCTTATGGGGAGGTATTTGCTTGTTCTGGACCCCCTTCTTTCTCATGTTTAGTCACCGTTTCCAGATAAATTTGTACCGAAAAATGTACCTGCTTCCTCTTAGAATTACATACTCGTTATCCCTCGCCAGGAAAAAATAGACACCTAATTTGCACAAAAGGTCTTAACATTGACAAAGAAATGGGGCCAAAGGTCTCAAAATCGCCAAATCAATGGAACGAATGTTTTAATATTTCAAAAGTAATGGGGCTAAGCATGAGGGAGAAGGGGATCCAGAAGAAGCAACTACCTCCCCCTTAATACATCGAGTAGACAAATATCTCGCTTTGTGTACTCTAATAATTGCCTTCCGATATTAACCCGTCAAAGGCTAGACTATGGTATTTGAAACGTCCCGCCGTCATGCGGAGATATTTTGATTCATTCCCGACAAAAGTTGTCATTTTACCATAAATATCCTTATTACTTATTCATATGCACCTATTTTACGCTAAATATAAAGATATTAACATTTAAGAGCAATAAAACACGTGGAAATAGTATTTTGGGGGTGAAAAAAATGTATTGCCAACCAGTCCATTCATAAGGGGAGAGCCGCGGCGGCACATATCCTCTCCTCCCGAGTTCTCAAGCGACACTGACAGTTCTAAGTAGAAGTCTCTCTGTTGCAAGGAACTCTATATGCCTCACTTATGCTATTGAGACCGCGGGAAGAAAATTTGATCAAGTGGTGCATACGATCTCAATAAACTCTCTGAATAACATAGGTCCTTCTTTAAATGTATAAAATCGTTCAATGTTAACCAGAACCAGAGGTAAAATGGCGTCATGGTGCTGAAGAGGTTCAAAGGAGTGTAAATTATTTAGAACTATAATTATTCTTCTGTATACCTTTTCTTAACCCATAATTTTCCAAATAATTCTTTCTCTAAAGATCGCGCCAAATGATTTTGTTTTCTATGTGTATGAAGGAGAGAAAAAACAAAGCTGCCCGCAACAAGTGTCTCCCAATACGTTGAAGGAGTGAAAAAGCCAAATTAAAGCATTATTTTTAGATGTACAGTATTGGAAGGAAGAGTGTTGTGCTTGTTTAGTGTATTGAAATGGATAGGAGGAGGAGGTGTTTGTGAGAACTATATGGATTACTCTCGTGTATGTGAGACACAAACATAAACAGGGAGGGAAGCCAGAACAAATTAAACAAGAGTTCCAGCAACTCCTTATCACATGACTATGAGGCCTCCCCTGGGTATTGCCATGCTCGATTGGTGTCTACAATCTCACCAGAGATTTAGGGGGATTTAAACTTTAGATTTAGACTTCCATCAGGCTTAAAAAAACATTTCCAAGATCCCCTTTCTAGATAAATGTGTACATGTTTTGGTAGGAAAATGTCTCGGCCAAAGGCCGGTTCCTCCTAAAACTACAGGCTCGCTATCGCACGCCAGGAGAAAATGACACCTAAATGCCACGAATGGTCCTAATATTCACAAAGAAATATGGGGAAAGATCTTTAAATCGCCAAACTAATGGGCCGAACGTCGTAAAATCAGAAAATGATTGGGATAAACATGAGGGAGAAGGGGGGGCCAGAGAGCCCCCCCTTCCCCAGCCCACCTTAGGTCTCTCCTCTTTCCTCCTATAATGTTCCCTAACTTGCAGCAAGCCTTTAGGGACGGCCCAGCTCGTTTCCCCAATTCTAAGTTTTCTGCTGTCCTACTCTTCTTATTTCTATTGTTTCAGGCACACATTTTATTGAAGGATTTTGTATCAGAGGCAAATACATTTGTGTGTCAAGAATGAAGGCTGAGTAACAATAGTTTTGTTATTATGGAGCCCCCCCCCCCCCCTAACCACCACCAATACCACCGCCATATGTAGGCATGTTCTTATGTATTAAACTGGAGTGGGAGGGTCATTCTATGACATTAAGGAAAGTAGCAGGATTATAACAAACCCGCGCTAAGCCTAAGCCCAGCTTACCTAAGGGTCCTCTTTAAACAGTTAGGGACAACTGGTGTGCTAACAAGTATAGAGATAAAAACTTACTAAATCTTGTTTTCATGTTTGTGTTTATATTGTACATGGATAATATGAGTAGGGTAAAAGACTGTTTTACCACCTTTGCCCTTTTGAGACTTGTAATTATGTATTCTAATTATGTAACAGGGAGGGATCCCTGTAGTACATTGTAACCTACCCAGAAGAGGAGTTCCCAAGGAATGGACATCCAGGGCGATTGGTGTCAATTGCCGTTTGGAGAAATATTGCAAAGAAAAAGCAATACCATTCATTGATAACTGGGATAGTTTCTATGGGAGAGATGGGATGTACGCAAGGGATGGGGTTCATCTTTCACGGTTAGGGGTTTCTACATTAGCTAGTTCTTTAGATAGGGTGGTTGTGGGGTTTTGAACAGAAATATTGAGAGTGTAAATGAGAGGTTAAATGGAACAATTTTAGCGTCAGGCGAAAGCGATAAGGATATTCAGTCTCATGCTAAAAATTATGACTATAATGCAAATGATAGTAGTGATGGTGCAACGGAAGATGGAAATGTCGTTAGAAATAAAGGTAAATTAGGTATAAAGAAAAGAAGTAAAAAAAAAAGAAGTAAAATAAATATAATATGTGCAATACAATAGATTGATAGAACCAGTGAATTGCAATAAGATAATATGGTTTGGGGAAATGAGAGGGAAACTAACTAAGTATGAAATGTAGATAGCATGGTGTTGTGCTGAGGCTTCTACGTTCATCAAATATATACTGTATATAAATAATATATACATATACAGTATATACATATATATATATATATATATTTTTTTTTAAATGTGAGTGAGGGAGGCAAAAGAAAGAACTGCCTATAGCGAGTGCCTCCCCCATAGTTGAAAGAGTGACAGGGCCAAAATCAAGGGACGTTCGAGCCAAAATGCCTGGACACACGGAGTTTGAAGCAATTTAAGTCATAGGAAGAGAGAAAGACTGATTCTGGGAGAGAGTTCCAGAGCTCAGCTGTTGAATAGAAGAAAGTCAGTAACGTTTCACTCTTGGGTTGGAGAGTTGCACAGAGTAGGGGTGGGATTGTGTTGCAAGACGGGTACCACGTGCCCTACATAAAGGAGGTGGTATTCACTGGGAAAGCTACGAGGAACACTGATTATTATAGTAGCGATAGAATAGCGAGAGAGATGCAACATTGCGGCGGAGAGAGAGAGATTGCAGAGAGTTGGTGAGTGGACGGGAGTTAATGATACGAAAGGCCTTCCTTTCAATTTTGTCTAGGAGAGTGGTGTGAGAGGAACCTCCCCACACATGTGAACAATACTCAATACAAGGACGCACTACGCCTCTGTACAGAGCAAAAAGCTGTGCAGGGGTAAAGAACCCCCTAAGGCGGTTGAGCACACCCAGCTTCTGGGAGGCTGCCTTAGCAAGACTGATAATATGGTCCTTCCAACTGATAGCAGAAGAAAAAGAGACACCAAGAATATTGAGAGAAGATGAAGGATTGATTTTTGTATTGTTGAAGAATAAGGGATAGTCCGCAGGGAGTTCCTGACGGGTAAATAGATGGAGAAATTGGGTTTTGGAAGCATTAAATGTAATAAGGTTTTCTCTGCCCAATTGGAGATAGTAGTTAGATCAGAATTTAAGTGTTCTATGGCTTCATTCCGTTTGTCGTTGAGGAATTGCTGGCTTGGGCGTTCCAAAAAACTAATGGAGTAGTGTAAGGTTGAGTCGTCTGCGTATGAATGGATAGGAATTGAGGTACAGTTAAGAAGATCCTTTATAAAAATTAGAAAGAGAATAGGAGATAGGACAGAGCCCTGAGGAACACCGGAGTTTATAGGGTGAGAAAGTGAGCGATGGCCGTCCACAACCGCAGCTATGGAACGGCCAGAGAGGAAATTAGAGACAAAGGCACAGATGGAGGGATAGAAACCGAAGGAGGGTAGTTTAAAAATTAAAGATTTGTGCCAGACTCTATCGAAGGCTTTCGATATGTCTAGTGCAATAGAAAAAGTCTCACCGAAGTCCCGAAAGGAGTATGACCAAGAGTTAGTAAGATATGAAAGAAGATCACCAGTAGAGCGACCCTTAAGGAAACCATATTGGCGATCTGAGAGCAGATTATGAGAAGAGAAATGCTTAAGAAATTTGGAAGCAAGAATAGTTTCAAAAACTTTAGAAATACAAGAGATGAGAGCAATTGGACGATAGTTGGAGGGTTGAGAGCGGTCACCCTTCTTTGGGACAGGTTGAATGAGAGCAAACTTCCAGCATGAAGGAAAGACGTTAGAGGATAGACAGAGACAAAAGAGTTTGCCTAGGCAGGGAGTCAGCACGGAAGCACAGTTTCTGAGTACAACAGGAGGAACACCGTCCGGACTGCACGCCTTCTTAGTATTAAGCCCAGAGAGGGTAGAAAGTACATCTTTAGAAGAGATTAGGATATTAGGCATAAGTAAGAGAGAGGAGGGTGGAGAGGGAGGAATAGCACCGGAATCATTCAAGGTGGAGTTTCCAGCAAAAGTATGAGCGAAGAGTTTAGCTTTGTCAGAGGAAGAAGTGATGATTGTCCCTTCAGAGTGGGAAAGGGGAGGGAAAGATGAGGAAGAGCAATTGTTGGAGAGGTTTTTGGCTAGATGCCAGAAAGGTTGGGAAGAGCTAGAGTTGGATAGTTCTGTGCATTTATTATTGATGAAAAAGTGCTTGGCAAGTCGAAGAACAGATTTGGTTTGATTCCGGGCAGAAACATAGGAAGAATGAGAGTCTTGAGTTTTAAGGCGTCGGTACCATTTGAATGCTTCCTCCTTATTGCGGACAGCAGTAGAACAGGCATGAGTAAACCAAGATTTTTTAGCATTAGTATGAGAGAAAGAGAATGGAATGTATGCTTCCATGCCCGATAGGATTACCTCGGTAATGCGTTCAGCACTCTCCGAGGGTACCCGGCCACGGAAGCAGAAATCATTCCATGGTAAATCAAAGAAGTACTGCCGGAGAGCCTCCCAGTCGGCAGCGCCAAAGTGCCACAAGCACCGCCGGCTAGGAGGATCAGGTGGCCGTACTGGATAGATAGGACAGGTGACAGAGATAAGTTTATGGTCGGACGAGCCCAAAGGAGAGAAAAGATCGACAGTATAAGAAGAAGGCTTAGATGTTAGAAACAAATCAAGAATGTTGGGCCGATCTCCGAGGCGATCCAGGATACGGGTGGGTTGCTGAACTAACTGCTCTAGGTCACTTAGGATAGAAAAGACGTAGGCTTGTTCACCAGGTGGGTCAGTAGTGTGAGAGGAGAGCCATTGGCGGTGGTGAACGTTGAAATCTCTTAAGATGGAGATTTCTGAGAAAGGAGAAATGGATAAAATGTGTTCGACTGTAAAGTTTAGATAGTCAAAGAATTTGGGAAAGTTGGTAGAGTTAGGGGAAAGATAGACAGCACAGAAATATTTAGTAAGAGAATGACAGGAAAGTTAGAGCCATAAAGTTGAAAATTCAGAGGATTCTAAATCGGGAACACGAGAGCAAGTGAGTTTGTTGTGCACATATGCACAACATCTGCCTTTGGCTTTGAAACTAGGATAGAGAAAGTAGGAGGATACAGAGAAGGGGCTGCTGGATGTTACTACAGACACCTGAGTTTCGGTGAGGAAAAGAAGATCAGGTTTGTAGGAGGAGAGATGGTGTTCAACAGAGTGAAAATTAGAGGAAAGTCCGCGAATGTTGCAGAAATAAATAGAAAGAGTAACAGGCCGAGGTCCAGGTAATTTTGTGGGGTCGTCAGGGGAAGGTTGGGCGGGTGAGGGGGCATTTATGGTCTCCCCCCTGGGGACTCCAAGGCTGGGCTAAAATTCATAATTTTGATTCAATTTTGGTGTGGAGGAATGAAGTGTGGTGTGCATGTTTAGAGTAGTGAAGTGGATAGGAGGAGGAGGTGTTTGTGAGAGCTAGCTGGATTGCTCTCAGTGTAAATGAGTCGCAAATATAATCAGTAAGAGTGGCCAATCAAATGGAAATAGGAGTTCCAGCGACTCTTTATCACATGCCTATAACCTCACCTGGCTCTAGCCCTGATCGATTGGTGCCTACAATCTCCCCACATATATCTTCGTTCACATAAACGGAGACATTTACGAGAGCTCGATTACAAATATATTCTATTTAGGGTAACCAGGGATAGTGTGCGGACTGTATGACTTACTAAAAAAATAATTAAGAAGGGCCCATGAAGGACAAGGACGAGATTTAGTAGTTTGCATTACATCTAATTCATTCCAGGGGTCACAAGAATAAGGAAAGCTAGGAATGAAGACTTTTCTGGGGTCGTGGTGGAAGGCGGGTGCTGAATATCTGTTTTTCTCACACTGCCATTGCAAGGGACTTCGTCGTTCATTGCAGTTCGGGTAGTGAGTCACTTTGGTAGAGTTTTTATTATTACCTACGCATAAGCCTTAATGAAGGATGCTGCGAGGCTGATCTTGTGCTGTGGTGCTCAGACATAGAGTCGAGGTAGTCAGAAACCTGAGCTCTCTGACACCAAGTTTCTTACTCCCACAAAGAATTCAGACTAGAACGTGAGGTACTGAGACATGGAATTTTCCGACAAGATACTCAGTCAACTCTTCTCGGGGTACTCAGAGAAGCGAGCTCTCCTTGGTGGAGGTGGGCTGACGATGGTTGATCCAGGTGAGGTATGTTTTAACTGTCAGTGGCTCCAGTCAGACTGAGAGTATGAAACCAATTTAGTATCTCACAAATATTTATGATATATAGACAGAGTTAGAGAGAGGGGTCCAATCTATCTATTTGTGTCCTTATGCATTTATCTGTCTATATCTATTTACCTGTGCCTACTTCCCCCACGCTCTCTCTCTCTCTCTCTCTCTCTCTCTCTCTCTCTCTCTCTCTCTCTCTCTCTCTCTCTCTCTCTCTCTCTCTCTCTCTAAATATGAATACAACACGCAATCATGGCTTGAAATTACAATTGAATAGGTTCAGCACTAGTATTTGTGACACTTTTTCACATATAAGGTCTGTTCTACCTGGAACAAACTTCCCTCCGAAGTTGTAAATAGTTCTTCAGTAGAGCAGTTCAAGAAGAGAGTAGATAATATTTTGCACACTCTGTAAAGAGTGTAGTGCACTAAACAGTCTCTCTCTTTCCACTTCGAATATTTCCTCGGAATGGACCGAAAGGTCTCCGAGATACTATATAGTCCTTGTAACTCTCTTTCTCTCCCTCTCTCGTATCCCTCCCATCGTCATGCATGGAAGTCCTTGTCAGTAAAGTTAGTCATAAAACGGAGAGAGAGAAAGAGAGAGAGAGAGAGAGAGAATGAGAGAGAGATAGAGAGAGAGAGAGAGAGAGAGAGATGGAATAATTGCTTGATAAATAGGTACAATAGAACAATTCGCTCCTAGCAGTTTGAGGATAGATGAATGAGGGAGAGGGGTAGTGGTTGGATGGAGGAGGGGAATTGAAGAGGGCCTCCCCCTCTTCAATTCATCTCCTCCATCCATTTGAGGGTGGAGGGAGGAAGTAGAGGGAGCAGGGGAGGGAAGAATTGGAACATCAATGGATGAGGGGGGGAAGTTGAGGAAGAATGGTGAGGGGAAGAGAGGGAGGGAGAGGGTTAGATACATGGAAGGGAAGGAGAGGAGATGGTGGTATGCAGACATGTCACCTAATAATATATGGCATTTATTTCACTGGCACTGATGTTTTTTTGTTTTGTTTTTCAAGTATAACATACAGGTATAGGTAGAAAGGTAGCAGTCACCCAATAAAGCATTCTGGAAGTAAGGTGTAGCTGCCGGGTTAAGGAAGTTACAGGGAAAGGTTATATATCAATATAATATATTTGTGACAGGCAAAAGCTCTGCCTGAATATATTATCTAACATCGTCGTACTGTACAGACATTTTGAGAAACTAACACTCAATGTCTTGCTTTTCATTTCCGCAAATCGTATAATAGTTAAGTAAGTGGTGAATATGCACCTAATAATGGTCTCTTCATTCATAGGTGTTCATAAATTTGCTCACACATCCAGTTACACACACACACACAGTCATCACAGTCATAATGCAACGAAAGACAAACCAATATGTAAATAAATAATAAATTAACAAATAAATCTCTTAGGTCTCTTGATGAAGAAAATTAGGCTTATCAATTAAAATTATTGTATGAGATATGAACGTATTTTCTTGCGATAATATAGGTTGTATTAAAAAAATATATATCCTGCAAAGGTGTACTGTATACACAAGTACACATGGCATAGATTTGTGGATGGAAAGATTGTAGAGAGGGCATTGATGGATTAGGCTATGTGTTGGTGACAAGGAAAAGATTGTGTAGACTGCTGGATGTAAATGTGCTGAGACGTGAGGCGGAGAAAATGTCGGATCATTACCTGATGAAGGGAAAGCTAAGAGTTAGGAGTTACAGGAGAATGAGAGACAAGCGTGAAGTAAGAGAGGTAATAAAAGTTAGTGAGTTAGAGAAGAGTATAACAGAGAGGAAGTAAAAGGAAAGACTAAATGAAAAGTGGATGGAAGTAAGAGAGATGGAAGAGAGAGAAGTAGAGGTTGCATGGCAACAGTTTAAGGAAGGAGTAAAAGCAAGTGCAGAGGAAGTATGCGGTAAAAGGAAATATCTAGTCTGGACTGTGGAGACAAGAGCTATATATAGGAAACAGGAAATAATCACCTTGAAAATGCTGATGTAAAACATGAATTTAAGCACTCATAACATAATATGAGTCCCAGTGATTATAGAAACGGCTTATCTGAATGTAGAGCGAAGTATTGAAGAAGTTGAGTGGAGGATGTAGCAGATTATTGATGATCACTAATATTGAATGTTGGCAGATGGACTTCTATACAGCAAGTGAGGTCCCCTTTGTTTACATACGGACCTCGGTTACGAGTCTTAAGTCTTAACTAAGGGGTTGCATCTTTCATATCAATCTTATACCCAAGGTACACTCATACATTCGCATATACATTGTGTTATGTGTGTCCTAGCTAACTCCATAGATGCACAACAGGCCTATCTTGGGTTGGGGAGTAAGTAGACATGCTGTAGATATATAGGTTCTTATTGAGAAGGATATGGGATACAGGCACGAAGCAGAGCCTACAGGGTGATAGCTCTGTCTCGTGGTACACAAACATGTATTGGCCCTCTGGTGAGAGGAGCCCCAGGCTTGAGTTGCCAGAGTGGCTATATGACATAACTAATATGACTGCCTGGATACTAACATGCATCTTACTCATAGCGAGATATTACATATGCATAAGTGACTGTACTAGATATGAAAGTGATACTGTACAAGGTAAATCATATACATACACCTCCCTCCCCCCTCACGCTCGCAGTTCAATCTCGAGCGGACTCTTTCCTACTGAGCCGTTCTGATCGACGTGGGGTAACTTGGGGGTCAGAAGCTAAGGACTGTTCAGCGTCATTGAAAGGGGCCACAGGGTTGAGGGAGTCACCAGTTTGGGGCACGGGGCGGAGAAATCGACGGTTCCGCCACCACACACCGCCACTAGGGAGACGTACCTCATAGGCCCGTGACCTGCCAAGGCTCATCACAACCCCCACCTTGTCCCAGCGTTTCGTGGTCGGGTCTTGAATCCGCACTTGCTGACCGACACGTAACCTGGGAAGGGGTTGTGCGTGCTCATCGTACCGCGTCTTAACCTGCTCGGCACGGTCGGCTGCACGTCTATCACAGTCCTCAGCCTTGGCTTGCCATTCCGCAGCAAAGGAGTTGGGATGGGCCGGGAGACATGTCCTAAGAGGATGACCATACAGGAACTGGGCTGGGGAGCGGCCTGTGAAGTTTGGAGTATTCCGGAGTTCCAAGAGACCCCGGTCGAAGTCCTCACAGTCAATGTTGCCAGAGGGTGCAGTCTTTAAGGTGAGGTGCTTGAGAGACATCACCGCAGCCTCGGCATGGCCGTTCGCCTGTGGGTAATGCGGTGATGTTACCACATGACGAACACCCCATCGCTTCATAAAGTCCCGGAACTCGTGGCTGGTGAATTGTGGGCCCCCGTCGGTCCTCAGACGAAGGGGCACACCAACTTCCCGGAAGTAGCGACGGTACATCCTGATGGTCGCAGAGGCGGTTGTGTCGCCTGTGCAGGGGACAACAACAGGCCACCCCGAGAGACGGTCGACGACTACCAGGAAAGACTTCCCGGCGACCATGAAAAAGTCGGCCGACACAGACTCAAAGGGCCTTGTAGGGTTGTCATCATTCATGAGTGGTTCCTTCTGGAGGCTAGGCTGAAGGATCTGGCACGACTCACACGCTTGAACAGTGTTGGTGATGTCGGAATCTATCCCCGGCCAGAAGACAGCCTGCCTCGCCCTGCGTTTAGTGGCCTCCATACCACGGTGGCCGTCATGAAGATGCTGTAGGGTGCGTCGGTGGAGGGCTGCAGGAACCACGATCCGAGCTCCATACAGGACAAGGTCATCATCAGCGTAGAGTTCGTCCCGTGTCTTCCAGTATGGGAGCAAGGAATTGTGAAGGTCGTATCGGTTGGCAGGGAATGCTGAGGTCACACAGTCGAGTAGACGAACATACGCAGGGCCCGCTCTTGCCGCGACCCGGAGATCCTGTAGCATCCTGTCTGCGTCTGGTGCCGAAGATCGTGCCGAAGATCGTCCTGAGTTGATAACGTCCTTGGTTGTCACTATAGTCCTGAGGTAGGTGGCGGCGTCGGCACAAGCGATCTCATCCCCTGGCGTGGGGCGGCTGACTGGGGCTTGAGACAGGGCATCAGGGATGCAGAGCAACTTGCCGGCACGCCACACAGCCTTGAAGATATAGGGTGAGGTCTTCTCCTTCAGGCGTTGGAGGCGGGGATTCTCCACAGCGTCCAACGTGTAGTGATTGATGATAGGGATGAGGGGGCGGTGGTCAGTCATCAGTGTGAAATCCTGTAGACCCTGTAAATACAGTCGACACTTGGACATGGCCCAAACAGCAGCCAACATCTCCAACTCGATAGTAGAATAGCGGGTCTCAGCGTCCGCCAGGAACTGAGAGCCACACTGGATGAGCCGCAGGTGGCCACTGCCGTGGTCCTGCAAGAGGGCATACCCAATGCCGTTGAGTCGCGATGCATCAGTCTGAAGAATGGTGGGTAGGTCTGGGTCGAAGTGTGCGAGAACAGGAGGACTGACAAGGGCTAACTTGACTCGCCTGAAGGCCTCATCGTGGTCAGGAGTCCACACAAATGTCCTCTTGGGGCTCATCAAAGGGCGGAGGGGCTGAGCGGGCGGCGGCGGCGATGTCAGGGGTAAACTCTGCCAGCTGGTTGACCAGACCCAGGAATGACCTGAGGTCGGTCAAGTTGGTTGGTGCCGGAAAGTCCCCGATTGCAGCCACTTTGCTCGTGTCAGCCACAATACCATCCCCTGAGAGGGTGTATCCACAGAAGTCCACTGAAGGTGCGGCAACCACAAACTTGCTCTTGTTGAGGGTAATCCCGAACTTGCGGCACCTAGTCAGCACTTCATGGATGCGGTCGAGGTGAGACTTGTAGTCCTCATCGTACAGCAGTATGTCATCCACGACCTTAGCTCACCTCTGCACACCTTGTAGAGCCATATCACCCCTGTAGCAGAAGGCGTCGCCCGTAGCTGTGAATCCCATGGGTCCTCTGCAATGCTTGAAGCGTCCATACGGCGTGATGAACGTGGTCAGGTGCTGGTCCTCTTCAGCCAACTCCATCTGCCAGTAACCACAGAGGGCGTCCGCAGTGGTGAAGTAGCGAGCTCCTCGGTCGACACCACGAACTGCTGCGGAGGGAGTAGGCGAAGGGTGAGCTGGTCGGGACACATGTTTGTTGAGTTTGGAGAGGTCGACGGTGATGCGCACTCCTCCGCTGTCCTTACCAACAACGACGAGGGGGTGGCACCATTCTGAGGGGTTGTCTCCAGCAGGCTTGATGATGCCCTGGGCCACCATGGACTCCAACTCTCGCTTGACTTGGTCCCTAAAGGCAAAGGGAATCTGTCGGGGAGTATGGATGGCGAAGGGCTCAGCTCCCTCTTTAAGATGGATCCTCATGGGTTGACCCACCATAGGCTTGAGGGGCACAGTCTTTAGGTCGTCTTTGGACATCAACACGTCGCTAAACTCCCGCAGGAAGTAATTCTTGGCTTCAGCGGGCGACGTGGATACTGGAATGGGTGTAGCCTTACACCTGTTGACGTGCTTGACCTCTTGTATGGGCGTTGGGAATGCCAGAGGTATGATGGCTAACTCCCTGCAGTGGCTGTATGAAAGCAGAGGAGTCTGGACACCCACGTGCACATGGATCAGGGCAGTACACACTCTCTGTCCCAGGGTGAGGGTAGCCTGAAATACCCCCAGAGCAGGTGCCATCGGGGAGCCGTCCGCCGTGAACGTTGTCGTGGGCGAAGGGGCTCGCAGGCTGCTCATGGGGATAGCCAAATCCTCAAGGTGACGCCGGCCAATCACGGTGACGTCAGCGCCCGTGTCTGGTAACATCCGTAGGCGGGATGTAGCGTCGCCAAAGGAGAGGGTAACACAGATGGGTTGCGGCGTCGAAGCTGTAGAAGGAGTAGATCCCACCTGACGACAGCTATTACTCCTAGCATTGGGGGGCTTGCCAGAGTTGGAGGGGGCACCCGTATCGCCTGGGGGGCCACCTTGGCGTCTTTCCTTCTTCTTAGTCGATGGGCAACACTTGTCATAATGCCCCAGAAGACAACAGATGCGGCACTGAAACTTGTGAGCAAGGCACTTAGCTGTCCGAGCCCAGTGACCGTGGCGCCGACAGTTGTTACAGGTGCTGCCAGCAGCGGGACACTTGTCAGGCCCGTGTCGGCGAGCGCAACTCTGGCAGGCATCAGCTGCATTCGATGGAGGCTTGGGGGGTTGGGTCCTGTCACTGCCCTGTTTCTTGTTTTTCTTGTATGAAGAGACGGCCCTTACATGTTCATGGGGCGCACTAATGGCCGTGGTCGCAGATTTGGCAGCCTCATACGAGCGGCACGTAGTGACGACATCCTGTAGTATTGACTTGGAGTCCAGGGCGATGAGTTTCTGGACTAACTCCTTGTCCCTGAGGCCCATGAGGATGATAGTCTTGAGTTGTGTCTCCACACAGATGGGTGAGTTACCAGGGCACACATCCACTTCTTCTGCGAGACGTTTGAGGCGGACGTAGAACTCTGCAAAAGTTTCCCCTTCATGCTGTCTGCAGCTCAACAATTCACGACGCCGGAGTGCCTCATTCCTTAGACTCTTGATATGAAGCTGCAGGGCATCCAACACCTCTTCAACAGTCTTGTCTGTGGAGGGAGTGATCTGGAGGGTGTGTTCTAAGACACGCTGCATCTCGAGAGTCAGGCACATGCGTAGTTGTATCATCTGTTTGGCCGCAGGCAGGTTGGACAGGTCCACCATGACAGCATAGTCGTCCCAGCGTCTCCTCCACTCCCGGAACATCTGGAATGTAGCGTCAGGCTTCAATGGTGGTGGTGTCTGGGCCGTAGCCTTCTGTGGTGGAGGATTGTGTGAGGGATGTGGAGAAGAATGTGGCTGCTGTCCGCCAAGGTGACCAGCAGGTGTGGAGGAGTCGGGAGGGGTCCTGGTGGGAGCCAACAGCTGAAATAAGCTCTGGAACTCCTGTCTCCTTATAGCCTCATCATGCCTGCGAGACTCCTCCAGGACACGATCTCGGCGGGCCTCCTCCTCTTGTCTCCTCTGCTCATCATACCTGCGAGACTCCTCCAGGTATTTGAAAAATTGCAGGAAATCAGCTGAAGAAGGGGCTGAAGGTGTGGTTGGGGACTGAGGGTGCTGATAATAAGGTGTGTATTCCTCCCCATCATAAGGCAAGTTTGTTCCTGCCCTTTCGTCCTGTACATCACCAGAGTCTGACATCTTGTGTGGGTGACAGACAGACAGGGAGATAACAAACACACAGTTATTAGCCTCTCACATATACAAGTGGGGTATCAAAATGACTGGCAAAAACAGCAGAATATTTAGAATACACACCAGCTGTATCCTCACCAATGTATAAAACTCAATTACAATTAGCACTGAAGGGAATGCTTGGGTGATGAAATAAAAGTTTGCCAGTTGTGTGTGTGCCCACTGTGTGTGCGTGCGTATGTACCGAGCGGTGGAGCGGTGGTGCGTGGCCTCCCTCACCTCAGTATCTTGCTGGCAGTCAGAGAGGGAGGATCTCACGGCCCGCTCTCTCGTGGCTCGGACTTGTGTGGGCGTTATGCTTATGCCACACACAATACATATAAAATAAAGCACACAATATAGCACTGGCACATATAATATCACTGGCACTGCACTGGGAACGTCGGCACTGCACTGTTGAGCACTATAACACTGTAATCCAAGCAGTGAGACGGTGGCTGGGATGCAGGGTGTGTGGACAATGGCGGCTGGCGGCGGCTGGCGAAATCCACATAAACTTCTCATCCTACACACTGCGCCATGTTATGTGTGTCCCAGCTAACTCCATAGATGCACAACAGGCCTATCTTGGGTTGGGGAGTAAGTAGACATGCTGTAGATATATAGGTTCTTATTGAGAAGGATATGGGATACAGGCACGAAGCAGAGCCTACAGGGTGATAGCTCTGTCTCGTGGTACACAAACATGTATTGGCCCTCTGGTGAGAGGAGCCCCAGGCTTGAGTTGCCAGAGTGGCTATATGACATAACTAATATGACTGCCTGGATGCTAACATGAATCTTACTCATAGAGAGATATTACATATGCATAAGTGACTGTACTAGATATGAAAGTGATACTGTACAAGGAAAATCATATACATACACATTGATCATTATTAGTAAATTAAATTGGATACTATAATGTATGAATGCAATATTAAAACTACATATTAACAAAAGAACTTATTTTATTGTTGCAAAAGAAAACGTATTGTAGAATAAATGAAGGTAGACTTGTCAAGTTATGACACACTGCCACCACAAAGGTGGAATATCCAAATCTTATCCCGGCCGATAAAGGGCCTAAATACTAAACTTAAAGGTACTGAAATATCAGTCTTAATCCAGGCTAGGAGAGATCAATACTTATAATCTCTAATCTTAATCCAGGCTAGGGTACATATACTGTATATACACAATTTATAGGTTACAGTTGGCCAGAAACTATTTTATTCCGCCATAAAGAAGCAGCGCCTAACGCGGACAATGGGGCAAGTGGTGACACCTGTACTCATCTTAAGATGCACTACCCGACTTATTCCATCCATGCCCTCCTCTAGGCCATTGATTTTCCCTAATTTCCACATAAACCGAGGACCATCGTCATGTATTATAACAACATCTCCTAGCTTCGGCCATGATTTACCTTCAGTCCTCAAGTGACACTGATGCGTCTCTCTCAATGCCAAGAGGTAGTCATACTGCCAACGTTTCCAGATATTTTTTGACAATTTATTCATATAGTGATATCTGGCAGTCATAACATTATCCCCGCGGAATGACGGATCTGTCAATTCCTCATCGGCTATTGCTTCTTTCAGGAATGATTTTAATCGTCTGCCCCTTAGCATGTGAGATGGCGTAATAGCATTCACATCGTTTAGTTCACCCGAGACATAACCAAGAGGTCGGTCATTTACACAGGCTTCAATTTCACATAGAATAGTTTGCAGCTCTTCTAACGTTACCGATGCTCTCCAAGAACCTTTTTAAATCCGGCTTTCACTATCCCGATGGCCCTTTCCCAAATAGCACCGAACCAAGGAGCTCTGGCGGGGATAAAATGCCACTCACAATGGTGTTCTAGCATAAATTTCTGAATTACCGGATCTTTAGATATCTCGGCCAGCTGTTTGGCTGCACTAACAAATGTTGTCGCATTATCACTTAGAATTATTTGAGGAAAGCCCTGCCTACTAACAAACCGGCGGAACGTGTGCATAAAGCTTTCGCAAGACATGTTAGCTACTACTTCTAGGTGAATCGCCCTGGTGATGGCATAGGTGAATAATACAATGCAAGCCTTAATAGCGGGATTACCCTTTACTAATAATGCGCCAGAATAATCTATGCCGGTCACTGAGAAAGGATCTTGAGGCTGTACCTTAATACTTTGCAAGGGAGGTGCATTCTTTGGTGAGTAGGATTTACCCTGAAGTCTCTTACATACTATACACTTTCGTAGTACCATTTTTACCGTCTGTCTCGTGAGTGGGATCCACCATTTTTGGCGCAAATAAGCTACCACATGACCCACACCATAATGAGAACATACTATATGACTTTTAACTATAAGCAAACGCATAATTGTATGGTTAGATGGTAGGAGGATAGGATATTTACTGTCATCGCTGATAGTGGCCATCTGAATTCTACCCCTACATTTGATCACCCCTGTCCACGAATAGTCCTAGTTGTCTCATACCATTAGTACTCTGTAAATTATGGTCGGTATTGGTCAAGATGCTCCATTCACTCATATAGGACTCCCTTTGCACTGTCATAATCATTAATTTTTCAGCGGCTCGCATTTCACTAACTAGCAAGGAAGGGGTGTCAGTTAAGAGCTCTCCCTTTACCTTTCACCGCAAATTACATACATAACGGTTAACCCATGCAAGGACCCGTACTGCCTTATCATAGCTACTATATCTGTCCCAAGCAATTGTGATGCCATCAATATCCTGAGTGACTACTGCTGCGGCCATTGATTCTACGGGAAAGTCTACCTGAACTGGTACGGCCGTTGCTCGATCCTCTGGCCACTCTGTTGTGGAAGTTAGCCACGAAGGCCCCTGCCACCACAACGGAGAATCGGACAACTGTTTGGCGGTAATGCCCCTAGTCAACAGGTCGCTCGGGTTATCCTTAGTGCACTCATATCTAATAGTATCATTGGGAAGTAGTCCATGGATCTCATTCACTCTATTACTGACATACACAGGCAACACTTTCTGACTGCGCAACCATGCAATCACAATCTGACTATCGGACCACAAATATACATTATTGAATTCATGATGATCCTTGAGTGCCTCTCTCTGTAATATATTGAACAAGACGTGCTGCTAGCAAAACCGCAGTTAACTCTAATTTAGGTACTGTCACAGTCTTGATGGGCGATACTCGAACCTTGGCAGTGACTAAAGCACTTTGGCCTCCATCAGACAGGTACACTACAGCACCATACACAGAGTTACTCACGTCACTAAACGCGTGTAATTCCACCCGTTTACTCGAGATGATTTGACGTGGGAAACTTATACTCTGACAATTGTCCAAATCTGCCACCAGCACTTGCCAGGTCGATTGTAAATCAGAAGGGATAGTCTTGTCCCACCCAATTTTGGTACGCCATTAAATTTGGAGGAATAACCGCGACCCGATGCTAACCGGTAATAGGATGCCAAGAGGATCAAACAACTGTGCAGCTAGGCTAAGACATTTTCGCTTTGTAGGTAAAGCCTCACATGTATAATCCCGACGCCCAAAGGAAAGTCTATCTGTACCCGGTTGCCACTGCATGCCTAAATACTTGTGACACGACTGATCGGCAGCCATCCCATCATACGGTTCCAAAATGGACTTCAACTGCGGACTATTGGTCACCCACTCCCGTAAGTATAAGTGGGCTGACGAGAATGCATGCTGGAATTGCCAATAGTCAGAGATAAGACTGTCCTTTGTGTCCACGATACCTTGTATGTTATCGATGTACACGCCAATTTTAATTCGGTTGACTAGATTCACATCATTGAACTGCGATAAGTGTTATAAGATAGTGGCATTCAATAGAAATGGTAAACAGGTAGCACCGAACAATACAACTTTGAAACGAAAAACATCACATGGCGAATCTACGTTAGAGGGGTCTCTAGGCCACAGAAAGCGTGTACTGTCTCTATCGCATTTGTCCAACTGGAGCATGAGGATTGCCTTCTCGATATCGCTTATAAACCCGTACAGCTTGCATCTAAACCTCAACATCACCTTCGCCAAATCTGGAACCAAAGAGGGTCCCGTATACAGGCAATCATTGAGGCTTAAGGCCGAAGGTGATAATTTGGCCGAACAGTCGAACACGACGCGTATGGGAGTAGTTTTGCTGTCGCGTTCAACCCCCTGGTGGGCAAGATAATGTGTAGGCGAATCGGTGATAATTTCCTCATCAGTGGACTCTATTTAGCTGATCTTTAACAACATTACAGTACTGCTGACAATACGCCGGATTCGCGATAAATTTCTTCTGTAGGCCCCGTAACCTTCCTATCGCCAGACCGTAATTGTTCGGCAAGTCGCCTTTGTTTCTGCGCCACGGCAAACGGACACAATACTGGTTTTCCTCGGGTAAATAGGTTACAGCTTCATCATACAATTTGAGTGTATCCCTAGCCTCTGCATCTATCTCTCCTGACTTGATACCTAAATTGTCCATATCCCACAATTCATTCAAATCTTGACTACATGGTTCATTGTCTGTCTGTAGATACTCACTAATTGAACTGACCGCAATTTTTAACACTGTCACGACTTCAACATTGGTATTGGCTACATGATCCTTGTATGACCCACTAATCACGTACCGTACCCAAACTTGGTGGGCAACAACACTAGCTTGCCCTCCCGTTTATATCCTGGTAGCAGTCATATTAATAATCAGCACCGATCAGCATGTCTAGCTTAACATTACTGCCTATGAATGAATCGGCTAGCCTATACCCTGAATCCTGCAATTTGCATACTACACCTTTGATGCCTGTTGATACCTTGTATTCTGGTAAGGAGTCTACTACTACCGCCATTAAGGATGAATTCCTATCCCTATCCTTGTACTGCAAGGTGACTACCTCATACACCTGTTTGCGCTGGGCTCCCGTAAACCCTTGCAGCTTCAATGTCTCTCTTCCCGATGCAACATACTGTACTGACGGTAGAGAGGACCGCAGAACAAAAGTGCACTGGGAACACTGGTCTAGCAAAGCACGATAATGGTAATAACCTTCATTGTTAATAACTGGCATCAAAATTGTGAGCAAAACTACTGTCTCTCTCTTTGACGCTACAGACAACGTCATGGAGGTTGGAGCAGGATCAGTTGTCGCAACTGTAGTTTGACTTGCTACCTTTCCAGCAGTTGGGGACATAATGCGCGGAAGTGCCTGCCAATGCATACTCGGCAGGGACTTAATTTAGGATTTGTGCAACCGCACCTCCCACGTTCGCTGGAGAGGCATCCCTGACACAACTTCAGAATTTTAGCTCTATTTATCCTAGCCTCACTACTTTGATATTTTGGGCACTTGTACCACTCATGTCTCGGACTACTACACAAATAGCAAGCGAATTTCCTGGGCTCGGCTTGCATTTTTACTTTACCGGTACTTTTACTAACGGTGCAAAATGTAGAAGCTGTGACATTATACTGTACTGGCTCACTGGTGACTCCCTCCATATTGAACACCTCTGCCTGGTAATTTTCTATAAAAGACTGCACTTCGAGTGGGGTAGATTTCATCGCTCTTTTTAAGTTTTCATGAAGTGGTGTTGGTAACTTATTCATTAGGATGACGGTACATACCTCATCGACGCTGACATCTAACGTATTGAGGGATCGAATGGTACTCTCGAAAGCGGCATAGAACTTCTTGAGTGCACCTACCTCATAAACTGTAGCAGACAACTCACACAAGTTCATAATGTGTGCAGATTTTATTCGGTCTTTTTGTCCGTATGTCTTCTCAAGTAGGGCTATTGCGGTGGCGTAGCTACTGGCGATTAGGCTAAATCCTCCCAACAACCTCTGTGCTTCCCCCTCCAGCTGCCCGCGCAAATATGTGAAACGCTGAACATCTGACAATTCTTTGTGGTCATGCATGGTACAGCGGAAGAGGTCCCAGAATTCTGTCCACGTTGCCGGGTCGCCACTAAATTTGGGAAGATGAAGTGTAGGTAGCTTAGCCCCTGCTACCTTTGCCGTGGCACTACTGTTGGTCAGAGTAGGTGATTTGTTGTATATATCCTTGAGTTTAGCCACAATCGCTTCCATGGTCTCAGAGTATTCTTCATCGTCACCAGCTATAGTCACAATGTCAACAGTCTCGTCATATAGGTCATAAAGATGATCATTGACTGACCCCAGTTCATTGAGGCACTTGCGAATCAGGGTAACTTTGCCCTTCACCTCGGACGCATCTGCCCGATCAATGAAGGCGTCTAAGTCCCTAGTTAGCCTAGTCAAACAGCCCCTCGCTATCCCTCTCTTTTTCTTAAGTTCTGACAGGGTGGCAGGCATGTTGAAATAATGTTAAGCTAGGCTAGGCCAAGCACACCGAAAGTCAAGTCAAGCTATCACCAACAACCCCACTACAATGAAAAAGTACCACCCAGTACAAGTAGTGTTAACTCCAGCTGTCTCCTCAATAAATCCCTCCGTGCTTGTGTATTTTTCATAGTTTTCATTTTCACAGTGCTAGTGCGGTAACATTCCCGGCCACGAGAAAGAAAGCCAGGCTAAAGACAGGCACTAGGGAAAAACACTGCAGGGATAGCCTAGGCCTCGCCGAAAATATAGGCCTACGTTGGGGAAAAGTCAAATAACTAAATGAGATAGGCAGAAAGGCAAGAAGGAGCTGAAAGTAAGTAAAGTTCGAAGAACCATATCTTGTCTGGACTGTGGAGACAAGAGCTATATATAGGAAACAGGAAATAATCACCTTGAAAATGATGATGTAAAACATAAATTTAAGCACTCATAAAATAATATGGGTCCCAGTGTAGAGCAAAGTATTGAAGAAGTTGAGTGGAGGATGTAGCAGATAATTGATGATCACTAATATTGAATGTTGGCAAATGGACTTCTATACAGCAAGTGAGGTCCCTTTTGTTTACATACGGACCTCGGTTACGATTCTTAAGTCTTAACTAAGGGGTTGCATCTTTCATATCTATCTTATACCCAAGGTACACTCATGCATTCGCATATACATTGATCAATACCAGTATATTAAATTGGATACTATAATGTATGAATGTAATATTTAAACTACATATTAACGAAAGAACTTATATTATTGTTACCAAAGAAAACGAATTGTAGAATAAATCAAGGTAGACTTGTCAAGTTATGACAGGAAAGTAGGAGGCAGAGGTATCAGGAAGGGAAGCGAGTGGTGAAATGATACGGTGAGAAAGGCAGTTGAGGAGGAGAGACAGTGTTTTGAGAGGGTTTTACAGGATGGTAGTGTTGAGGTATGGGAGAAGTACAAGGAGAGAAGCAAAACGGAAAGTTAGAGAAACGAAGAATGATGCAAACGAAAGGTGGGGTCAAAGGCTGAGTGAGTATTTTGAGGAACGTAAGATGTTCTGGAAGGAGGTAAATAGAGTAAGAAAAGAAGGACAAAAGAGAGAAGAGTCGGTGAAAGATGCAAATGGAGAATTACTAGTGGAAGGAATTCAAGTGAGGACAAGATATGCTGAGTATTTTTAATCGTTGCTAAATGTAAGAGATGGAAAGGGAAGCAGTGGTTGATGGAGATAGGTTACACAGGCCACCCAGGCGGCAGGGCATGAATTAACGGATTGAGAAAAATGAGGTGAAAGAAGCAGTGAGACAAATGAGAGCGGGAAAAGCAAAAGGTCTGGATGGTATTGCTGTGGAGTGTATTAAGAATGGAGGAGATGTGATAATAGATTGGCTGGTGAAACTATTCAATGTGTGCTTTGCTGTGTCAATGGTACCAATAGACTGGAGGAGTGCATGTATTGTACAAGGGGAAGGGAGATCGGCAGGAGTGTTCAAGTTATAGAGGTATTAGTTTATTATCAGTGGTTGGAAAGCTGTATGGCAGGGTCTTGATAGAGAGGATAATAAAGGGTACAGCAGTTGCAATAGGAGAAGAGCAGTGCTGTTTTAGGTGGGGGAAGAGGGTGTGTGAATCAGATTTTTGCAGTAAGACATTATATGCGAGAAGTATTTAGAGAAGCATAAGGAGATATATTGGGCTTTATGGATTTGGAAAAAGCGTATGATCATGTGGATCGAGAAGCAATGTGGAAGGTGCTAAAGATTTATGAAATTGAAGGAAATTGTTAAGAGCAGTTAAGAGTTTTTATGAAGAGAGCAGAGCGTGTGTTAGAGTAGGAAATGAGTTGAGTGAATGGTTTGAGGTGAATGTAGGTCTGCGTCAGGGTTGTGTAATGTCACCGTGGCTGTTTAATATGTTTATGGATGGTGTGGTGAGGGAGGTGAAAATGAGAACTGTGGGTACAGGATTGGGTTTAGTAGGAAAGAGTAGTAGAGATTGTGAGTTGAATCAGTTATTGTTCGCTGATGACACAGAGTTGATGGCGCATTCTGAAGAGAAACTGCAGCGGGTAGTCAAAGAGTTTGGTGTGGTTTGTGGGAGGAGGAAGCTGAAGGTGAACATCAATAACAGTATAGTGATTGTGTGTAATGATGGTGATCATAGGGTGAATCTAGATGTGAGGCTGGATGGGGAAACATTGGAACAAGTAGAGGGTTTTAAATATCTAGGAGGAACGATAAGCAAGAATGGAGGTATGGAAATGGAGGTAAAACAGAGAGTATGTGAAGGATTTTTTTTTTTCGGACCAATAGGAAGTATGTGGAAGGTGAGAAATTTTGGAAAAATAGTTACAGTAAAAGTGCAATGTATCAAGATATTGTTGTACCAACAGTGATGTATGGGGATGAGACATCTCTGAAGGCAAAGGAGAGAAGAAAGCTGGATATGATGGAGATGAGCTGCTTGAGGAGTATGTGTGAAGTGACTCATAGAGACAGATTGAGGAATGACGAGATACGTAGGAGAGTGGGGCAGCAGGAACATTTATCGGCCAGAGTGGACAGAAGGGTGTTGAGCTGGTATGGTAATGTTGAATGAATGGAAGATGTAAGACTTACAAAGAGAATATGTGAATCAGATACAAGGGGAGATAGAGGGGTAGGAAGACCCCCATTGAGATGGAGAGACTATGTAGGAGAAGCTTTGAAAGATAGAAGAATGACTATAGATCATGCAAGGGAAGTGGTAATAATCAGAAGTGAATGGAGAATGCTTATGAATAGATGAGTGAAAACGTAGTCATTTGGGAGAAGGGGTCGGGTGCCAGTTGGACTAGAGAATAGTCTGTCAGGCGCCTGGCCCTGGGAGCTGGTATATATGAAGGGTGCGCCTGGAAGTGTGGTGGGCGGGTTTGTGGTGGTAGGGCTTCGCTGCATGTCTGCCTGTTGAAACCGGAACTTCTCCAGGAGGTTGGGGGCCGGGGGAGTGCTGGAGTGACCTTGGTGATCCCTGGTCTCTGGGTTTTCTCCTGGGTGACCTAGATGTGTGTGAATTTGTGTTTTTGTTTTTGTGTGTTCATTGTTTTTTTGTTTTTTTTTTTTTTTGTGTTGTCCCTATTCGGGCTCTCTCCTCTCTCTCGAGTCGGCCATCCCCAGTGAAAAAATAACGGAAAAAAAAAAAAAAAAAAAAAATTGAAAAAATGGGGAATGGGCCTGAGCAAATAGATAGATAGATAGATAGTGGAAGGTGTTTCACAGGGACAACAGCCTATTAACTATTATATAATGGCTATTAACACTTTACGAGTGGGCTGGTGTGTGTATATCACTGTAGCACCTAGTGGGTATATCTACCGAAAATGAGCATCATTCCATGCTCTTTTTAATGCATAAACAAGAGCCAGAGGATAACACAATTATATGTCCGTGAAAGGGTGATAATAGAGCTTTCCAATGACATCGGAATCATCCTTGTATGACAACGGGTTATCTTGCAACGTTCGTGCAATTTGAAGGGAAAATACTCTGAAATTAGGTATTTTCCTAGGTTTTATCCTTATTTTGAAAGGTGTGGAGGTGGAGGCCAGATACAATAGGTCTCAGTATGGGTCCCAACGCTGTCGCAAGCGGACCGAGCCCGCCTACTGTATTGTCCTTGCAATGCTCGCTCTCTCTCTCATCGCTCATGATGTCCTCAAAAATGGCACCAGTAATATAACTGGCACCGCAGGGGTGGCCAATATTCTCTCTCCCGTCATATGATGGTCACCGGGAATTAAGTGTTAATATTGTGAATATGTATTGAATGGGTAATAGATGTGCTGTAAATGTTTAATGAAGTCGGCTGATCACACATATCCTTAACCCATTCAGTACCGGTGACATTTTTGGTTTTTACTTTTTTTTTCTTTGTGACTGAGGGAGACAAAAGGCAGAACTGCCTGTATTGAGTGCCTCTCCCATAGTTGAATGAGTGACAGGGTCAAAATCAAAGGACGTTCGAGCCAAAATGCCCGGTCACACAGAGTTTGAAGGAATTTAAGTCATAGGAAGAAGGGAAGACTGATTCTGGGAGAGAGTTCTAGAGCTCAGCAGTTGAATAAAAGAAATACTGAGAATAATGTATCACTCTTGGGTTGGAGAGGTGCACAGAGTAGGGGTGGGATTGTCTTGCAAGACGGGTACTATGTACCCTACGTAGAGGAGGTGGTATACACTGGGAAAGCTCTGAGGAAGATTGATTATTGTAGTAGCGATAGAATAGCGAGAGAGATGCAACATTGAGGCGAAGAGAAAAAGATTGCAGAGAGTTGCGGTGAGTGGACGGGAGTTAATGATACAAAAAGTTTTCCTTTCTACTTTGTCTAGGAGTGTGGTGTGAGAGGATCCTCCCCAAACATGTGAACAATACTCAATACAAGGACGCATTGTGTCCCGGTACAGAGCAATGCAGGGGTAAAGAACCCCTTGAGGCAGTTGAGCACACCCAGCTTCTGAGAGGATGCCTTAGCAAGAGCATAAGAAAAAGAGACACGGATAATATTGAGAGAAGATGAAGGATTTATTTTTGTATTGTTAAAGTGTAAGGGATAGTCCACTGGAGGTTCCGGACGGACGGATAGTAAGGTGAAGAAATTGGGTTTTGGAAGCATTAAAGGCAACAAGGTTTTCTCTGCCCCAATTGGAAATGGTAATTAGATCAGAAGATACGTGTTGCATGGCTTCATTATATTTGTTTTTGAGGGATAGCTGGCTGGGGCGTTCAGAAAAACTAATTGAGTAGTGTAAGGTAGAGTCGTCGTCAGCGTTTGAATGGATGAGAATGGAGGTACAGTTGAGAAGATCATTTATGAACATTAGCAAGAGAATGGGAGATAGGACAGAGCCCTGGGGAACACAGGAGTTGATAGGATGAGGAAGTGAGCGATGGCCGTCCACAACCGCAGCAATGGAATATCCGGAAAGGAAATTAGAGACAAAGGCACAGTTGGAGGGATACAAACTGAAGGAGGGTAGTTTAGAAATTAAAGATTTGTGCCAGACTCTATCGAAGGCCTTCGATATGTCTAGTGCAATAGAAAAGGTCTCACCGAAGTCCCGAAAGGAGGATGACCAGGAGTTAGTAAGATATAAAAGAAGATCACCAGTAGAGAGACCCTTAAGGAACCCATTTTTTTTTTTTTTTTTTTTTCTATATTCCAACTACTCCCTCTCGAGCATAGGCTGAGAGCCTGTACATTCCACCGCTCAACACGGTGAAGCCCGTGAGGTCTTGTTCCAGTCTGGGGAGTGAGACATGCGAAGCATCCATCATGGCTCGAAGCAGCTCCATCTCTGAATCGGTTGGTTGTTTCGATCAAGTGCTTCACCGTCCCACCCTCCAGACTCAGACCCTCACTCTCAGAACGCCACCTATTGAGCAGTGAACTCACTAGGCATTGTCCCCCTGTAACATATTTTGAATTATTATGTTCTCTCCACCAACCAACTTTATTCCTAAACTCGCTTAATGAAATTAACAAACACATGTGGCAGTCCGGGGATTCGAACCTAGGATGCTCACACCGAAAATCAACACACTTATGCATTTGAATGATTATTATGTTCTCTCCACCAACCAACTTTACTCCTAAACTCGCTTAATGAAATTAACAAACACATGTGGCAGTCCGGGGATTCGAACCTAGGATGCTCACACCGAAAATCAACACACTTATGCATTGCACCACGAAGACAGTTAAAGAAAGGTGGACAAGCCTACGATTTATTATGCAGTTTCGAATCCTGCATATCAATCTAAGCATGCACACACTTTCCAACTGCGCTATCATAGTTTATGCATAGGTGAAAGGAAATAGTAATTAATGGGCCACTTAACCCTAGGGAAGGCCTCTCGATAAACTACTACTGAACCTGAATGAATTATTATGTTCTCTCCACCAACCAACTTTACTCCTAAACTCGATTAATGAAATTAACAAACACATGTGGCAGTCCGGGGAATCGAACCTAGGATGCTCACACCGAAAATCAACACACTTATGCATTGCACCACGAAGACAGTTAAAGAAAGGTGGACAAGCCTACGATTTATTATGCAGTTTCGAATCCTGCATATCAATCTAAGCATGTACACACTTTCCAACTGCGCTATCATAGTTTATGCATAGGTGAAAGGAAATAGTAATTGATGGGGCACTTAACCCTAGGGAAGGCCTCTCGATAAACTACTACTGAACCTGAATGAATTATTATGTTCTCTCCACCAACCAACTTTACTCCTAAACTCGATTAATGAAATTAACAAACACATGTGGCAGTCCGTAGATTCGAACCTAGGATGCTCATACCGAAAATCAACACACTTATGCATTGCAACACGAAGACAGTTAAAGAAAGGTGAACAAGCCTACGATGTATTATTTTGTTATGCAGTTTCGAATCCTGCATATCAATCTAAGCATGTACACAATTTCCAACTGCGCTATCATAGTTTATGCATAGGTGAAAGGAAATAGAAATTAATGGGGCACTTAACCCTAGGGAAGTCCTCTCGATAAACTACTACTAAACCTGAATGAATTATTATGTTCTCTCCACCAACCAACTTTACTCCTAAACTCGATTAATGAAATTAACAAATTAGTGGCAGTCCGGGGATTCGACCCTAGGATGCTCACACCGAAAATCAACACACTTATGCATTGCACCACGAAGACAGTTAAAGAAAGGTGGACAAGCCTACGATTTATTATGCAGTTTCGAATCCTGCATATCAATCTAAGCATGTACACACTTTCCAACTGCACTATCATAGTTTATGCATAGGTGAAAGGAAATAGTAATTAATGGGAATATTCATACAGTGTTATTTAATCAGGGAACAATGAGGGTATTTTTTTGGCATTTCGGTGGGCTTTGTGGTAATGCACTGATACTAGGTACAGCACAAATTCAAATACTGGCAATCTGAGAGTTGATTATGAGAAGAGAAATGCTTAAGACATTTGGAAGCAAGAATAGTTTCAAAAACTTTAGAGATACAAGAGATGAGAGCAATTAGACGATAGTTGGATGGTTGAGATTGGTCACCCTTCTTTGGGACAGGTTGAATGCGAGCAAACTTCCAGCAAGAAGGGAAGACGTTAGAGGAGAAACAGAGACGAAACATTTGCCTTGGCACGGAGTCAGCACGGAAGCACATTTTTTTAGTACAACAGGTGGAACACCGTCCGGAGTGTACACCTTATTATTAAGCCCAGAGAGGGTAGAAGATACATCTTTAGAAGAGATTAAGATATTAGGTATAAGTAGGAGAGGGAGGAATAGCACCAGAATCATCCTAGATGGAGTTTCTAGCAAAAGTTTGAGTGAAGAGTTCAGCTTTGTCAGAGGAAGAAGTGATGGTTGTGCCTTCAGAGTGGAAAAAAGGAGGGAAAGACGAGGAAGAAAAATTGTTAGAGAGGATTTTGACTAGATGCCAGAAAACTTGGGAAGAGCTAGATTTGGATAGTTTAGTGCCTTTATTATTGATGAAAGAGGGTTTGGCAAGTCAAAGAACAGATTTGGGTTGATTCCGGGCTGAAACATAGGAGGAATGAGTTTTTTAGTCTTAACTCATAAACTACGAATCTATGGTAGTTCAAACCCTCTTGCCAAGCAAAAGTATTTGGTTTTAGTCTGACGAAAATCGTCATAGTACCATATATAGCATTATTACTTAGCCATATGCGCCTATTTTGCTTTTATTATGAATATATGAACATTAAAGAGCAATAAAAGAAGTGGGAATAACATTTGGAGGATGAAAAAGATGTATTATTGCCACAAGGTCATATCATGAGGCGAGAGCTGGGGGACGTATATCCTCCCTCTCTGAGTTAAAGAGCGACACTGAGGCCTTGCACTAGAAGTCTCTCTGTTGCAAGGATCTCTAGCTGCTTCGCCCATGTTAAAGAGACCGGTTGAGGGAGATTCGCGCCAAAAATGACCCGATAAAAGAGGGAATAAGAGGAAAAATAGCTAATAATTGAGGAGGAGGGAAAAAAGGGGAAAGGAGGGGAATGGGTGGGGGGGGGGGGGACACACATGTAGGAGTGGTAGCAAGTAATAGAGGGGAATTATCTCACCTAATCACAATCTGCTTTGTTTTGAGTGCCACTGGGGTGTTTTCTAAGTGTTTTTTATGCTCTGGATCTATTGAGGACGGTCGCAGTGCACAAGAAAAACCTCTTGAAGATGGTCGCCATTTATGGGTTAAGGCGTCGGTACCGTTTGAAAGCTTCCTCCTTGTTGCGGACCGCAGTAGAACAAGCGTGAGTAAACCAAGATTTGTTTGCATTAGACTGAGAGAAAGAAAATGGAATGTATGCTTCCATGCCCGAGAGGATTACTTCGGTAATTCGTCAAGCACTCTCCGAGGGTCCCCGGCCACGGAAGCAAAAGTCATTCCACTGGAAAACAAAGAAGTACTGCCAAAGAGCCTCCCAGTCTTTGCATTATATTCTGCCAGTTATTAGATGATTTTATTCAGCTTAAGAAGGACTTCATCCAATTAAAAGGCTACAGACTTTCTCAAATCATCTATTTTGGTAATGTAAATCCTTCCTAAGCTTCATAAAATCGTCTAAATGAAGCTGAAACAAAAACAAAAAGACGTCGCCGGTAATACAGGGAGGATGGGCCTATGTATTTGCTTATTTATGTATTTTTAATATGTATTTAGTTTCCTCCGTAGACCTCCATCAAGCTTATAAGACACTTGCCCAATACACTCCTTAAAAACGAATTTGTACTTTTTCAGTAAAAATATTTCCCGGCCGAAGGCCGGTTCCTCTTATTATGCATACATATTACAGACACACATACGCTTAAGTACATACATGCAAATACACACAAATGTATGCACAAACTAAAATGCAGACCTATACACACACAGATATACATTAAATGCATATACATACACACACTTTCATATCCATCTCTTTAGTTCTATATCTTTCTTGGTATGTTCAATCTTCTCTTCTCTCTCTCTCTCTCTCTCATTCTCTCTCTCTCTCATTCGCAGACACATCGACAGCCGTTATTCTCATCCTATGTATTTCCATGCTTCACTCCTATTTGTATTTTTATTTTTGTTTTAATACTGGGTACAACTTTTGCGTCCATATTACGTAAAGGATATAGGAAAATCAAAGAAAATAGTGCAGAGAGTTACAGTATTCATTCTTAGATTATACAATGCTAAATTATAAACGCCTAATGGATTTTAACACCCCTCACCAACATTATAGAGTTTGTATCATATTTTGGTTACCATTAGACGAGTTGTCGTCTACCTATGCGCCTCAACTGAGTGTCAACGATGCCAATAAACCCTCCTAGTAATACAGGTCTTGTACTGCATATACTGGTCTAATCTTAGCCTGAATCCAAGTTAAAAAGGCATCATGGTGCTGAAGAGGTTAATCATTACGTCCTACGAAAACCCATTTTAAGGCGGGATGGGGTTGTTTCTGGACCCCCTTCTCTCTCATGATTAGCCAAATTGTGTTCAGATTTTAAGACATTCGGCCCATTAGTTTGGCGAGCATAAGATCTTTCAACTCATTTCGTTGTCAATAATCAGACCGTTCGTTCCATTTAGACATAATTGTTTCCTGGCGAGCGATAGCAAGCCTGTAATATAGAGGGAATCGGCCTTCGGCTGGGAAATTTTTCTACCAAAAAAAGTACAAGTTTATCTAGAAGGGGGGGATGATGGGGATTTATCTAGAAGGGGGGGATGGAGATTTATCTAGAGGGGGGGATGATGGGGATTTATCTAGAAGGGGGGGATGATGGGGATTTATCTAGAATGGGGGGATGATGGGGATTTATCTAGAAGGGGGAGATGATGGAGATTTATCTAGAAGGGGGGGCTGATGGGGATTTATCTAGAAGGGGGGGATGATGGGGATTTATCTAGAAGGGGGGGATGAGGAGGATTTATCTAGAAGGGGGGGATGATGGGGATTTATCTAGAAGGGGGGGATGAGGAGGATTTATCTAGAAGGGGGGGATGATGGGGATTTATCTAGAAGGGGGTGATTTATCTAGAAGGGGGGATGATGGGGATTTATCTAGAAGGGGGGATGAGGAGGATTTATCTAGAAGGGGGGATGATGGGGCTTTATCTAGAAGGGGGGGATGAGGAGGATTTATCTAGAAGGGGGATCTTGGGGATTTATCTAGAAGGGGGATCTTGGGGCTTTATCTAGAAGGGGGATCTTGGGGCTTTATCTAGAAGGGGGGATGATGGGAATTTATCTAGAAGGGGGGGGTGGTGGGGATTTATCTAGAAGGGGGATCTTGGGGATTTATCTAGAAGGGGGATCTTGGGGATTTATCTAGAAGGGGGATCTTGGGGATTTATCTAGAAGGGGGGGGTGATGGGATTTATCTAGAAGGGGGTGATTTATCTAGAAGGGGTGATTTATCTAGAAGGGGTGATTTATCTAGAAGGGGGTGATTTATCTAGAAGGGGTGATTTATCTAGAAGGGGTGGTATATTTATCTAGAAGGGGTGGTATATTTATCTAGAAGGGGTGGTATATTTATCTAGAAGGGGTGGTATATTTATCTAGAAGGGGGGGATGTTGGGGATTTATCTAGAAGGGGGATCTTGGGGATTTATCTAGAAGGGGGATCTTGGGGATTTATCTAGAAGGGGGATCTTGGGGATTTATCTAGAAGGGGGGATGATGGGAATTTATCTAGACGGGGAGGATGATGGGGCTTTATCTAAGGGGGGGATCTTCGGGATTTATCTAGAAGGGAGATCTTCGGGATTTATCTAGAAGGGGAATCTTCGGGATTTATCTAGAAGGGGGATCTTCGGGATTTATCTAGAAAGATTATCATGGGGATTTATCTAGAAGGGGGGGATGATGGGATTTATCTAGAAGGGGGGATGATGGGGATTTATCTAGAAGGGGGGGATGATGGGGATTTATCTAGAAGGGGGGGATGATGGGGATTTATCTAGAAGGGGGGGATGATGGGGATTTTTTATTTTTTTGTTTAGAGGTCTGTGGAGGAATAAATCAACTTAAATAAATATATATATATATATATATATATAATTATATATATATTTATATACTGTATATAATATACTGTATATATATATATATATATATATATATATATATATATATACAGTATATCGACCAATAAATAAACCCTTCACCATTAAAATTACGGCCTTTGGTCCATAGTTAGGTGCCGATGAAGTAGACGGTACAGTCACTCATTATAATTCGTGGACCTCTCCTACCTCTAATTATGGAAGTATATCTATGGAAACTAGTTTACGAATATTCTGTTCTACTGTATAAATCAACTGCAAAACAGTATATAATCGTTACTGAGAAGCAATTTACATCCAAAAATCAATCCAGATAGTTATGATTGCCTAAAGAATATAACAGGGGGTCCACGAATGTTTATAAGGAACTAATTATAGATGTCTATACCTTGTGTATTTGTTTTCTATTTGTTATTGTTCTCTCATCCTGTTTTATCCATCATAATGTTTCGTGGTATAACTTTAAACCTTTGTTTTTCCATCATAATTCTCTTTCCCGATGTTGTTATGAATCCCATGTGATATTCTTCATGTTGCGAGCGGGATCCTTCACACTTTATCTCTCTCTCTCTCTCTCTCTCTCTCTCTCTCTCTCTCTCTCTCTCTCTATCTCTCCATCTCTTTCTCTCTCTCTCTCTCTCTCTCTCTCTCTCTCCCCCTCCCTCCCTCTCTCCCCCTCTCTCTCTCTCTCTCTCTCTCGCCCTCTCTCTCTCTCTCTCTCTCCCTCTCGCTCTCTCTCCCTCCCTCTTTCTCTCTCTCTCCCTGTCCCTCCTCTCTCTCTCTCTCTCTCCCCCTCCCTCTCTCTCTCCCCCTCTCTCTCTCTCTCTCTCTCTCTCTCTCTCTCTCTCTCTCTCTCTCTCCTCCATTTTATCTTAAGAGCAATTCCTCCTGTCATCTTTTCTGGCTTCCCCGGGGGTGAGTTTCTTTAATGCAACCTATACTATGTTTTTCCTCTCTCATCCTCTCTCTCTCTGGGTTCTAACCATTTGGCCCCATTCAGCCTACTGTTTTAAGACGTTTATCCCCTTCCAGGTGTCGATTTTTTTCCAGGCGAGTAGTAACGAGCCAGCATATAAATAAAACATTGACAGCAGGCTAAATGTGTACATTTTTCGATAGAAACATTTCCCCGGCGAAGCTGGATTTTTCAAAACAGTGCTGGCTCGCTATCGCTCGCCATGAACAAAATCGACACCTGGATGGGGATAAACGTCTTAAAACATTAGGCTGAACGGGGCCGAATGGATACAAGCCAGAGAAAGAGAGACAAGGAGATAAATATAAAGCAGGTCACCCCCCTTAATGCAACCTATACTCTGTTTCTTTTCAGACGATAAACTGAATCCCCTACCAGCTAATTTTTCGATACTTCATGGATAAACATATAACTACTAGCTATGTCATTGAATCATATTAAGATCAATTTTCAATAATTACACGTACCATATTTCACTACAAGATCTCCCAAATCACTGAGAAATCTTGACGGGAACTTAGCAATTTACCGTCAGTTGAAAAGAAAAACGGTATACTTCTAACTCTTCGTACAGTCAAACTATATAGGTCGCCGACGAACCTACTCATAATTGGTGTATAATTAAGTTACTATCCCTTTTTTTCGAAATTTTTTGAGTGAGTCTAATATCACGTGACTGTTGTTATTCATTTAACCCCTTGCAGATTATGCCGCATTTCTGTTTGTTTTCGGGCTATTAATAGACGATTTTACTCAAATTAGGAAGGGTTTATTAAAGTCCGATGGTTAATTGAGATAGACTTTATCCTTTTGTTGCCCACAAATTCTTCTTAAGTTATATAATATCGTATAATAATAGCCAGAGCAAATTGCCATAATACGTCATAATCCTAAAAGGGTTACGGGGCTAGTGGCTATTTATTTGGGCTATTACTTGTAATTCATTTATTTGGGCTATTACTGTAATTCATTTATTTGGGCTATTACTTGTAATTCATTTATTTGGGCTATTACTGTAATTCATTTATTTGGACTATTACTGTAATTCATTTATTTGGGCTATTACTTGTAATTCATTTATTTGGGCTATTACTGTAATTCATTTATTTGGGCTATTACTGTAATTCATTTATTTGGGCTATTACTGTAATTCATTTATTTGGGCTATTACTGTAATTCATTTATTTGGGCTATTACTGTAATTCATTTATTAATTTATTTTTTTAGTTTCCTCGTTAGACCACAACAAAACCCACTACCCCTTTAAGTCTTTCACTACCGGATATGTATGTTGTTTTATTTCAGCTACATTTAGACGATTTTATGCAGCTTAGGAAGGATCTGTGGTCGCTAAAAGAGCCAATTGAGGTAGATTGAAGCCTCTTAATTACTACACGCCCGTCCTAAGCTGATAAAATTGTCTAATAGTTGCCAGAAAGTAATTAAAAGTACATCACCGGTACAGAAGGGGTTAAGTGGCTGTAGGGTCTATTTATCAGTTTATTGAATTATGTAATCATCAAGGTTTTCGGTGAACTATCAATTTAAACCCTTCCATACCAACGACGTATTTTTTAGCGTATTATAGCTATATTTAGACAATTTTGTGCAGCTTAAGAAGAATATGTGGTAGTAATTATGATTAAGTGAGATAGTTCGAAGCCTGGCAATTGCTAAGGGCCCTTTTTAAACTGAATAAAATCGTCTCATAGTAGCCAAAACAATGTTAAGAGGATGGCACGGTAATGAAAGGGTTCAACCGTACAAGTTAGCAGAAGTGGGTTGCCAATAAATAATTCTGCTTGCCAGGGCCCCAAAGAAATGACAACAAGTTTGGTAATATTTCCCGGGGAGCTATTTTCACGCGCCCGTCATTGCCTTATGGAATATATTATTATATATTTCCGACGGTTTTTCTTGCACTATACAGTATGTGTGTTGTAATAAAGAAATAGGGCAGAAGATCTGTACATCGCCAACCTAACTAGGCATAACCTCTTAAAATCTGAAAACCACTGGGGCTAAGCATGAGGGAGAAGGGAGGGCGAGACAAAAAACAAAACAAGAAACCATCCACCCCCTTAAAACTCTTTCCGAAATATTAACTTACGAAAGTTAGGGGTTGCCCGAGCGCCGGTATTTCCCCCACGACACTCTTTCTCACACTGAGGGACCGTTAGAAGTCAGAGGACTCTGGGGTTGCCACCAACCAACAGATTATGATCTAACTTACTTTTTTTGTGTTTTTTTTTTTTTTTTTTTCTATGTGATTGAGGGAGGCAAAATGCAGAATTTCCTATAGTGAGTGCCTCCCCCATAGTTGAAAGAGTGACAGGGCCAAAATCAAGGGACGATCGAGCTAAAATGCCTGGACACACGGAGTTTGAAGCAATTTAAGTCGTAGGAAGAGGGAAAGACTGATTCTGGGAGAGAGTTCCAGAGCTCAGCTGTTGAGTAGAAGAAAGTTTGAGAGTAACGTTTCACTCTTGGGTTGGAGAGTTGCACAGAGTAGGGGTGGGATTGAGTTGCAAGACGGGTACCACGTGCCCTACGTAAAGGAGGTGGTATGCACTGGGAAAGCTCTGAGGAACACTGATTATTATAGTAGCGATAGAATAGGGAGAGAGATGCAACATTGCGGCGGAGAGAGAGAGATTGCAGAGAGTTGGTGAGTGGACGGGAGTTAATGATACGAAAGGCCTTCCTTTCAACTTTGTCTAGGAGAGCGGTGTGAGAGGAACCTCCCCACACATGTGAACAATACTCAATACAAGGATGCACTATGCCCCTGTACAGAGCAAGAAGCTGTGCTGGGGAAAAGAACCCCCTAAGGCGGTTGAGCACACCCAGCTTCTGGGAGGCTGCCTTAGCAAGACTGGTAATATGGTCCTTCCAAATGAGAGCAGAAGAAAAAGAGACACCAAGAATATTGAGAGAAGATGAAGGGTTGATTTTTGTATTGTTGAAGAATACGGGATAGTCCGCTGGGAGATTCTGATGGGTAGATAGATGGAGAAATTGGGTTTTGGAAGCATTAAAGGTAACAAGGTTTTCTCTGCCCCAATTGGAGATAGTATTTAGATCAGAATTTAAGAGTTCTATGGCTTCATTACGTTTGTCATTAAGGGATTGCTGGCTAGGGCGTTCTGAAAAACTAATGGAGTAGTGTAAGGTTGAGTCTTCTGCGTATGAATGGATGGGAATTAAGGTACAGTTAAGGAGATCATTTATAAAAATTAGAAAGAGAATAGGAGATAGGACAGAGCCCTGAGGAACACCAGAGTTTATAGGGTGAGGAAGTGAACAATGGCCGTCCACAACCGCGGCTATGGAACGGCCGGAAAGGAAATTAGAGACAAAGGCACAGATGGAAGGATAGAAACCAAAGGAGGGTAGTTTAGAAATTAAAGATTTGTGCCAAACTCTATCGAAAGCTTTCGATATGTCTAGTGCAATAGAAAAAGTCTCACCGAAGTCCCGAAAGGAGGATGACCAAGAGTTAGTAAGATATGAAAGAAGATCACCAGTAGAGCGACCCTTAAGGAAGCCATACTGGCGATCTGAGAGCAGATTATGAGAAGAGAAATGCTTAAGAAATTTGGAAGCAAGAATAGTTTCAAAAACTTTAGAAATACAAGAGATGAGAGCAATTGGACGATAGTTGGACGGTTGAGAGCGGTCACCCTTCTTTGGGACAGGTTGAATGTGAGCAAATTTCCAGCATGAAGGGAAGACGTTAGAGGATAGACAGAGACGAAAGAGTTTGCCTAGGCAGGGAGTCAGCACGGAAGCACAGTTTTTGAGAACAACATGAGGAACACCGTCCGGACCGTAAGCCTTATTAGTGTTAAGCCCAGAGAGGGTAGAAAATACATCTTTAGAAGAGATTAGGATATTAGGCATAAGTAAGAGAAAGGAGGGTGGAGAGGGAGGAATAGCACCGGAATCATCCAAGGTGGAGTTTCTAGTAAAAGTTTGAGCGAAGAGTTTAGCTTTGTCAGAGGAAGAAGTGATGGTTGTACCATCAGAGTGGGAAAGGGGAGGGAAAGACGAGGAAGAGAAATAGTTTGAGAGGTTTTTGGCTAGATGCCAGAAAGCTTGGGAAGAGCTAGAGTTGGATAGTTCAGTGCATTTATTATTGATGAAAGAGTGTTTGGCAAGTCGAAGAACAGATTCGGCTTGATTCCGGGCAGAAACATAGGAAGAATGAGAGTCTTGAGTTTTAAGGCGTCGGTACCGTTTGAATGCTTCCTCCTTATTGCGGACAGCAGTAGAACAGGCGTGAGTAAACCAAGATTTTTTAGCATTAGTCTGAGAGAAAGAGAATGGAATGTATGCTTCCATGCCCGATAGGATTACCTCGGTAATGCCCTCAGCACTCTCCTAGGGTCCTCGGCCACGGAAGCAGAAATCATTCCATGGGAAATCAAAGAAGTACTGCCGGAGAGCCTCCCAGTCGGCAGTGCCAAAGTGCCACAAGCACCGCCGGCTAGGAGGATGGGGTGGCCGTACTGGAGAGATAGGACAGGTGACCGAGATAAGCTTATGGTCGGAGGAGCCCAAAGGAGAGAAAATATCGACAGTATAAGAAGAAGGGTTGGAAGTTAGAAACAAATCAAGAATGTTGGGCCGATCTCCGATGTGATCCGGGATACGGGTGGGTTGCTGAACTAACTGCTCTAGGTCATTTACGATAGAAAAGACGTAGGCTTGTTCACCAGGTGGATCAGTAGTGTGAGAGAAGAGCCATTGGCGGTGGTGAACGTTGAAACCTCCTAAGATGGAGATTTCTGAGAAAGGAGAAATGGATAGAATGTGTTCCACTGTAGAGTTTAGATAGTCAAAGAATTCGGGAAAGTTGGTAGAGTTAGGGGAAAGATAGACAGCACAGAAATATTTAGTAAGAGAATGACAGGAAAGTTTGAGTCATAAAGTTGAGAATTCAGAGGAGTCGAAATCGGGAACACGAGAGCAAGTGTGATTGTTGTGCACATATGCACAACGTCTGCCTTTGGCTTTGAAACTAGGGTAGAGAAAGTAGGAGGATACAGAGAAGGGGCTGCTGGATGTTGCTACAGACACCTGAGTTTGGATGAGGAAGAGAAGATCAGGTTTGTAGGAGGAGAGTTGGTGTTCAACAGAGTGAAAGTTAGAGGAAAGTCTGCGAATGTTGCAGATATGAATAGAAAGAGTAACAGGCCGAGGTCCAGGTAATTTTGTAGGGTCGTCAGGGGATGGTCGGTCGGGTGTGGGGGCATTTATGCCCCCCCCCCCCCCCTCCCAGCCCCCCCCCCCCCCTGGGGACTCCGAGGCTGGGCAAGAATTCATAATTTTGTTTTTTTAAATTTTGGTGTGGAGGAATGAAGTGTGGTGTGCATGTTTAGTGTAGTGAAGTGGATAGGAGGAGGTGTTTGTGAGAGCTAGTTGGATTGCTCTCTGTGTAAATGAGGCACAATGAAAATCAGTATGAGAGGCCAAGCAAATTATGATGCAAATTGCGTCATAAACTTATTATTGAGCTATTTCACTAAGTTCATATGACGCAATCTCATCATTTGATACTTTTGGGCAAACCGCCATATGACGCGATCGCGCCATGTATGACTGAGAGGGTTAACTTGCATTATGTGCGTGATGTAATAATGTTTGTAGTTATCCTGTGTATTGGAGATCATGAGGATGGTGGACATGTTGGTGTTTATCATGATGTATATAAACACCACATGAGGAAGAGCACTATTGACAAGGTTTCTCAGATAGTTTCTGAAGCAGTGACCTGAAGAAGCTATATGTGAAACGTTGTCACTAACCCTTCCTGGCCGGTTGTCATTTTAAAATGACACCGCGGCAGATGGGCATCGGCCGGGTGTCATTATAAAATCCTTAAGCTTGAAAGCCTATTAAGCGTGGTTTGCAAGCTGTGCATCGAACCATATGTAAACAAAGCCGGTCGGAGCGACGCGCACCTTCAAACACAAAAAGGAGAAGTCAGAGGCTTGTTGTTGATGTCTGCTAGGACGAAATTAGTGTCTGTAAATGTCCGATATTGCTAACATCACATCAAAACTCTCTCCGTGGAAATCGTCATCACAACTAACCCAGTTGACCTAGAGAGCTCTACTCAACGCCAGTCTACAGATACGAAACAGTGTTACGTTTTGAGATGTGTGTGAATTCTCTAGTATGTAAAATAACAAAGATAGGGCTAGGCCTATTACAACGTTTTTCGGCCAGATCACCTGGATCGTAGTTCTGTCATTTAGAAGGCGAGCCCGGGGAGGAAGGGTTAAAGTGCTCCACCTCATATGGTGTTTATATTAATTTTATCAACTTTTCACAGTTAATTTAACCTGGTGTTTATCATGTAGGTGGAAGGTGTTTGGCAGAGGATATGTAAGTTTATAATGATTGTAGGGATAACTAGATTATAAAAAAAAATGGCATAGCCCTTACCCCTTCTCTCTCTCAATGTCACTCGTTCTTTCAAGATAACATGTTATATACTGTATATATATATATATATATATATATATATATATATATATATATATATACAGTATATATATACTATATATATATATACCGGTATATATATATGCTATATATATATATATATATATATATATATATTATTATTTATATATACTGTATATATATATATATACCGGTATATATTTTGTTTTCTATATTCCAACTACTCCCTCTCGGGCATAAGCTGATAGCCTTTACACTCTACCGCTGAACACGGTGAGGCCCGTGAGGTCTCGCTCCAGCCTAGGGAGTGAGACATGCGAAGCTTCACGGCTCGAAGCAACTCCATATCAGAAGCTGCCTCGCCTCTGCGCTTCAGTCTCATCCTCAAGACTCGGACCCACACGCTCAGAACGCCACCTGTTGAGCAAATAACTCACTAGGCATTGCCCACCTGTAGCATATTTTTGATTATGGGAATATTCATACAATGCTATTTTTTAATCTCGGAACAATGAGGGTATTTTTTGGCATTTCGGTGTATTGTGGTAATGCACTGATACTAGGTACAGCACAAATTCCATCCCAATAATATCTTCCCATTGACATATTGAGATTCGAACCCGGGTCCATTGGATTACCAGTCCAGTGGCAAGACCACTCCGCCACACCTCCCCTAATATATATATATATATATACAGTATAAACAGTATATACCATCCAATAGTGTACAGTAGCCTAGTAATTTCGGACGCACTGAACCAATTGCTACTTAGAATCAATATCAGTACTACCCTAACTACCCACAACATATTATGTGGATGACTTTTAACCCTTTGAAGATTATGACGCATTTCGACAGTCTATTCTGGCTATTATTAGACGATTGTATACAGCTTAGAATGGATATGTAAGACAACGCCGGTTCACAAGGGGTTAAGTATATCAAGTAATCAACTGCTAGGTAACCACCAGGTAAAAAGAAATATATAAACAAAATATATATATTTAAAAAACAAGTTAGTAAACCATTGTGTTACAGGTCACCCAAACTTGACACAAATAATCATCAATATTTTTGGTAAACCATTAATTCAGACTGTACGAGTGGGAAGAAGTAGGTTGCAAAAAAAAAAAAAAAAAAAAAAAAACGCTCGCTAGAGCCCCGAGAAATTGGCAACAACTTTTGCAATATTTTCCGGGGAGGTATTTTTAAGAGGCCGTCATTACCTAATGGAATATATTACTGTATTTTTCCTCCGTTTTTCTAGCATCATGTGTGTGTTGTAATAATGTTTGTAGTAATCCTGTGTAGTGTCAATAATGAGGAAGGTGGACAGGCTGGTGTTTATCATGATAAATATATTCACAGTATGAGGAGGAGCACTTTCTTGTATTGTATTGACAACGTTTCGCAGATAGCTTCATCAGGTCAGTGACCTGAGGAAGCTATCTGTGAAACGTTGTCAATAAAGTGTTCTTCCTCGTATGGTGTTTATATTCATTTTATCAACTTTAAAATGGTGTTTATCATGTTGGTGGAAGGTGCTTGGGGAGGATGTGTAAGTTAATAATAAGTGTAGGAATAAATAGGCTATAACAAAATTGGCATCTCACTTATCCCTTCTCTATCTCTCTCAATTTCACATGGTTATATATATATATATATATATATATATATATATATATATATATATATATATATATATATATATATATATACATATATATATATATATATATATATATATATATATATATATATATATATATATAATCTCTCAGTGGGGTTCGAACCGCCGACCGACAGGACGATAGCCGACGCTTTAATCAACTACAACACGGCAGTCGATTAAAGCTTCGGCTATCGTCCTGACGGTCGGCGGTTCGAACCCCACTGAGAGATTAGAAACATTTAGTGGCTCACGTGTATTTGTGATATATATTCAATATATATATATATATATATATATATATATATATATATATATATATATATAATATATATATATTTTATTTATATAATATACAGTATATACTGTATATACCCACATACATGCACACACGCACACAGACTCATCCATTTAGTAATTCACCTACACATCCACCCATTCATCTATCAACTCACTCATCAGCACACACACACACACACACACACACACACACATATACACACATACACACACACACACAAGCACACACACAAGTTATGATATATGAATTCCCTTCTGCCCCATATGTATATATGTGATATTCACCTCATTGACCTTTTACCTATCACGAGAGAGAGAGAGAGAGAGAGAGAGAGAGAGAGAGAGAGAGAGAGAGAGAGAGAGAGCAAGGTGCGAAAGAAAAGTATGAAGAATAGGGTCAAAGTCTATCTCGAAAATAGAGGGTGAGAATTGAGTGGACGATGATGTGGTAAAGTTTGTAAGAGGAAGAGGGTGTGTGGGGGAGGGGGGGGGTTTACCAATCCACTAAAAATGGATTAAAATCTACCTTATGACTATTATCCCTCCTCCTAATTCCATCTAATATATCTGAATATTCTCCTTGCCTCCTGCATTACTGATTACCTCAACAAATTGCAGCTAGTATAAATAAGGCGGTTTGAATTTTTCGAAAGAAGAGTTAGCTTCAGATGACTTCCTCCTGCTGCCAGTTGGATGCAGCCAAAAACTGGACAAAGAAGAGGAAATCCGAGTAGTGACTGTACCCTGTTCCAAGTATGCTATCCGAAACTCTTGGACATTAACCTCTATTACTCACAAACGACTAGATTGGTCAAGCTAATGTTCTTTACGGTTTAGGAAGGGTCAACCAGGGAAAAGGCGTAGAAAATTAAGAACATTTGCTCTATCCCTTTTTGAGTTATAGACGTTAGGATTCACGATTTCCGGCTCACTCATTTGGAACAGGGTATAGCAACATAAATGGAACATTTGACTCAGTTTGACATAGAACACTTGTCTTCTGATCTAACTGTCGTTTCCAATTGGGACAGAGAAAACCTTGTTGTTTTCAATGCTTCTGAAACCCAACTTCTACATCGATCTACCCTTATACTTCAACAATACACAAATCAATCCATTTTCTTTCAGTATTCTCGGTGTCTCTTTTTCTTCTGATCTCTCTTGGAAAGACCATATTACCACTCTTGCTAAAACGGCATCCCAAAATCTGGGTGTGCTCAACCACCTCAAGGGTTTATTTACCTCTGCACAGCTTCTTGCTCTGTACAGGGGCACAGTGCACCCCTGTATTAGAGCATTGCTCGCATGTGTGGGGAGGATTCTCTCACACAGCACTTCTAGACAAACATACATACAATGGCTTAGCGTCATTTTTCCATTACATGTATTGTTACGGCTCAGACGGGGCTGACTTTCAGTAGTTGGAGTGTACTGTAGTACAATAAAGTCCCGCCACAGCACTGCCCCACCAAGTCATCACTGTGGCTGATGTTCTTGTTCTTGTTCTTGTGGGCTCGGGTGGTAGACACTCGCTTGGCCCTGTAAGATGAGTCGTCAGTGGGATCTCATACTACAGGATATGAACAATTCCCGTGGCCAGGAGATATGTGCATAAACATCTTGAGAGCTCATGCTTCCTGACCTCATCGATATCCGTACCACCCAGGAGCAATCTCAATCCAACCCCACCTGCATCCAGCCTCCGGACCCGTTCACTCAACGTCACTCGATAGCTGTACAACCTGGGGCACTCTTCCACTAGATGTTCTGGGGTCTCAGGGAGGTTACACCATCGGCAGGATGGGCTGGCAACCATACGCAGGCGATGGAGATGATGGGACAGTGCCGAGTGGCCGATGCGCAGCCTCGCTAGAGCCACGTCCAGTCTGCGGAGGGGGTGGCGACTCCAGGACTGCAGGCACGAGGTGTCCCGGTATCTGCCCAGTGTAGTGACTCGCAGCAGGGGACGCAGCTCCCGATCCCACTGGCTTCGACATGCCCTCCTGACGATGGCGTCATGGGTACGCTTATCCCAGTCCAGATGCTCCAGGGGCACCGAAGAGTGTGCCATCGCCGCCGCCCTGTCAGCCACCTCGTTGCCTCGGATACCGGTATGTGACGGAACCCACTGGAGCACAACCAACCAAGGGGGGGTCTGACATCATAGTAGAAGACCCAAAATTTCATAGACCAACACTATATTGGACGACGGGGTGCCCGACCGGAGGAGATGGAGGGATGAGAGGGAATCCGTGTAGATGACCACCCTTTGCGGCCAGTATGAAGATCAGTGCCCGATGGATGGCGTAGAGCTCCACCGTTATGACCGGGTGACCGGCGAGTCACCACGTCTGACAGAGGGAATGGTCCTTATAGTAGACCGCTGCTGTGGCCGAGGATGGTGGTAGTACCGAACCGTCCGTGAAGATACTGAAGGACCCCACATAACGGGTTGCCGTCAGCTCCGCAAAGTAAACCCTGGCTTGCCCCGCATCCGTATTCTTCTTGAAACCCCTGTGGGATGTGGTCCTGACCACAGAGGAGATATCCCTCCAGGGCGGTACTGGCGACACTGACGGGACAGACGAGGGAGACGGTGGCCTACCCCCAGATTGCGATAGTGAAGGAGGCTTCTCACGAGGAAAGGTCTACGGCTCTTCAAGGGCTACGACGGGGCCACCACTGATACCCCAGAGGAGGCATGTGAAGCCGCCAGCGGATGTGTACTTGGGAAGGCCGTCACCCGTCGCGCCCACGTACAGTCTGCCATTACCCTGACCCAGGATAGCGGCAACAGCCCAGTTTCCGCCATGAGGGATGTTGTTGGCGAAGAGCAGAAAGCACCCAGGGCGATCCGCATGGCCGCGTTGTGGATGGGGTCCAGTTTCCGCAGGACAGAGGCCAATGCAGACCCATACACTGCACTTCCATATGCCAACTTGCCCTGTATGAAAGCCATGTAGAACCGGAGGAGGTCGTCCCTCGCTACCCCCCACTTGGAACCGGCTATACACTTCATGAGGCCTAGACATTTCACACACGCTGACCTCAGATAGTCGATATGGGCCCGCCACGTCAGGATAGGCCCATCCAAGCGTAGGCCCAAGAAGGTATGACGGTTCCGATATGGGAGCGATTCGCCCCCCATCACCACACGTGGTATTTCCGGGAGCTTGGTCTTCAGAGTGAAGCACATCAAGGCACTCTTCTGGGTGTTCAGCCGCAGACCCCACGCCGACGCCCATTCATAAAACTCCTCAACCGCCGCCTGTAGGGATTCTTGCGCCTCCTGTAGGGAATCGGCGGAGCTCACGATCGTGATATCATCTACGTAGGCCAGCGTGCTAGCAGACCGGGAGCGGGGCATATCAGACAGCAGGGCATTAAACAGGGGAGGGCTGAGGCTCGAACCCTGGATGACCCCCCGGCGGACACGGAAGGGTCTCGACTCCGATGTTCCGATTGATACGCTGATAGTCCTGTCCTGGAGAAAGCTGCGGAACCATGACAGGACTGTACCACCCATCCCCATCTTCCCCAGCTTATAGAGAATACCGGTATGGGATGCAGAATCAAAAGCACCAGCGATGTCAATGAAGGCGGCCAGCAGGACCCGCTTGCCCCGATAAGCATCCTGTATCAGATACTCCAATCTCAGCAGCACATCTATCGTACCCCGGCCGGGACGGAATCCGTACATGTCCGCAGGTAGTAGAGCCCTCGATTCCAGCCACCACATGAGTCGTGAGGTCACCATCCTCTCCATGACCTTACCCACCACTGAGAGTAGGCAGATTCCTCTCCGAGAAGTGGGGAGCGTGGGGTCTTTCCCCGGCTTCGGGAATGGCAGCAATAGAGCATGCTTCCATGCAGCAGGATAGACCCCGGAACACCAGGCGCTGTTGTAGATGGCCAATAGTGAATCCAGGGCTGACTGCAGTAAATGGACCATCATCTCATACGCAATGTCATCGTGGCCCATTGCCTTGCCTCTGGGAAGCGAGCGTATCATACTGTGGAGTTCATGGGAGATCAGCGGGCCGGCCACACCTGCCGGGGCGGGGGATCCTAACCGAGACAAGATATCCGAGTCCCATATGTCGGCATCTGGGAGGGGGGCTGGTTCCCCAAACACTCCCTGGAAATGGCTGTCCAAATGTTCTGCCTGCTCCTGGGGATCACTAACCAAGGAGCCTGCAATATTGAGAGGGAATGAGGGGTTCACTCGCTGACCATTCATCCTCCTGACAAACGTCCAAGCCCTCTTGCAGGACTTGTCTAAGCGTAGTGTGGGACAGAAGGTGGTCCACGACTTCCTCTTGGCCGACAAGATGATCCTGGCACATCGCGCTTCAATGCGACGCGCCTCCTTCTTCGTAGCAGCACAGGGATGCCGTCGCCAATGGTTCCAGGAGCGATGACGAGCCCGGACCGCCTCAGTACAGTCACTGTTCCACCAAGTGACTGCCGGCCTTGAAGTTGGAGGACCTCCCAACTTCCGGAAAACCCCTTTGGCCGCCGCCACTAGAGCCACTGATATTCCAGCCGCCCCTACTCTCCGAGAATCTACAGCCGGAGTAAGGAGAGACCGGACTGCCGTTTGATACTGAGCCCAGCCCTCATCATGGAACGCCCATCTGGGGCGAGCGTGCCGAGTCGCCAGGGACGGGAAGTTTGGCACCTCTATGAAGATGGGGAGATGGTCACTACTCATGTAGGGACCCGTGGAAACCTCCGCCCCCAGAAAGAGGCCATCCCCAAAACAGAGATCCAGGGTGGAAGACCTCGCTGTATGGGGGTCGATGCGTGTAGGGAGGCCGGGAGGGGTGAGGAGATGGAGAGTGGGGCTGTCCAGTAGTACGTCGAACAGTGACATCCCCGACTGATTGCAAGATGTCGGGATGGGAGATGGTATCTGGCCGAAATAATGCAGGAATTAATCGCCGGACACAGTTCGGCACGGGTTATAACAGAGGAGGATTGTTGCCCAACCCGTCCTCAAAGCCAAACTCACCACCAGGACTTCCATCACTCCCCCATCAAAACTCTGGAGGTGGAGCAGTTTACTGGGTACCGACTCAAGCACCGCTAATGCCAGGCCACCTCCCCGGGTATCCCTGTCCTTCCGGTGAACTATGAAACCGGGAATCCGGAGCATCAGAGAAGGAGACAGCCACGTCTCACAGACCCCCACCACTATCGGGGTCTCCCTTCCAACTAATTGTTTGAGATCCTGCGTCTTCCTGTGTAGAGAACGGGCGTTCCATAAGACCAACTTTACTGGTGATCGTGGCGGTACTATTGACCCATCAGCAGGGCAAGCAGTCTGGGCATTAGGGCAATGCATATCTCCCTCATCGTCAGGTCCTTCATGAAGTACTCCCAGAAATCCGCAAACAACTGTCCATATGTGTCACCACTTCCTGATGACCCGGGACCAGATCCAGAGGAGGGGTGCTCCCGGGAGTCTGCAACTACTGCCGCAGGGCGGGCAGTAACCGGGGGGTGCACCTGACGAAAACCAGGGCGAGATGTAGGCACCGAAACCGGTTCTGGATGGCAGGCTGGGGGGGGCGGTGCATCCTGTGAGGGAACGCTGCGTCGGAGTCGGTCCGCACAACGACGCGGCCGCTGCGATCTGGGGGTCGCCAGGTGATGGATAACCACTCCTGCACTGGAAGTGGGCCGGACCGAAACACTCTCCTCCCGCCGAATAACATCCCCCGAATCCACCTCGCTCTCCGCATATTCGACATCCCGGTCAACCATCATATCCCCTAGTGCTGCATACCTGTTGGTGGCCGCTACCGCTGCATATGAAGAGGCACCACTGGCAGACCGAGGAGCCCGGTGAGGAGGTGGCGGACCCATCGTAGATTCGGTGGGCAGAGGAGTAACCTGAGCCGACGGGGCAGTTCGTCGTCGGGTAGGATTGAGGCCTCTGAGGAGGCCATTGAGGGCTGCCACGCCCATCTCCCCGGCCTTATAGTCCTCATGATGGTCAATCGCACGTGTAAACAACGGGCACGAGCGGGACGTCACCCTGTGTGCCCCCCCCCACAAAAACAGCAGCTGGGTGCGTTGTTGCAGGCCTGACCTCCCCTTTGCATGTCATGAAAGCCACTGCAATTACGGAACCGTACCTTATTCCTGCAGGACACCGTACCATGGCCAAAAAAGTGGCAGTTGTAGCACCTCAGCATGCGGAATGAGTACCTCGTCACCTGGTAGCAAACACGTCCCAAGGCCACCCTGGCAGGTAATGGGCCCCTGAACCGTAGCCTGACTACCCGGGCATCGACCTGGGACTGGGACGCATCCCCCTCCCCATCGGCAGCTTCGGCATGCTTCGACAGGCGCGTGACCTCCTCCAGGACTGTGGTGCCCCAAGCACCCGACATCACTTGTAGCGACTCCAAGACGACCTTGTCCGGGTGCACCGGGCCAATCTTGCCCCATGAGTACCTGTCGTCTTCTGGGGAGATAGACGCACTGCATGTTACCGTCCACTCCCCAAACTCGGTAATGGTATCAAGTGACGCCACTGAGTCGCAGAGTTGTCAAACATCCGAGATCTGGGCACAGTGGTGATGATATAAGTGATCTTTTCTGACACTGGGGTAGGCCTAGGCCTAACCGGCCCATTCTCCTTAAGGCCACCACTGGCATCACCACCACCCACCGTTTCAGGGACCACATTCACATCACTCACTACTTCATGCCGCGATATTTTCAGCGCATTCCCGGCACTTCCCCTGTCATTATCGGCATCACTCTCAGTCCCATGCTCAAGGCTTCGTTTCAGGACCAATGAGGGACTATCATCCATGGTGGCACTCAACTGTTCCTCCATATTGTCGGCTACCTGTCCTAGCCCAACTCCCCCTGTGGCCTAATTCCTATAAGTGTTAGCCCACAGAATGTCAAAGTACAGATTGAACAGCCCGAGGGCCGTGAAAGGGACGATCAACAACACCAGGAGCATAGACTAAACACGTCTTTACCGTACGGCGCCGCGATTAGACTCCTGTGGCTGATGTTGGTATAGTGCTAACCGTGCCTCAGCAAGGCTCAACAGAGTCCCCCTGCAGCACTTGCACCTGCAGTATCTGAAGCCACACCAGCCATAACAGTGTTATAAAAAGACAGCACCATAACAAGACTCTACTGTAAATTAGGCAATTTGGACTATAGAACAATAAAGTCCTGCTCCTACACTGCTCCAATATGCACACACTGTTGCCGACACAGGCGTGGTGTCAAACAGCGCCCAGCCAAGACTCAGTCTATTGTGGCACTTATCCGCACCCCACCAGCCTCGACAGTGCCATACCAAGACAGTGCTAAGATAAAGACTTTATTGCATAGTAATGGCTGTTGGTCCAGAGTGAAAGTGAGTGTACATGAGGAAAGAGAAAACGCTGAAAGATGACAATGGCTGGGAGTGAGAGAGGGAATGAGCAAGTGTGTGAGGCGTGAAATTAAAGAGAGAATAAGAAAACAGAGAGAGAGAGAGATAATTATTGATTAAATATAAATAGTTCAGAGAGAGAAAGTGGGAGGGGGAGGAGGGTATCATACTATGTAAGGCTTTAGCTAACTCATTAAATTCCTTCTACACACTTTTGCCTTACTAAAGTTTAACCCACTCCCCCTAACCCCCCTCTCTCTTACTCTTACTCTCTCTCTCTCTTTCTGTCAGTCATTATTTGCACTCTCTCGCTTTTCTTTCTCTATATATCCTCAGGCTTCCTTCCTTTATTAATTTTGGTCTGGGAAGGGCTTTTCCATTATTCTTAGATAGTTTGTTTATAATGTACCTCCAGGGCTCAAAGAGGTAGATACGATCTTAATAAGCCTTCTGAATAACATAAGCCCTTGCGCAAGCTGCATAAAACAGTCTGATTTCAGCCAAAATAGAAGGTGAATAAGAGTCATATTGCTGAAGGGGTTAAGGGGAGATGGGTCATTTTTCTGGTCCCCTTTCTTCCTCATGTTTAGTCCCATTAGTTCTCAGGTTCTAAGGCATGCGGCCCATTAGTTTGGCGATTTTAAGACCTTTCGTTCCCATTTCATTATCAATATTAAGACTTTTCGTGTCACTTACTGTAGGTGTCGATTTTTTCCTGGCGAGCAATAGCGATCCTGTAATTTAAGAAGAACCGGCCTACAGGCAGGACATTTGTATATCGAAAAATGTAAAATTTAATCTTGAAGGAAGTCCTGGGGGGGGGGGGGGCCTTAACCCTCTCACGACCATGTGACGCAGAGGTTGCCGGATTAGCAATACTAAATATAGTTCTCTCACTCTTATAATTACCTCTCCAAAATTAGTTTTCTGCCCACAGCTAGCTCAAAGACAACTGCAGAGGTTGAAGTAAATAAACTAAAGGTTTATAAATTTCCCTGATGGTAACAAAGGCTTTAAAGTATCCCTAATAGGCTCAAAATTGCATCAAGAACGTGAGAGGGTTAAGCTTGATTGAGGTCTGGGGAGGAAACTAAAATAGTAATAAAAAGATCGATAAATGAGCAAGGGAATACGCCCATCTCCCCTTGAAGATTCAAAGAGTCACTATCGCTCTCCAGGAAATAATCGACACCTAATTGACACGCAAAGTCTTAATATTGACAACAAAATGTCGTAAAAGGTTTTAAAATAGCCAAACTAATGGGCTGAACGTCATACAAACTGAAAACTGTATGTTTCAATAGGAGCGTTAAATCTGTGGATACACTTACCAGATGTCACCAGATTCTTTAATTTATCACGAATAAAACAATAAAATGTGAACATTGCTAATACTTACTATATAGCTTTTATTGTGATTTCAAAACTTCCAGTATAATCTTAGATTTATCTTGCCTACATTATGGTGTTCAACAGATACATCTAATGGATATTATATTTTATTAAGACATTTTTTATTTTTTCATTGTCGAGTAGAATATTGTATAGGCCCTACAGAAGATGCTGCTTGGTTGTTGATTGATTTGTGTTGATAAAGTTGAGATATTCTTACATTATTCCATATATATTATTGAAACTCTAAAATTGTAAGACATTTTAATGAATATGTGATATTCTAAAGTAATATACGAACCTTGAGAGCTAAAATATATATCATGTAACACATTAATAACATAGATATTATAAAGTGAACACAAGCGAAGTAAAAATTTATAAAGCAAACAAGTAAGCGAGATATGTAGACTGAAGAGTCTCGGCTTACATCTCACCAGCCTTAGCGAATCACAGGCCTCTGCATTTTTAATATATGCAGTGGCTTCCTAACACCAGGGAAAGTCACTACGGTGTTAGTAAGTTAGGATATCAGCCCCTGATTGGCTGATAGGCTCCAGAATGCAGCAGTCTCAGCAGGCAGTCTCCTCTCTCGCTTAGTGTTCTTTCTCATATAATTATTTTTATTTTGTCTGTGTTCACTTTATTATATTTACGTTAATAGTGTATTTTATGTGACATATTTTACACCATGGGGTTCGGATATCTCTCTAGAACATCACTCAATTGTTGAAATTGTTCGTTATTAAATCATTTAAAAAATAGATATGAAATAATTAAGATATCTTGATTTACTAATTATACTCCTAGAGCAAGGTTATGGTCTTCGAAAGGGGTGAAGTCGCAGAGTGTGAGGTGAAGCTGAACGGTCAGGCAATGGAGATCGTCAACTCTTTTAAGTATCTGGCAGTGTGTTGAGTAATGATGTGACTATGGATGAAGAAGTGCGGGAGAGAGTACAACAGGGGAAGAGGATTGTAGGAACACTGAAAGCAGTAACAAGAAATAGGGTGGTCAGTATGGAAGTGAAGAAGTCCTTGCATGACAGTGTGGTAATCCCGACACTGACTTACAGAAGCGAAGACGGACGTTGGTTGAGAGACTCAGACCAAGAGTGAGAACAGTGGAAATGAATTACTTAAGAAGTGTGTGCGGAGTTACATGGAGGGATAGACAGACTAATGTGGAAGTAAGAAGGAGGTGTGGTGTGGAGGTAGATGTGCTGGAAAGTGTGAAAAGGAACAACTTGAGATGGTTCGGCCATATGGAACGTATGGAAAGCGAGAGAATGACTAAGAGGGTGTACGAGAGCGAGGTGGAGGGACAGAAAGGGAGAGTAGACCGAAAGAGAGGTGGAAGGATGGAGTGAAGAAGTATATGAACGAAGGTGGTGCTGGTTGGGGGGAGGGGTGTCGACTGACTGGGCACAGAGGTGCATGTGGGCGGTTCGTTCGTGGCCACACCTTCGGGGATCACGGCGTCGGGCAATAGATAGATAGATAGAGACTCCTATCCATTAGCCAATCAACAGCCTCTATAAAAAATGAGCTGCTTCTCAAGTCCGGCAGTCCTGTTCAGAGAATAATAATTATGTAACTGAATGAAATTTCAATTTAATCTTAAAAGCGTTGTTTAATTTAGATGCCACTATCATAAATATATTATTAGCATACAAAAGAAGGTAAATTATATACTATTTATTTTTTGCAACCAGTATTTACCGTTCCGTAATGGATTTATTTCACAACACAATATTTTGTCCTGCTCTCTTATTTTAAATATTCAATAAAGTAGTGAGTAAAATATATATGAGATAATTATAATATATATGAAGAATATATAAGATTACAATCGCTTGTCATGAAACTCTAGTAACTTCAGGACAAATTTACAAATAATTTTGAAACTGACACCCTTCTTAGTCTTTTTCACATTTTATTACGATAATTGGCAAATCTGGTGACATCTGGCTAGCTTGTCTACAGATTGAACGCTCCTATTATATATGCATACTCATTTATGTGTATTATTTATTTTTCCCCATTCATGTATACAACTTGTACTATTCAAACGTGCTATGTTTACAGTGTGATAATCATTGCATATGATGTTGGAGAAATACAAAACAAAATCGCACATACAAGTATGATGATTACTCGTAAATAATATACAAATCAACCCTTCATCTTCTCTCAATATTCTTGGTGTATCTGTTGGTCTGTGACGTCACTGCTGGTGACTTCACCACGATGGCGGCTGCCTCTTCTGGTCGAGTTGCCGAACGTTGCCTTTTAGGCGGAAGAAGAGCTGTTGTCCGTGGAGGGGAAACTGTCCTGATATGGGGAAACGGTCGTCTAGGGGGAACTGTTTTATCTTGTGGTATAACATATACACTTCATACAATACAATACAATACAATACAATACAAACACAATATTATACATACAAGATCCTTCCCACCATTGCTCTGTGTGAGGTCAAGGCCATGGTTATTGATATCTTTGAAGGCCTGCACAACAGTATTAATTAAGGTCAAGGCCATGGTTATTGATATCTTTGAAGGCCTGCACAACAGTATTAATTAAGGTCAAGGCCATGGTTGTTGATATCTTTGAAGGCCTGCACAACAGTATTAATTAAGGTCAAGGCCATGGTTATTGATATCTTTGAAGGCCTGCACAACAGTATTAATTAAGGTCAAGGCCATGGTTATTGATATCTTTGAAGGCCTGCACAACAGTATTAATTAAGGTCAAGGCCATGGTTATTGATATCTTTGAAGGCCTGCACAACAGTATTAATTAAGGTCAAGGCCATGGTATTGATATCTTTGAAGGCCTGCACAACAGTTATTAAGGTCAAGGCCATGGTTATTGATATCTTTGAAGGCCTGCACAACAGTATTAATTAAGGTCAAGGCCATGGTTATTGATATCTTTGAAGGCCTGCACAACAGTATTAATTAAGGTCAAGGCCATGGTTATTGATATCTTTGAAGGCCTGCACAACAGTATTAATTAAGGGGGGGTGGTTCGCTTTTCTGGCCCCCATTCTCCCTCATGCTTAACCCCCTTAGTTATGAGATTTTAAGACGTTTATTCGATTAGCTTGGCGATTTTAAGACCTTTCACTCCAATTTCTCTGTCAATATTAGGACCTTTCGTGCAATTTAGGTGTCGATGTTTTTCAGTAATTGTAAGAGGAACCAGCCTTCGGCCGGGACATTTTTCTACCGTTTTCTACCGAAAAATTTAAAAATTTATCTCTAAGGGGTGTATTATTAAGCTTGATGGAGGTCTAAGAAGGATACTAAAACATAGATAAATAAATATATAGTACAACATAACGCTCATCCCCCTTAATACCCAAATGACATGAAAGGTCCAAATATTGACAAATATATAGAGTGCCAAACTAATGGGTTGAACGTCTTAAAATCTCAAAACTAATGGGGATAAACATGAGGGAGAAGGGAGTTAAGAAAAATCAACCACCTCCCTTTAACTGCAATGTAAATCGTGTAAAGATGGCCTACGGTACTAAAGAAAAAGTTGTTAGTCGATCAATGCTAACTCCATTTTGACATTAGTTTAAAATGTGTTGCATTAAATCAGGAACGAGCATTTTAACCCCTTGAGGATTATGTAGTGTTTTATAAGTTTATTTTGGTTATCATTAGACGATTATATTTATATTAGGGAGGGTATATGGTAGTCAGAGTGTTAAACGAGATAGTCTTTGTCTCTATTATTCCCTCAGACCCTTCTTAAGCTGCATATAATCGTCTAATGGTAGCCTGAATTAGTTGTCGAAATGCGTCAGAATCTTTAGCGGGTTAACTTGACAGCAGCACAAGTAACGGGCTCGTATGTACACATGAAGTTTGTCAGATGAAAGTGATTGTTAATGGATGAATTATCTTGATTGTACCTATCCAATAAATAAAATAGTATGAGGATGATATACTTGATGACAGTGGGCCTTTCAGAAATACCCTCACACTAGGTGGCAGTATGTATGTATGTGTGTATGTATGTATGAATGTGACCGTGGTTGTGATATATTCATGCGTACACGGTCCCTTGTTTCTCACTGTCTTGGGTATATGGCTCGCTATGCTCGCCTGTGTATGTGTGATGTGTGTGTAGGAGAGAAAGAGAGAGCTACAAGAAATCGTTAGTATCTTAAAGAACTTTATGTCCATTTCTGGGAGACAGCCTACACCAAGTGGAAAGAGATATATCGTGTAGAGCAAAGCACTCATTGCACAGTGTACATAATATTATTTACGCACTTCTTGAATTGCTCTGCTGAAAAACACATTTACAACTTCTGAGCCAGGTTTGTTCCAGATAGCATAAATCTTATACATGAATAAGTTTCCACATGGTTGTTTTTTTTTTTTTCCTATTGAGGGTAAACATTTTGCTAAAAGCCACATTGTCATGGCAATATATATATATATATATATATATATATATATATATATATATATACCTACTTTATCTGTCTATCCAAGCACCTCCTATTAACCCTTTCACTGCGGGCAACATATTGGTATGTTTTATGTAAAAAATGGTGCTTTCTATGGGCGACTCACTCATATGTTTTGGTATTACCGGCGCATATTGCCAAGCGCTTCCATAAGCTTTTAATCTTCGCTCTCCTTACAAATATCAGCCTGCTTAAAGAATTGTTTGTGAGAGGATCTGTATCCAAGCAACAGGTTTTTTAGAAACGGAAATTCATGGAAAACAGGGCCACTTCTACACGTATCTGTGAAAGCTAAATACGAGACACAAATGTGAGGTTCATTTCATGTTACTGGCCATAACACATATCGTCTGCTAAATACTAAACATGATAATGTATAATTTTACTTAATTGAGTTATGGCGAGTGCAATATTACGAAAGAAAAGAGCGAGATAAAGAGAGATGACAATACCCTCTTTGCCTCTAGCTGTAAACACAAATTAATCTCGGCTATTTCTCAAGGCCAGCCGACGGGGACAGTGAATGGGTAAGATTTTTATAGGAAGAATTCGGCTTGCTCTTTGCAATAAGATGTATTTCAATTCGCTCAGGAATATAAATACTGTGTTAGGACGACGTTAAATGAGCGTAAATATTGAGGAAAGTCCTAGCTTGGGTAGTAAAACCATCTATAAGATCCCCACAGAAATTGTGTTAACTAATAGTAACTGGTCGACACCCTCCTGTCATGTCGAACAAGTTATATTATATATGTGTGAAGTCTATTACTCTTCATAGTTCACAATATCCCCCCCCCACCCCCCACCCCCACCCCACCCTCTCACTCTCTCACTCTCTGTCACAGTGTCACGTCAACCATATCCCCCAGACAGTGGAGGTACAAGGGACGGAAGTCCTACCAATATACCAGAGAGAGAGAGAGAGAGAGAGAGTAGTTAGGAGAAATGCATTCCAACAAAATTATATATGTTTTTTATGGTTTATATAGAGTCATCTGTGTTATAATATATATATATATATATATATATATATATATATATATATATATATATATATATATATACGGTATATACAGTATATACATATATATGATTTTATGTAATCTCGTACAGTATACTAAATTGTACTCTATTAACAAAATAATGGATATAATTGTTAGAGTTATGCTGCTAATATTAGATTAAAATGACTATTCATGGAGGGATAAGATCTACAAGTTAGTGTAGATCTCGTTCTTCAATCTGGTTCCCTGTCCACCTCTTCTTCTAGCTCCATCTCTAGGCGCTCACTCTGTCGATTCTGTATTCCGTCTATGTAATAATGATGATGATGATAATAATAATGCTAATAATACTAATAATACTTCTACTACTAATGATAATAATAATAATAATGATAATAATAATAATAATAATAATAATAATTATTATTATTATTATTTGTTTTATTGATGAACAGTGTATTCGTTTTAAAGACTACATACATATTGGTTGCAACCCAAAAGTTCAAAATACACATATAAAGTTACATTCACATTATTTATTTATTTTTATTTTTTTAAAGAGACAATGAACGAGGAAGGAAAAACACAGATAAAACAAAAAAGGTCCATGTGCCTAAAGGCATCCTCCATTCATACAATGTTTGTAACAACTGGATTTAAACTGTTGTAGATTGTAAGTTTGTGGAAAGCAACTCGAGGGAAGTGAATTCCAAAGAGTAGTAGTTCTGGGGATAAATTAATTTTGATAAGCAGAAGTTCTGCATTGTAGAGGAGAAAGTGTAAATTCATGGGCGCTCTCAGCTGCCCTAGTTCTATGGGGAAAGATGTGGAGAGGCGGCACAACTGAAGCAAGTTCCTCGGAACAATTGCTGTGAAAATATCTGTAGAATAATGCAAGGTATGCAACGTTTCTTCGTATGGATAATGTAGGAAGGTCCTGTTCGATTGCAGGGTTGTTGATTAATCTAATAGCTTTATTTTGAATTTTGTCCAACTGCCTCAATGCAACCACTCCACAGAGGTGAACAGTAATCCATCTGAGAACGCAAATGGCTTTTATATATTACGGCCAACTGCTCGTCGGTGAAGAATTCTCGAACTCTGTACAGGAGTCCCAGTTTTTTAGAGGCATTCTTAGCAATGCTTCTAACATAATTATTGTGTCCAGCTCAGGTTAGTAGTTAATGTTACACCGAGAATGTCAATACTAGGGGAAGTGGGAATATTTACATCATTAACAAATATATGGGAGTCAGTGAGATTCTGTCGGTTAGAAAATTGAATGTACTTGGTTTTCTGTGCATTAAAGGAAACTAGATTCTTTGTCCCCATTCATTAATTCTAGAAAGGTCCTGGTTCAGAGAAATTGCAGTGTTTATTTTTGAATTTATAAGATCGGGTTGGGTGAAACAATTGGTAAATGTGAAGGAACTGTGGAGTGTTGAGTCATCTGCGTAGGAATGTATTGGATTATGAGTGGTAGATATAAGATCATTGATATGAATGAGGAACAGAGTTGGGGCCAAAACTGATCCCTGGGGAACACCAGCATTTATTGAGTGAAATTGAGAATAAAGGCCATCTACCATTACACGTAATTTTTCTGTTATGAAGATAAGAAGAAATTTGTGGAACTAATGATGCTAGGCCGTAGTGTTATATCTTCGACAATAAGGATTGATGCCAGACTCTATCAAATGCCTTTTATATATCCAGTGCTATTGTATGTGTTTCACCATGTTGGTCTGTAGCTTGGTTGATTTGATGCGTAAGAAGGCAAAGAATGTCTGCAGTTGATCGACATCGTCTAAAACCATATTGCCTATCACTGATTAATTTATTATTCTCAAGATGCTTAATTATGTGATTATTTAATATAATTTCAAAGACTTTACCAAGAGTGGAAGTTATAGCTATTGGTCTGTAGTTTGATGTGTGACGCATGTCCAGTGTGAGCATGCTGTACAGAACGCCTAGTCATGCCCCACTCTCGCTAGGATCGTCAGGGCAGGAACTTTGGCTGTAGTCTATGTAGAGTTTCCTAACTTAGTTCATGTGAGCCGTTGTACTATAAGTAATATGAATATGTATTTTGTTTTCATCTGAGTCAACGAGTTCTATTTTATATCATTAGTTATAAGTATTGTGTGTAAAACTTATTTGTAATGATGGGAGAAGCGGCAGCCACAGTTGGGGGTCAGTGGGTGCGCCATGCGGGAGGTGGGCCTAACTCACTAGCACTCCCCCCCCCTCCCCCCTCCCCTCAGTGCTAGGAAAGCCTTTGTCTATCCCAGAGGAGAGAGAGAAATTACGTAATGATTGTCAGTGGGCGGTCCTTAGTAGTTCACGTTGGGCTCACTAGAGGGCCGAGTATAAAAAGGGAAGTCTAGCCATTTTTTGATCAGAACTCATTAGGCAGAGCGACTTCTCATTTCCCTTGCTAACTATATATATTCTTCTGACTGATGTGAACTTTCTCTACTACCTTACATTCTTATCTCCTCTTTTCCCTACCCTTTTTAACTTCCATGGTCCCGTTGGTGCAGAGCTAGTCAGCCAACGTATTATCGCTTGAGTTCTCATGAGATACATGCCTATTAGATAGCCTATTTTGGAAGGGTTAACTTAGAATAGGATTGATTTATGTTTGTTGCACTTGTCTATGCATTTCCCTGTGTGTTATTATTATTCCTGTTTTCTGCTAGTCTAGGTAATGCTAGACTGGGGTAAGGCTTTTCTGTGTTACGAGTTGTTGTTTGATGCAGTGGTTAAGCGATAAACCTGCATACTCGTTTCGGTTCAGTGAAACCTAGGTTGTCTTCGCGGCTGACTGTGTTGAGTTAATAATTTACAGTGCGTGAGGGCAAGAGCCTAACCACCCTGTATTTTATTAACAGCTTGTTTTTACTTTGTCAAGGAGCCGGGAGAAAACCAGATACAAGGGATCTGGATTTCTCAAAGTGCACTTGTTAGTGTTAACGTAATACTTTAAACAGTTGTGAGGACTTCGCTAGGCTACGAGCCGTTTTTGCTCAGTCACTGTTACCTTTTGCCCACAGTACCCCAGCTAGACTTTACTCGATTAGTAGATACAGAATAGTATTGATGCTTTCCTTATGTATGATATTGTTTATGCACTATTGATTTCATGTGTTGCAAGCTTGGCTACTTTAGTGATTAGTGGCCCACGAGCACAATCCGAGTAGGCTATTGCCGTTGCATTTGCGGAGTACTTCTTTTTAATGTTTGCCATTTACTATTGCATATTCTTTTAATTATTCTTATGCCAATTTAAACCTTTAATAGTACTTAATTGCCAGTGTTTTTCTTATTGAATTACTGTTCAAAATCCGATACGTACTTCTTACGAGCAACCGAGAAGCATCTAATTTTTTTCAGAAGATTCCTTGCTCGATGCTTAAGGACTATTAATTAACGTAACGTAATAGTGCCGATCCGAAGTAGAGGGTGGAGGACTTCTTAAGTTCTTAGTCAAGGGATACTTCGGCTTCGGCCAACACTATTCTTTGGTGTTGTTGTTTCTTACTTCTTTGTTTGATTGTTGACCAGACTAGAGAATTCCTGTCTCTTTATTAGTCTGTTGTTGAACACTAGTACCGAGTTCTTGTATACCCCGTTATAGCAGATTGAACTCTGGAGGGTATTGGTGTTTTTTGTTCGGCTGGCAGTACTCAGGGGTTGGGATCGTGTGTTTCCGTTGTGGCAGCGAGCCGTATTCGAGTCCTGATTGAGAGCCCTTGTGTACCCGAGTGCCAGGTCGTAACAAATGGCGACCTTGCTTAGGATTTTGTGAACAGTATAAATTTTTGCAGAGTTGTACAACATTTGTTTGTTTGTATTTTAGCGTGCATATTGAAGAATATTTTTTTTTGTATGGCAATTAGTAAAGCATTTAAGAGACTCCAGTTAATTTAGTAATTAGTGCTTGCATAGGAAGTTTAACACTTTTGTCTCGAGAATTTTTTTGTGGACTTCAGTATGTCGTGCATTAGCACTGACGATGAGCGAGAGATGCCATTTGAAGGTGTGCCGTTAGTAACCAGTGAGGAGGATGCTAGAGTTTTTGTGAGTAAGCGGTACCACGTGACGGAGGAGAGGCTGACTGGGGTGGATGTTTGTGGCTTGCACCTGATAGCCAAGGTTTTGGGCATTTCCAATGTAGTAGGGATGTCCAAGGGGGAGCTGATTTCCTGGGTGTTGCGTGGGCGACATGGGGTTTCGGAGGAGAGGGCGTTTGGGGGGGTTCCTCCCCAGATCCCCTCTCACTCGACTCCCACAGTGCCGTCCACTCAGTTACCGGAGGTTAGCACTCTCCCACAGAGGGATGAGAATTGGCAGATTGGAGTGCCCTCGGGTGGTGCACATGGTGGTTCCCCAGTTTTTGCCCCCCCTCCTTCAGTAGTGGCAGCTCCCTCTTCCTGCCTGTCTCCAGATATGGTATTTAGACTTGAGCTTGCTAAGATTGAGGCTAGGAAGCAGGAGATTGAGGCTAGGAAGCAGGAGGATGAGACCAGGAGGCAGGAGAATGAGACCAGGAGGCAGGAGGATGAGACGAGGAGGCATGAGATTGAGGTTAGGAGGCATGAGGCTGAGCTTAGGTACGACTCGGAGAAATATTGTGCTAAATTAGATTTAGATAAGTCTCGTGCAGAGTCGACAGGGACTTGGATGGGCCGTGAGGGCCAAGTAAGAGAACAGTCCTTGGCCCAATTAGTCAAATTGGTGCCGGTATTTAGTGAAACTGAAGTCACAGAATTTTTTAATCGTTTTGAGAAGAAATGTAGGGAGCATAATTGGCCTGAAGAGAAGTGGGCAGCTCTAGTCTCCTCAAGACTTACGGGTAAGGGTCTGAAGGCTTATGATGCACTGCCTTTAGAGTCTTGCATTGACTACCCAGAATTGAAGAGAGCTGTCCTACGGGCATACGAGTTGCAACCGGAAACATATCGATTGAAGTTTCGGGGTGTTACAAAGACTAGGGAGGCGACCTTTCTTGAACATGCCCGGGACTTAAAAGATGCACTTAAAAACTGGACACGTTCTGAGAAAGCTGAGACGGCCGAACAGTTGACTGAGCTGTTTCTGCTCGAGCAGTTTTATAAGTGTACTGGTGCAGAAATGACTTTAACTATTAAAGAAAAGAACCCAAAAACTCTACAGGAGGCAGCTGAGATGGCTGACCTCCGGCTATCACTAATTCGTGGGTGCGGGTCTGCCCAGCGTAGTGAGGCAGGTAACAAGGGGCGTGACGCCCCACCCCCCCGAGTTAGTGATATACCTTATGCAAACAAGTACAAGAGCCATGATACCAAGACTGACCACAAGACTAGCACCGTCCCATTTAAGAAGGGGCCGGGCCCTTCCCAGTACCAAGGGGAGTTGGAGTGTTATCATTGTCATAAAAAGGGGCACTTTGCAAGAGTCTGTCCTAGCAAACCACCTACAGCAGCTGTGTCTTTGGCCTGCAACATTGGTGTGTCTCCGAAGTCATCTGAGTTTGCCTGGGGCAGTTCGTCAGAGGCTGAGGCACAGCCAATGCAGAAGCACCTGGGAGGCTCGAACCCTGCTCAGGATGTTTTTTGCGACCATAGAGGGCGGGGTTGCGTGATGTGGGCGGGGCGCAAGCATGGAGTAGAGGTCTTGCGTGATACAGGTGCTTCCCAGACTCTGATGAAAAACTTGACTGGCTACCCTATAAACGCGGCTCGGGTGGTAGTGGTGCAGGGTATTAATGCAACTCGGTCATACCCGCTGGTGCGGTTGGAGTTGAGGTGGATGGTGTGGCACGTGAATTGGATGTCGGGATTGTGGAGAAACTGCCAGTGGAGGGGGTCGACCTTCTTCTCGGCAACGACTTTGCAATGCCCGCTTCTGAGGTTCTACCCTTAGTCGTTGCCGAGAGGCCGGCCGACGTGAGTAGGGAAGAGCAAGAGTGGGTCGAGCGGTGCCAGACACAACCCATGGCGTGTGTTGTCACCCGAGCTCGGGCAGCTAAAGTGTCACAGCCTAGTCCTCCGTCTTCAGACCAGCGGAGGAACGATCAACAGGAGGAGGCTAAAGCTGGAGTTGGTTTTAAGAGTTTTGACTCGGCGGCTCTCCTGGGTGATTCAGTATTAGCACCATTACTTAATTCTGGAGTAGCCCCTGGGCCTGTCATCGAGAGTGACGAGGCTGGGCATGACGAGTCTCCACGACAGCAACGTTATGTACATCGAGAGAGACAGAGGGAGCAGCCCAGTATCGGGGAAGGTCATGCATTGCTCCGGGAGCAGTTAGATCGCTTGGCACCCTCAGATATACGTCGGTTGCAACTAGAGGACCCTGAGCTCCAAACGTGTGCTAATGGAGCTGTAGAGCTCGACGAGGACGGCGATGCACAGCCAGGAGATTTTTTTTATTTAGAAGGCATCCTTTATAGGCGTTTTCAAGACCCTAAACGTAGTTGGCAAAAGGGGTCCGGAGTAGTGGACCAGTTGGTGGTGCCACGGGAGTGCAGGGATAGCCTACTGAGGTTGGCGCATGACACACCACTGGCAGGACATCTAGGGGTGAGAAAAACGGTGGCGGCTTTGGGGAAATTGTTTTGGTGGCCGGGGATGAAGTCTCATGTGCAGTCATGGATAAACTCCTGTGATATTTGTCAACGTGTCGGGAAACCGAACCAAGTTATTCCTAAGGCTCCGTTACACCCTATTCCTGTGATTGGGCCACCCTTTAGTAAAATTATTGTTGACATGGTTGGTCCACTCCCTCCCACTAAGGCGGGAAATAAATTTTTGTTAACCATAATGGATGTTGCCACTAGATACCCCGATGCATACCCTATGAAAAATGGAATGGCTAAGACGGTAGTCAGTAACTTGTTGTGGTACTTCTCAAGGTACGGGTACCCGGAGGAGATTCAGTCTGATCAGGGATCTAATTTCACCTCCAACATGTTCAAGCAAACAATGCAACAGCATGGGATACGAGCAGTAGTATCGTCAGCGTATCACCCTGAGAGTCAAGGGGTGCTTGAGCGGTGGCATGCTACACTTAAAAGCATGCTCAGGTGTTATTGTGCTGACAACGGTATGGATTGGGATCTTGGATTGCCTTATGTGCTGTTTGCTGCTCGGGAGGTACCTGGTGAGAGCCTGGGATTTAGTCCAAACGAGCTGATTTTTGGACACCGTGTCAGGGGCCCCCTTAACATGCTGAAAGACATTTGGGAGGGGACTGTGCAGCCTTGTCCATTATTAAAGTATGTGCTTGAAAGCCGTGAGCGCATGCTTAAGAGTCTGGAGATGGCAGGTAGAAATTTGACAGAATCACAAGCTTTGATGAAGGACAGGTATGATCGCAAAGTGAGGCTCCGGAAGTTCACTGTAGGACAAGAGGTATTAATTTTGTTGCCTTTGGTTGGTAACCCCCTCTCTGCGAAGTACACTGGACCTTATAAAATTGTAGAACAAATTTCAGACTTAGATTACCTTGTTGCCACTCCAGACAGGAGGAAAAAAACCAGTTATGTCACGTGAACCTTATTAAAGAGTATGTGAGGCGCCCCTCTGAGCCTCTCACTGTCCCTGTGTTGGCTTGTTGCGGCCGTGGTGGAGAAGGAGAGGGGGACAGTCAAGCTTCAGAGGAGGATAGCTGGGATCAACATGTTTCAGCGGATCAGTGGGCGGGGAACTCGAGCCTAAGGGCTGACGAGGCTATAGCTCATTTGCCTGAGCCGCAGTTTGATGCTATCCGTCAGTTGTTCGGTTCATACCCCACTGTATTTGCTGAACACCCAGGCCTCACTACTCAGGCTATGCATGATGTTGACGTGGGGGACCATCTACCCTTTAAGTCAATCCCGTACCGTGTGCCCCCCATAAAACTACCAGCTCTGAGGGATGAGTTGGAGTATATGCTCGGTAGAGGGTTGATAGAGAAAGGCACAGTTAAGTGGACTTCCCCTGTAACACTGCAGCCTAAGCCAGATGGCAAGGTACGCTTTAGTATTGATTTCCGTAGGTTAAACGGTTTGACTCCAATTAACCCATATCCTCTTCCTCGGGTTGATGATAGTGTTGACAAAATTGGTAATGCTCGTTTTTTGTCTAAAGTAGATTTAGTAAAAGGTTACTGGCAAGTACCTTTGTCCGAGCGTGCTAAAGAGGTATGTGGTTTTGTTGTGGACGGGAGTACCTACCGGTGCAATGTTATGCCTTACGGACTTAAGAATGCACCAGCAACGTTTCAGAACCTGATGAATGAAATTGTAAAGGACATTCCAAATTGCACCGTATATTTGGACGATGTAATCATTTATGATGACGACTTTGAGAGCCATTGTGAGCACCTTGAGACCTTGTTCCGGAAACTTAGTGAAGCAGGTCTGGTAGTAAATTTGGCAAAGTGTGACTTCGTAAAAGCCACTGTGCAGTACCTTGGGTTTGTAGTGGGAAGGGGACAGGTGTTCCCTCCTCAGAACAAGGTACAGGCTATCACTAAATTTCCGCACCCAACAACCAAGAAGCTGATTATGAGATTCTTGGGTATGATAGGCTACTACAGACGCTTCATAAAAGGTTACTCAACGGTGTTGGCACCTCTCACAGATTTGTTATCTAAAGACAAAAAGTTTTTGTGGGCACCTGAGTGTGAAAAGGCTTTCACTTTGGTGAAACATTTGCTATGTACTCACCCGATACTCAGGGCCCCAGACTTTAACAGGCCTTTTCAGCTGGCAACAGATGCTAGTGGTGTAGGGGCTGGTGCCGTCTTGCTACAGACAGACAATGAAGGTGTGGAACACCCAGTAAGTTTCTTTTCTAAGAAGTTCAATGCTGCACAACAAACTATTCTACAATAGAAAAGGAATTACTGGCGATTGTGCTGTCGCTCAGGCACTTCGAGGTGTATGTTCCAGCCTATGGCCCAGTCGTGGTTATCTACACTGATCATCACCCTTTGAGATTCCTGAATCAATTTCACAATCGCAATATGAGACTGACCAGGTGGTCTTTGATGTTGCAGGAGTATAACCTGGACATCCGTCATATTGCTGGATGTGACAATGTGATCGCGGATTGTTTATCAAGGGTGGATGATCAGTCGTAGGCTATCACAGGTGTGTGGGTTTGAGTGGAGGAAAATAGGCTGCCCTTATAGTGCAGCCGGGAAAAACATATTAAAATATAAAAATCATATAAAAAACTCTTTCTTTTGATAAAGGTAATCGTATAAGTTTGTCATAGCCTATAGAGTTTGAGTAGTCCACGAACTATCAAACGGCTGAGCTGCTGTAAGCTCGCTCTGGGAGCATGATATTGTGTCTTTTTGCTATTGTTGGGAGGAGTTATAAAATGTGAATTTTTGGTTAATAATAAGATGTGTTATGGTGATAAACTCAGCTTTGTTTTAGTGCCATGCGGTCGCTGGGCGTGAGGGGCTTGATGGGGTTCTGTGTTTGTCAGATTTTAGCTCAGGGTTGAGCAAGTAAAATCTTGGGGGAGGTGTGACGCATGTCCAGTGTGAGCATGCTGTACAGAACGCCTAGTCATGCCCCACTCTCGCTAGGATCGTCAGGGCAGGAACTTTGGCTGTAGTCTATGTAGAGTTTCCTAACTTAGTTCATGTGAGCCGTTGTACTATAAGTAATATGAATATGTATTTTGTTTTCATCTGAGTCAACGAGTTCTATTTTATATCATTAGTTATAAGTATTGTGTGTAAAACTTATTTGTAATGATGGGAGAAGCGGCAGCCACAGTTGGGGGTCAGTGGGTGCGCCATGCGGGAGGTGGGCCTAACTCACTAGCACTCCCCCCCCCCTCCCCCCTCCCCTCAGTGCTAGGAAAGCCTTTGTCTATCCCAGAGGAGAGAGAGAAATTACGTAATGATTGTCAGTGGGCGGTCCTTAGTAGTTCACGTTGGGCTCACTAGAGGGCCGAGTATAAAAAGGGAAGTCTAGCCATTTTTTGATCAGAACTCATTAGGCAGAGCGACTTCTCATTTCCCTTGCTAACTATATATATTCTTCTGACTGATGTGAACTTTCTCTACTACCTTACATTCTTATCTCCTCTTTTCCCTACCCTTTTTAACTTCCATGGTCCCGTTGGTGCAGAGCTAGTCAGCCAACGTATTATCGCTTGAGTTCTCATGAGATACATGCCTATTAGATAGCCTATTTTGGAAGGGTTAACTTAGAATAGGATTGATTTATGTTTGTTGCACTTGTCTATGCATTTCCCTGTGTGTTATTATTATTATTCCTGTTTTCTGCTAGTCTAGGTAATGCTAGACTGGGGTAAGGCTTTTCTGTGTTACGAGTTGTTGTTTGATGCAGTGGTTAAGCGATAAACCTGCATACTCGTTTCGGTTCAGTGAAACCAAGGTTGTCTTCGCGGCTGACTGTGTTGAGTTAATAATTTACAGTGCGTGAGGGCAAGAGCCTAACCACCCTGTATTTTATTAACAGCTTGTTTTTACTTTGTCAAGGAGCCGGGAGAAAACCAGATACAAGGGATCTGGATTTCTCAAAGTGCACTTGTTAGTGTTAACGTAATACTTTAAACAGTTGTGAGGACTTCGCTAGGCTACGAGCCGTTTTTGCTCAGTCACTGCTACCTTTTGCCCACAGTAGCCCAGCTAGACTTTACTCGATTAGTAAATACAGAATAGTATTGAAGCTTTCCTTTTGTATGATATTGTTTATGCACTATTGATTTCATGTGTTGCAAGCTTGGCTACTTTAGTGATTAGTGGCCCACGAGCACAATCCGAGTAGGCTATTGCCGTTGCATTTGCGGAGTACTTCTTTTTAATGTTTGCCATTTACTATTGCATATTCTTTTAATTATTCTTATGCCAATTTAAACCTTTAATAGTACTTAATTGCCAGTGTTTTTCTTATTGAATTACTGTTCAAAATCCGATACGTACTTCTTACGAGCAACCGAGAAGCATCTAACTTTTTTCAGAAGATTCCTTGCTCGATGCTTAAGGACTATTAATTAACGTAACGTAATAGTGCCGATCCGAAGTAGAGGGTGGAGGACTTCTTAAGTTCTTAGTCAAGGGTGGATTACTTCGGCTTCGGCCAACACTATTCTTTGGTGTTGTTGTTTCTTACTTCTTTGTTTGATTGTTGACCAGACTAGAGAATTCCTGTCTCTTTATTAGTCTGTTGTTGAACACTAGTACCGAGTTCTTGTATACCCCGTTATAGCAGATTGAACTCTGGAGGGTATTGGTGTTTTTTGTTCGGCTGGCAGTACTCAGGGGTTGGGATCGTGTGTTTCCGTTGTGGCAGCGAGCCGTATTCGAGTCCTGATTGAGAGCCCTTGTGTACCCGAGTGCCAGGTCGTAACAGATGGATCTGAAGAAGCACCTTTTTTAGGAACTGGATGGATGTTTGCTTCTTTCCAGGATACTGGGAAGCATGAGGTATGAGTACACAGACGGACAAAATTTGCCAATACAGGAGCGAGCACCAAGGAGCAACGGAATATGAAACCTAGTTCATAAGTAAGAAGCTGTCTCAAAAGTTAGTGGGCTGATATATAGTGAAATTCAAAATATAGGGTTCTAATGACAATAAGAGCGATTTTTCGTGTGCGGCAACATAGTTCATATACTGAGTTTTTAATGACACGTTTTGTTTCTTTATTTCTGTTCTACACCTTATATCCTGTAGTAGATTCATACGTTTCAATATTATGTAGAAGAAAATGTGACCTGTGGTGTGGGATATCGGGTATATCTAGAAATTTTCAAAACGTTTAAGCTCTGAAGCATTAACTCTCCCGAGGCTTCCCTATAGCTTACCAAGGGACTGGAGTTCTCTAAAAGGGACTCCAGTCATGACACTAGTCTTGACCTACAGTGTGCTGGCTTAATATTCCAGAACGCTTGCCAACCTGTGGAGTCCTATTTTAAGTAATTGATAGCTTATATAGTTTGGACCTAACTTAATGCTACTATTTTTCTACTCCTTTGGTTTCATCTTATGTAATTGATGAACACCAAACTGTTGAACTATTCTCTAAAACTGAGCTTATGAATGTTGAAAAGCATGTGACAAGATCTGAATTAGTAACTTTATATAAATATAATTGTCTTACAGCAAAGAGCTTAGCATTTGCTTTATCTACAGTTCGTTTTGTATTTTCATTATCATCTCTCATGATCATGTATGATCATCTTTACGGTAAAAGTGTTCTTTCTAAGTCCATTGCTTTATAGTTTACATTAATGAGATTATCAGTTCTCTTATAAATTGTTATCGATCTCCCGGTGTTGTGCCTAACACTAGCTGATCCGAAGTTCGGCTGGTTATTGTGACGTTTGTTAATTATCATCTTTGAGAGTTTTCATTATCTATTACAGTATTGGAACATTTATTTTCCTCGATTGCCCCTTTGACTCTCTTCTAGCAAAGTAAAAGCTTGAGTCGTCCAACCTGGTAGACAGGGGCTACTACACATTATCTAGGATACAACAGTTTCCTTTCCAGATGGAACGTGAAACCACAAATGTCCACTAAGTTCAGGTGCTTAAATACCGCTAAGTGAACAGGGTAACATTTTCGAAGTGGACAGTCATGACCATAACAGGTGGGTTTGTTTACGTCCGCGAGTGACTTGCCGATTCCTACGCATTAACCTAACCTATTCTGGGGATTAGATCCCAGACTCCGCATTCCGTGCATCAGTAGGGCTTCATGAATAAGGGAACACTAACAAAAAGTGGTTTCCAAAGGAAAATGATGAGGTAATTGTGGAAGTACTCTGTGAGGGAGGGTGGGAGGTGTAATTTCCCTCATTCGTAATTTCCGCAAGTAAAGACCTACCGTATTACACTTTAAAGTACATGTATGAATAATACTGTAGAGCATACGAAATAAAGATGTAATCGTAACTTTCCTCTTAAACAAATAAACAGGCAGAGGCTGTAAGGAGATTGCCCATCTATCTTGTTCTACCCGGGAATCGAACACAGGACATTTTTACTGTGAATCGAACACGCTACCAATGTACCACAGGGCACTGGTAACCAATCTATAACATATATACTAATAACTCTTTCAAGATCCAATACGAATTTAGTTTTTTGTTTTCTGGCTATTATTAGACGATTTTATTCAGATCAGTAAGGATGTATGGAAGTCAAAGGGTTAATTGAGATAGTCTGTACGCTTATAATTCCCATAAATCCTTCTTAAACTGTATACAATCTTCCAATGAGTGCCAGAATAAACTATCAAAATGAGTGACAATCTTTAAAGGATTAAGGTATGTTCGTAAGGCATTATATTCCTGTTCTCGCTAAAATGACTACCACCGTGCACTGCTCTACTGGGGGATTATATTTTGTTGATTCTGGTCAAGTATATTATAAACACATTCAAGATTATTATACATAACCATTTTTTAAGTTATTCTCTATTGAAATTTTATTAAGGTATATATTAAATATATGTTGTGAAGGCAGATTGTTATAAATAATAAGGATTCTTAAAGTCATTCTCTACTGATAGTTTATATAGGTAAATATTTAATGGATGTTGTATAGGCAGATTGTTATATATTATATGCATTTATAAAGTTATGCTCTATTGATATTCTATAAAGGTATATATTTTATGGATGTTGTAAAGGCAGACTATTTTGTATTATAGGGATTTTACAGTAATTCTCTATTGATATTCTATAAAGGTACATAATATTTAATGTATGTTGTAAAGGCCTTATATAAGTGGTATGTATAAAAGTGTTGCCACCACCACTCCATGTTAACAAGTAACCCAGGGAGAGGAACACGACAACAGTACCTCAAATATACAGGGAGGAGACAACTGATGCCATCTTGTGACCCATTCATGACTAAACCAATATTTGTGCTTATGGTGTAATGGTTTAGCTGCTTATGTTCTGGGTGTGGTATCCCGAATTCGAATCCCGGGATAACCATATGCTTTCATTAGTTTATTCAAGTGCATTGGGGTTTGTAATTGATGATTAATGTTAAGAACGGGGTGTTACTTATTCAATCATATTCATAATTTGCCCCTAAGCCAGATATAAATAAAGTTAAACACAAAATATGTAGTTGCACAATAGAAAACTTTGATCCTAATAAAGACTAAATAAACTCCAGCAGTCCTTTTAGTATGATGACAATCTCTATTAATTTTATTTTGTTAACGTTAGCCAATTTTATTCAGGTTATAAATTATATTTTTATATAAATTGGTTCAATATTTGTTTTATAATTTACCCTCTGACTCCCACATAAGCTTCTCAAACAAAATATAACTGTCTATTGTCAACAAATATTCAGTCGGGAGGCGGTCTGTTGACTGTCTCCTATTGTCCGGGAAAATTCACCTCGCCCACAGTCTCCATCCAAACAATGAAATAATTAAAACATAATTGTTGGTTCTGGTCCATGGTTTTAATGGGTCAGCAATTCACTGGTGTCAATAAAATTCAGATCTGATCAGTATTTAACCTGAAATCCAAGATGGCGGCAAAAAATGAAGGGCGTAAAATCAATAATTTTTCCATCTGAACCAAAATCACTGAACACCTGGTGCCACTGAAAAAGTTATTTGTGAACATTACATAATGACAGTTTGGGTTACAATTTCAGTCCTCATCACTGTCCTCTAGTTCCTCAGAGGCTTGATATAGTGGATTGTCACAAAACTTCACTTGGCATGATCCACATGCAGACATACACGGAAGCCCATTCTTTCTGCAGCTGCAACGGGGTGTGTCACAAGCTGTGGTGCAGTTGCAGTGTATCATCTTCAGAAGAGTGTCTGGTGCAGCATTCATGGCAGTCATGATAGGTACAAATCGATTGTCTTCAAGTCCCCAGCCCCAGTCCAGAGTTTCGAGGTCACCCTCCATCCCCATCCAAACCATGACCTGGTAGAACACTCGGAGACAATGAAACTTGGTGGCAGATTCCGTTGGGGGAAGACGTTCAGGTGTAACGAAAGACTTAGCAGCAGCGACCTTCTTTGTGAATATCTTGTAACGCATGGCTGCCAGAGAACTTGTGCTCTCCCCACCAAATATAATGGCCATCGCTTGGCTGCCAAGTTTCTTTATTTCAGCGGGGCTCACGCCTCTCGAAGTGAATGTATCTGCACACAACTGGAGGCCTTGATCATATTCCACGAGTTACTGCAAGACTGATTTTTTCCCAATGCAATACACACGAGATGTTGAATCGCATCCTGTGAAGGCGTGCAGGAATAATAGTTGAGTGCACATCTTATTCCCAAGAAGATGCTTCATCCGATTTATGGCATATACTTTCAGATTGCTTCTTGATTAGTTGTCTGGTCTGAAATATAGTGGTTTTCCATCTGGTATACAGTAATGGAGCAAAAGCATCAACAAATCTGTGTCCTCTCCGATTAGTGTGGTGGAATGCAGAATTGTGCTGTTTACGGCTGCCTTGGCAATGTCCACATCAGCGTCCCCTTCTGCCTGAATAACTGTGCAGCCCACTTTCTTCAGCTGATCACCTATTAAGGTGATCAGCTGTTGCTTGTTACTGCCGACAGATAGGAATTCATCTCTCTTTCCATCAAATTTAGTTTCTCTGGTGAAGTTCACAGTCGGATAGCTGTTGGCTTGTCCCCGTCTCTGCTGAGTGTAATCCTTTATCGAAGGGCCTGCACCATAGCCATCAAAGACAACAGTTGCTGTCCCATAGTGTTTTGCTGTGAAGTCTGCATATGCTCTGGCTATTTGCCATATGTATCTCCCTTCTTCCATTTGAGCTTGTGCAGCAAGGATCCACCATCAAGCACATACCTTTCAGTCTTAAGGTGTGCTGAAGGTGTGGTGTCAGGTGCTCCTTCACATGCCAGTGCCTTGGTACAGTGGTCATTGACGGCTTGAGCGAGTTGAGGTTTGTTGGCCTTCCTCAAGATCTTGTTGTCCTTAAAAAGAGATGGTGGGTATGGACTGAGCTCAAAACTCATCACGTCCTCAAGTGACAAATCACCTGTCTGGGATACCACCAGGAGTCGCTGGAACAGCACACTGGAGTCGATGGTTCTGTGAGGAGCAATCTGGAGAGCAGTAGAATTTGACGGAAAGAGAGATGAATTCCTATCTGTCGGCAGTAACAAGCAACAGCTGATCAGCTGAAGAAAGGGGCTGCACAGTTATTCAGGCAGAAGGGGACGCTGATGTGGATATTGCCAAGACAGCCGTAAACAGCACAATTCTGCATTCTACCACACTAATCGGAGAGGACACAGATTTGTTGATGCTTTTGCTCCATTACTGTATACCACATGGAAAACCAATATATTTCAGATCGGACAACCAATCAAGAAGCAATCTGAAAGTATATGACATCAATCGGATGAAGCATCTTCTTGGGAATAAGTTGTGCACTCAACTATTATTCCTGCACGCCTTCACAGGACGCGATTCAACATCTTGTGTGTATGGCATTGGGAAAAAATCAGTCTTTCAGAAACTCGTGACAGATGATCAAGGCCTCCAGTTGTGTGCAGATACATTCACTTCGAGAGGCGTGAGCCCCGCTGAAATAAAGAAACTTGGCAGCCAAGCGATGGCCATTATATTTGGTGGGGAGAGCACAAGTTCTCTGGCAGCCATGTGTTACAAGATATTCACAAAGAAGGTCGCTGCTGCTAAGTCTTTCGTTACACCTGAACGTCTTCCCCCAACGGAATCTGCCACCAAGTTTCATTGTCTCCGAGTGTACTACCAGGTCATGGTTTGGATGGGGATGGAGTGTGACCTTGATCCTCTGGACTGGGGCTGGGGACTTGAAGACAATTGATTTGTACCTATCACGACTGCCATGAATGCTGCACCAGACACTCTTCTGAAGATGATACACTGCAACTGCACCACAGCTTGTGACACACCCCGTTGCAGCTGCAGAAAGAATGGGCGTCCGTGTACGTCTGCATGTGGATCATGCCAAGTGACGTTTTGTGACAATCCATTAAATCAAGCCTCTGAGGAACTAGAGGACAGTGATGAGGACTGAAATTGTAACCTAAAGTGTCATTATGTAATGTTCACAAATAACTGTTTCAGTGGCACCAGGTGTTCAGTGATTTTGGTTCAGATGGAAAATTTATTGATTTTACGCCCTTAATTTTTTGCCGCCATCTTGGATTTCAGGTTAAATACTGATCAGATCTGAATTTTATTGACACCAGTGGATTGCTGATCCATTAAAACCATGGACCAGAACCAACAATTATGTTTCTATCACAATTATTCAAGTAGTTATAGCTGTTTTAGTTATTTCAAAGCCCGGTGGTGCCCATCTTGAAAATCATTCAGTTTTAACCCATTTCGGGATGTCAGATTATGGTAGACTTTTTTTCTGTTGATCAGTATATCCAGTAGCAATGAAAACCCCTGAGAAACCTTTTGTTGCAATTTGTTGTGGGTTGGGTAGTTGTTTGTCATAAATTGACCTGACTATATACCCAAGGTACACTCATACATTCGCATATACATTGATCAATACCAGTAAATTAAATTGGATACTATAATAATTATGAATGTAATATTTAAACTACATATTAACGAAAGAACTTATATTATTTTTACCAAAGAAAACGTATTGGAGAATAAATCAAGGTAGACTTAATTAATGTCAAGTTATGACACACTGCCACCACAAAAGTGGAATATACAAATCTTATCCCGGCCGATGAAGGGCCTAAATACTAAACTTAAAGGTACTGAAATATCAGTCTTAATCCAGGCTAGGAGAGATCAATACTTATAATCTCTTAATCTTAATCCAGGCTAGGGTACATATATATACAATTTATAGGTTACAGTTGGCCAGAAGCTATTTTATTCCGCCATAAAGAAGCAGCGCCTAACGCGACGTAACTCAATATCGCTCACCTCCCGATCAACGCCTAACACGTTAAGAGGGAGATCTTGAGTCGACGGTTCATCAGAAGGGGCCACGCACTGACTTACTGAGGGGTACAACCTAACAATGGGGCGAGTGGTGACACCTGTACTCGTCTTAAGATGCGCTACCCGACTTATTCCATCCATGCCCACCTCTAGGCCAGTGATTTTCCCTAATTTCAACATAAACCGAGGACCATCGTCATGTATTAGGACATCCCCTAGCTTCGGTCATCATTTACCTTCAGTCCTCAAGTGACACTGATGCATCTCTCTCAATGCCAAGAGGTAGTCAGACTGCCAACGTTTGCAGATATCTTTTGACAATTTATTCATATAGTGATATCTGGCAGTCATAACATTATCCTCGCGGAATGACGGATCTGTCAATTCCTCATCGGCTATTGCTTCTTTCAGGATTGATTTTAATCGTCTGCCCCTTAGCATGTGAGATGGCGTAATAGCATTCACATCGTTTAGTTCACCCGAAACATAACCAAAAGGTCGGTCATTTACACAGGCTTCAATTTCACATACAATAGTTTGCAGCTCTTCTAACGTTACCAATGCTCTACCGAGAAGCTTTTTTAATCAGGCTTTTACTATCCCGATTGCCCTTTCCAAAATGGCACCGAACCAAGGAGCTCTGGCGGGGATAAAACGCCACTTACAATGGTGTTCTACCATAAAATTCTGAATTACCGGATCTTTAGATATCTCGGCCAGCTGTTTGGCTGCACTAACAAATGTTGTCCAGTTATCGCTTAGAAATTATTTGATGAAAAGCCCTGCCTACTAACAAACCGACGGAACGTGTGTATAATACTTTCGCAAGACATATTAGTTAATACTTCTAGGTGAATCGCCCTGGTGATGGCACAGGTGAACAATACAATGTAAGCCTTAATAGCGGGATTAACCTTTACTAATAATGCGCCAGAATAATCTATACCGGTCACTGAGAAAGGATCTTGATGCTGTACTCTAATACTAAGCAAGGGAGGTGCATTCCTTGGTGAGTAGGATTTACCCTGAAGTCTCTTACATACTATACACTTTCGTAGTACCATTTTTACCGTCTTTCTCGTGAGTGGGATCCACCATTTTTGGCGCAAATAAGCTACCACATGACCGATACCATAATGAGAACATACTATATGACTTTTAACTATAAGCTAACGCGTAATTCTATGGTTAGATGGTTGAAGGATAGGATATTTACTGTCATAGCTGATAGTGGCTAACTGAATTCTACCGCTACATTTGATCAACCCACTGTCCACGAATAGTCCTAGTTGTCTCATGACATTAGTACCCGGTACATTATGGTCGGTATTGGTCAAGATGCTCCATTCACTCATATAGGACTCCCTTTGCACTGTCATAATCATTAATTGTTCAGTGGCTCGCATTTCACTAACTAGCAAGGAAGGGGTGCCCATTAAGAACTCTCCCTTTACCTTTCGCCGCAAATTACATACATAACGGTTAACCCATGCAAGGACCCGTACTGCCTTATCATAGCTACTATATCTGTCCCAAGCAATTGTGATGCCATCAATATCCTGAGTGACTACTGCTGCGGCTATTGATTCTACGGGAAAGTCTTCCTGAACTGGTACGGTCGTTGCCCGATCCTCTGGCCACTCTGTTGTGGAAGTTAGCCACGAAGGCCCCTGCCACCACAACGGAGAATCGGACAACTGTTTGGCGGTAATGCCCCTAGTCAACAGGTCGCTCGGATTATCCTTAGTGCACACATATCTTAAAGTAGCATTGGGAAGTAGTCCATGGATCTCGTTCACTCTATTACTGACATATACGGGCAACACTTTCTGACTGCGCAACCATGCAATCGCAGTCTGACTATCGGACCACAAATATACGTTATTGAATTCATGAAGATCCTAGAGTGCCTCTGTAATAAAATGAACAAGACGTAAGGCTAACAAAACCGCAGTTAACTCTAATTTAGGTACTGTCACAGTCTTGATGGGTGCTACTCGAGCCTTGGCAGCGACTAAAGCACTCTGGTCTCCATCAGCCAGGTACACTGCAGCACCATACGCGGAGTTACTCATGTCACTAAACGTGTTTAATTCCACTCGTTTACTCAAGATGATTTGACGTGGGAAACTTATACTCTGACAATTGTCCAAATCTGCCACCAGCACTTGCCAGGTCGATTGTAAATCAGAAGGGATAGTCTCGTCTCACCCAATTTTAGTATGCCAAAGAATTTGGAGGAATAACCGCGACCTGATGCTATCTGGTAATAAGATGCCAAGAGGATCAAACAAATGGGCAGCTAGGCTAAGACATTTTCGCTTGGTAGGTAAAGCCTCACATGTATAATCCCGACGCCCAAAGGAAAGCCTATCTGTACCCGGTTGCCACTGCATGCCTAAATACTCATGACACGACTGATCGGCAGCCATCCCATCATACAGTTCCAAAATGTACTTCAACTGCGGACTATTGGTCACCCACTCCCGTAAGTATAAGTGAGCTGACTACAATGCACGCTGGAATTGCCAATAATCAGAGATAAGACTGTCCTCTGTGTCTACGGTACCTTGGATGTTATAGATGTACAGGCCATTTTTTATCCGGCTGACTAGATTCATATCAATGAACTGCGATAAGTGTTTTAACCCTTATTTAGCGGCGAGCAACATAAGTCGAGTTAAATAAAGCTGGACTATGTGGCGGCGCTCGACATAACTCGAGTGGCAATTTCAGCACGTAATGTGGCTGAGAGAGAGAGACAAGTGGTGGCAGGAGACTAGCGAGCGTATGACTGCTCCAGACCACCGCGGCGAACCTACTGACACAAATCTCAGCTCCCTCCTCCCTCTCTCACTCGCTACATACTCAATTATGTACTGAAAGTACCGAATTACCTGCTTTTTGCACTCGCGTTGCACGGTTATTGCAAGAAAACTATCCATCATACAAGGATCGTTATGGTGTCATTCGAAAGCTCTGTTTATGCCCTTTCAGGGATAGGTACTTGTTTTACGTTCTGGGTCTTATTTAGGCATGAAAATTATCACGTAAACAGCCCTATTTTGGCTAAAAACACCCCGCTGTGCGGTACACATAAATAAACCGCATAGGCCGCTCGTAAGGTGTTAAGATGGTGGCATTCAATAGAAATGGTGAACAGGTAGCACCGAACAATACAACTTTGAAACGAAAAACATCACATGGCGAATATACGTTAACCCTTTATTAGCGGCTCACCACTTAAGTCGTATTTAATAAAGCTGGACTATGTGGCGGCGCTCGACATAACTCGAGTGGCAATTTCAGCACGTAATGTGGCTGAGAGAGAGAGACAAGTGGTGGCAGGAGACTAGCGAGCGTATGACTGCTCCAGACCACCACGGCGAACCTACTGACACAAATCTCAGCTCCCTCCTCCCTCTCTCACTCGCTACATACTCAATTATGTACCGAAAGTACCGAATTACCTGCTTTTTGCACTCGTGTTGCACGGTTATTGCAAGAAAACTATCCATCATACAAGGATCGTTATGGTGTCATTCGAAAGCTCTGTTTATGCCCTTTCAGGGATAGATACTTGTTTTACGTTCTGGGTCTTATTTAGGCATGAAAATGATCACGTAAACAGCCCTATTTTGGCTAAAAACACCCCGCTGGGCGGTACACATAAATAAACCGCATAGGCCGCTCGTAAGGTGTTAAAGGGGTCTCTAGACCACAGAAAGCGTGTACTGTCTCTATCGCGTTTGTCCAACTGGAGCATGAGGAACGCCTTCTCGATATCGCTTATAAACCCGTACGGCTTGCATCTAAACCTCAACATCACCTTCGCCAAATCTGGAACCAAAGAGGGTCCCGTATACAGGCAATCATTGAGGCTTAAGGCCGAAGGTGATAATTTGGCCGAACAGGCAAACACGACGCGTATGGGAGTAGTTTTGCTGTCGCATTCAACCCTGTGATGGGCAAGATAATGTGTAGGCGAATCGGTGATAATTTTCTCATCAGTGGATTCTATGAACCCGCGATTTAGCTGATCTTTAACCCACAGAGCCCCAGCGACGCAAACAGTGCGTTGGTAATGTATGTAACGCTAAACCCCAGTGACGCCTCGTTTGCATCAGTGTTACTCCGGTCCCAATTACTTCGGTCGTATGGCACCTAGAGGGCTCAGATTTGTATGGGAACTGTGTAACTATCCCACGCACCCATGCCAATGGTTGAAAACTCTCAAAGTCCAACCGCGTGTGCGTGAGTGCGCAAAAACATGTTTTTGGGGGGATATTGCCTTCATTTTTTTACTCTTGTAAAATCCGTTTTTGGGGGCTCTGTAAGATAATTTTTTGAGCTTTTTGATCGGTTTTTCGTGGTTTTTCCTTCATTCCTAACCCATTCGCTATTGTTTCTGGAGAAAAAAAAATCAGAATCAGCCGGTCCTGGGTGGTACATTTATAAATATTTAGCTGGTACTCAGCGGGTTAATAACATTACAGTACTGCTGACAATACGCCGGATTCGCGATAAATTTCTTCTGTAGGCCGCCCCGTAACCTTCCTATCGCCAGACCATAATTGTTCGGCAAGTCGCTTCGGTTTCTGCACCACAGGAAACGGACACAATACTGTTTTTTCTCGAGTTAATAGGTTACAGCTTCATCATACAATTTAAGTGTATCCCTAGCCTCTGTATTTATCTCTCCTGACTTGATACATAAATTGTCCATATCCCACAATTTATTCAAATCTTGACTACATGGTTCATTGTCTGTCTATAGATACTCACTAATGGAACAGACCGCAATTTTTAACACCGTCACGACTTCAACATCGGTATTGCACAGAAAAAATAAAGGAAAAACAAATAAATATGAGGAGTATAAGACAGACACTAATAGGCCTGAAACTGATGGGTTAGGCCTATCATATAGAAAAGACTCGACAAAAAATGCATCAGTAACTCCATCCAAAAAAACAAATGTGCATAGATTGTAGGAAAGCAGTAACCAAGAACGATAAAGCCATGTTCTGTGATGGCTGCAAAGAATGGGTACATGTACAGACTGGCGGCAGAAGAAGTTGTATCGACCATAGATTGACCCATGTACTTTACGAAGCGGTCAAAGCTGATAACGGAGCCTGCAAAAATATCCTCTTCAAGTGTAGGTTCTGTCTCAAGGGAGAAAAGGTTAAAGACTGGAAAGAAAGGCAGGAACTAACTGAGTGTTGTAATGAACTAGAAGTAAGGTCAGAAAGGTGCAAGACTATGGAGAAGATGGTAGAAGAGATAAAAAATAGGTTAGAAGAAAGTGAACAGGAAAAGGATCAGTTAAGGAAGACTATCAAACAAGAGGAGAATACATATACAGAACTAGAGAAAGAACATGAAGAAATAAAGAAATTTGTGACTTCGGGAACTGAGAATAAGAGTGGAAATGTAGAGGAAGTAGGTGTTCTGAAGAAACATGTAAAATAATTAGAAGACAAAATAATACATGTAAATATTGAAAAAGAAAGGGTAACACAGAATGAAGACAAATTAAGAGGATTGTTAATTGAAACAAGAGAAGAAAATGCTTCTCTGAGGATGGCATTGGATATTGAGAAGCAAGAAAAACTCAAGATAGTATATGATAAATTAGAGGAGGAAGGAAAGAAAAGAAAAAGAGATGAATACCAATAACCACAATGATAAAAGCCAAAGTCAACAACCTAAAGTAGTACTGAACAGAGGTAATAGTCAGGCAATAGTAGCCAAAGGAGATGAGGGAGACACTTGCCAATAAGTAATTGGACAAGTAGGAAAGGTGACAGTCAAAGATAGAAAAGAGACAGATCAAGAAAAAGTAAAGGATGGCCTAGGGGAGAGGAAAAGTGTAGATGAAAAATCAAGTAAGGAAAAGGCACCCAAACAGCAAGAAATTGAAGAAATGAGGTCACAAAGAAATGAAGATCATATACCAGCAGTAAGCGAGACAACACAATCATGCTGGTTCTTTAACCCTTATTTAGCGGGCTAGGCGGTCTATTTGACCGTAGCGCCCAGCGTTTTTTTTTAACCCTAAATAGGGTTGTTTACGTGATAATTTTCATGCCTAAATAAGACCCAGAGCGTAAAACAAGTATCTATCCCTGAAAGGGTGTAAACAGAGCTTTCCAATGACACCCGAACCATCCTTGTACGACCACTGGTTCTCTTGCAACAATCGTGCAACACGAGTGCAAAAACCCTGTAATTAGGTAATTTCCCTACATAATTCCCTGTGTAGCGAGTGAGAAAGGAGGGGGGAAAGTAGAATACAGTTCAGTATGTCCACGGTGGTCGTGGGGAGCGGTCATAGTGTTGCTACGCTCCTCACACCGCTCAGCTCTCTCTCTCAGCAACATGACGTGGTGAAAATGGCGAACGACATAAGTTGTGAACCGCCACATAGTCCAAATTTATTTCACACGACATAAGTTGCGCGCCGACAGTTAAGGGTTAAGAGAGGGAACTGTAGAAAAGGTAAAAACTGCAAATATAGGCATTTGGTGAGATTAATGAATGCATATGTGGAGAAGAACAATATTGAATGTAGATATTATAAGAAAGGAAAGTGTATTAAGGGGAACATGTGTAATTATTATAATTTAAGAGGAGATAAATGTAAGCATTTTGAGAGGGGAAATTGTAGGTCAGGAAACTACTGTAATTTTTTACATGAGCAAAATCCTAACATTAATAATGCAGACAAAGGTGCACCTCAAGGAAAGGGCATAACAAACCCACAGAACACCAAGAATAAGGAGGCAAATACAAACACACATGCAGATATAAATGAGAAAATAGAAAAGAGTAAGGATATGGAGAAAGAGAAAAAATTTCAGGTAGACAGACACATAATAGTGAACAAATTAATGCATTAGAGAGTAGAAGACATTTGGAAAGAATTGAAAGAGCTTCAAAACTGTGGGTGAGTAGTAATGATGAAGATGTGCAAAGAAATAGAAGAGGGCAAGAAGAGAAAATATGGAATAGTAAATACAGTACCGGTACCGGTACCAGTAGAAAGAAAGGTCACAAATAAAAGTAAGATCAGTGAACTAGGAGAATGTAGGTTAAGATTGATAAATATTCAAGGTTTATCTAAGACAAAAATGGTGGAACTAGAAGCATTAAGAGAAAACGACAGTGACATAATATTCTTGACAGAAACACAACAAAAATATGACAAAGTTGAAATAAACGATACATTAAGTAAGGTAGAAAAAATGAGAACACAACAAGAAAATAAAGGAGGAGGACTAATGGTGTTATATTAGATAAATAAAGCAATAGAATTTAATGAAGTGGAATCAAAACACAATGATTTCTTAGATATGGAAGGAGAAATAGGGAAAGTGAAAGTCAGGATATTATTAGTCTATTTTTCTGTGGTAAATAAAGCAGAGGATAAGGTAAAAAATCTAGAGATGAAAACAGAAGAAATAGAGTCAAAGATAGAAGGTGTGAATGAAGAAGATGCATTGATAATAATGGGTGATTTTAATGGCCATTTAGGCATCATAGGAACACAACAACTTGATAATAATGGTAAAATGGTATTGGACTGGCTAGAAGATTATAGACTGACATTATTTAATGGTGATAACAAGTGTAAAGGTGTTACAACAGGGAATAGAGGAGAGCAACAAAGTACAATAGACTTTGTATTAGTAAATAATAAGATGTATAATCTATTTAAGGAAATGAACATAGATGAGGACATTTTTGTTTTGATTTATCAGACCATAATTTAATCCACGTAACTTTTAAGCTAAAAGATGAAAACCCTAATTATGAGAAAGGAAAGTGGAAAGAAAATATATATTTTAAAACTTACCAAGAATCACTAAGCCAGTTTACAGAAATCATGGACGAGAGAGTAAGAAATTAATATGTCAAAACTATCGAAGATATGAATAATATGATGTTAGAAGTGGCAGACATAACATTGAAAAAGAGTTATAGAAGAAAGGTAATTTGTGACAAAAGTGAAATGAAGGAGCCACCTTGGATGAAATGATGCAATAAGAACAAACATAAGAAAAGAAAGAGTTTTAATAGGAAAACAAGAAATGCAAACGATGGACAAAAGGAAGGTGGAACTTGGAGTATAAGGCACAAAAGAGTAAGGTACAAGCAATGATAAAAGAAGAGATGTTACAGTATGAAGCTAAGGTAACCAAAGAAATTAGAGAAGGAAAAAATAGAAACAAAAAACTTTGGGAGAACTTGGATAAGTTGAGGGGAAACGAGAGAAAGAAAGTAGAAAACATTCAGTTGTATAACAATGAAGGAATATTACTAGGAGAAGAGGAAAGTAAAACAGAATTGATACAGTTTTGGGAAATTATATATAAAAAACACCCACATAATATTCCTACAGTGTGGAATGAAAAGGAAAAAGAAACATACAATGAAAAAATGACAAAAGATTTGACTGAAAGTAGAGAACATGATATTCCAGAAATACTGAGAGAACATTTATACATGATAATGAATACTGGAAATGGAAGAATGATTAAACCTATGAAGAATCCTGTAATAAAAAATGAACAAGTAAAAGATGTTATGAAAAGGTTAAACAATAGAAAAACGGCAGGACCGGATGGGATTAAACCAGAAATGTACAAAGCACTAGTAAACAGTGATGTATGTGTAAATAAAATGACAGAATGTTTCAGAGAGGAACTTGAAAGGAAAGAAAAGCCAACTGGGTGGAAGGAATCCAAGACAAAAATGATACCCAAGACAAAGAAACCAACTGCCAAAGAATTAAGACCCATTGCACATACCAACATATCATATAAAATGGTCATGAATATATTGAAAGAAGAAGTAGAAAATCACATACAAATAAATGATGAAATGAGAGAAACTCAGGCAGGCTTCACAAAGGGTGGTAAAGTTGAGGATAATCTCTTCATACTACAGTACTGTATTGAAGATATAATGCCTTCAAAAGGAAAAAAAAAAATTGTAACATCAGTAGACTTTAGTAAGGCGTATGACTCAATAAAAAGGGAAATGTTAATAAACACCATGAAAGAGTATAAAATTCATCCAAAAAATAATTGATACAGTAACAAATATGTATGTAGGGGACAAAACAAGTATTGAAATAAGTGAAGATATAACAGAGGTCTTGCCTATTACAAGTGGGATACGCCAAGGATACACTGGATCAACAACACTTTTAAAACTAATAACTTATATAATAATTAAAGAAATAGAAGAAAGGGGAAGAGGATTCAAGAATGATAAGTTTAATATAAAAATACTGTTTTACGCATGTGATGGCGTATTGTTGGCAGAACATTTGGAGGATGCAACAAGAAATATGAGAATATTAATGAATATAGAAGAAAAATGTGGGCTAGAAATAAATAAGAATAAGAGTAACATTATAATTGGAATATGAAAGAACAGCCAGAGATAATAGAGGGGGTGAAAGTAACTGAAACAATAAAGTATTTAGGACTTAAATTGGAAAATATAAGAAATATATTTAAACAGCAACAAGTTAACATGATACAAAAAAGGAAGAACATTAGCAAATTTAACATATTCAGTAATAGCCAAAAGTTGTAATAAGATAATGGTTGGAAAGGCTTATTGGACAGGTGTAGTAATACCATCTGTACTATATGGAGTCAGCATAATCAACATAAACGAAACTGAAATTAAAACATTAAAAAAAATAGAAAATGGAGTATATAGACAATTACTGGGAGCAGCAAAATGGGCACCAATATGTACATTGACAGGTGAAATAGGGCCCCGCCCCCTCACTAATGAAAACGAGAATCATAAATGGAAGATTGCAATATTTAAAAGTATCGATGAAGGAAAAAACCAGCTGCTGAGAGAAATAGTAAGGGAAATGTGTGAGGATGATAGAAATAAATGGATGAAAGTGATAAAAAGCTTACATGAATACTGTGGGAATGAGAAGAGAAAATATCATAAGAATGAAGAAAACAGAAATAAAAGAAGAAACAAGAAAGTGGGATTCTGCAAATTGGAAAGAAGAAGTAAATAGTAAATCAAGCCTAGTAATATACAAAAGATCTATCTATCTATATGCTCAGGCCCAATCCCCATTTTGGGGGTAGCCGCCTCAAGACAGAGCAAGAACAGGGAAAACACAAAAACACCATAAAACAACGAATAAACACAGATAAAAAACACAAACTCACACACATCCAGGTCACCCAGAAGACCCAGAGACCAGGGTCACCAAGGTCGCTCCAGCACTCCCCCGGCTCCCGACCACTCGGAGAGGTTCCGATCTCGGCAGGCAGACATGCAGCGGAGCCAAAGCCACAAGCCCTCCCACCACACTTCCAGGCGCACCCTTCATATTAATCGTCTCCCCGGGCCAGGCCTGATGGAATATTATCTAGTCTAACTTAAGCCCGACCCCTTACTCCAAATGACCACGTGTTCACTCAACTATTCACAAGCATTCTCCATTCACTCCTGTCAAAAAGATGGAAAGAAAGTATTAAAGAAGAACAAATTTATGATAACCGCCCATCTTCAATCATACTGTATAAGGCCAGGAGTGGAACTCTGCAACTAAACGATAGGAAAAGACACACAAATGGAGAAGTAGAATGCACTCTATGTGGCCATGATTATGAAGATCTGAAACATTTTATGTTAGTGTGCCCATCAATAAATAATGAAAGAATGAAAGCTAAAGAACTACAACAGCCATACCAGGAAGATGAACTGGGAATAATAGGAAGGTATTTATTCAGAGAAGAAAATCTAGAAGAGAAAAAGGAGATTTTATATAAGATGTAGAAGAAGAGAGAAATAATTATTAAAAGTTTGACATCTAATTAAGAAAGATAAAAACCATTGAATGTAAACTAGGAAATATCAAGTAAACTTAAATCTTCAAGGAGCTGCCGTTGCTAAGGCGTTCTGCCCCTTGGAGACGACATCCGACATCCGACATCCGACATGATCCTTGTATGACCCACTAATCGCGTACCCAAACTTGGTGGGCAACACTAGATTGCCCTCCCTTTTATAATTATGCTGGTAGCACTAAGTCATAGTAATAATTGGCACCGATCAACATGTCTAGCTTAACATTACTGCCTATGAATGAATTGGCTAGCCTATACCCTGAATCCTGCAATTTTCCTACTACACCTTTGATGCCTGTTGTTGCCTTGTATTCTGGTAAGGAGTCTACTACTACCGCCATTAAGGATGAATTCCTATCCCTATCCTTGCACTGCAGGGTGGTTACCTCATACACCTGTTCGCGCTGAGCTCCCGTAAACCCTTGCAGCTTCAATGTCTCTCTTCCCGATGCAACATACTGTACTGACGGTAGAGAGGACCACAGAACAAAAGTGCGCTGGGAACACTTGTCTAGCAAAGCACGATAATGGTAATAACTTTCATTGTTAATAACTGGCATCATAATTGTGGGCAACAACTACTGTCTCTCTCTCTGACGCTACATACAACGTCGTGGAGGTTGGAGCAGGATCAGTTGTCGCAACTGTAGTTCGACTTGCTACCTCTCCAGCAGATTGGGGACATAATGCGCGGAAGTGCTTGCCGTTGCATACTCAGCAGGGACTTAACTAAGCATTTGTGCAACCGCGCCCCCCATGCTCCCTGGAGAGTCATGCCTGACACAAATTCATATTTTTAGCTCTATTTATCCTAGCCTCACTACTTTGATATTTTGGGCACTTGTACCACGCATGTTTCGGACTACTACACAAATAGCAAGCGTATTTCCTGGGCTCGGCTTGCATTTTTACTTTACCGGTACTTTTATTAACAGTGGAAAATTTAGAAGCTGTGGCATTATACTGTACTGGTTCACTGGTGACTCCCTCCATATTGAACACCTCTACCTGGTAATTTTCTATAAAAGACTGCAATTCGAGGGGGGTAGATTTCATCGCTCTTTTTACATTTTCACGAAGTGGTGTTGGTAACTTATTCATTAGGATGACGGTACATATCTAATCGACGCTGACATCTAACATATTGAGGGATCGAATGGTACTATCGAAAGCGGCCTAGAACTTCTTGAGTGTGCCTACCTCATAAACTGGAGAAGACAACTCACATAAGTTCGTAATGTGTGCAGACTTTTTTCGGTCTTTTTGTCCGTATATCTTCTCAAGTAGGGCTATTGCGTTGGTGTAGCTACTGGCTATTAGGCTAAATCCCTCCAACAACTTCTGTGCTTCCCCCTCCAGCTGTCCGCGCAAATATGTGAAGCGCTGGACATCTGATAACTCTTTGTGGTTATGCACGGTACAGCGTACAGCAAGAGATCCTAGAATTCTGTCCACTTTGCCGGGTCGCCACTAAATTTGGGAAGATGAAATGTAGGAAGCTTAACCCCTGCTACCTTTGCCGTGGCACTACTGTTGGTCAGAGTAGCCGATTTTTTGTCGATTGCCTTGAGTTTAGCCACATAACAATCGCTTCCATGGCCTCAGAGTATTCTTCATTGTCAACAGCTATAGTCACAATGTCAACCGTCTCGTCATATAAGTCATAGAGGTGGTCATTGACTGACTCCAGCTCATTGAGGCGCTTGCGAATCAGGGTAACTTTGCCCTTCACCTCGGACGCATCTGCCCGATCAATGAAGGCGTCTAAGTCCCTAGTTAGCCTAGTCAAACAGCCCCTCACTATCCCTCACTTTTTCTTAAGCTCTGACAGGGTGGCAGGCATGTTGAAATAATTCTAAGCTAGGCTAGGCCAAGAGCACCGAAAGTCAAGTCAAGTTATCACCACCAACCCCAATACAATGAAAAGCAGTAAATAGTAGGTGCCTAATGTGTAGTGCTGAAAATGCCCCTCGCGATGGTCAGAAGAAGCTGGAAGAGTCTGTCTTGGTCCTCCGGGGTTAAATGCACACTGTCGTAGCCGATTTCTGCATCTTGCACTTCCATGCTATGGTACCGAGTATGTGTGTAGGGATTACGTCTTTTCATCTGGTAATTGATATTATTCCTAATTTTATTGTACTCGGCCCTGTGGATGTATCGAGGTGCAATCCGCTTCTCGATTCCAATGATGTGACATTTACCCCTGGTCCTTGTCTCTACCTCCCGCGCCAATTCTTCCAACGAGAGGGCCACTTCCTTTGGTACGACACCAGGCACTATATCGTTAACCCCCAGTACAAGCAGTGTTACCTCTGGCCGTCTCCTCAATAAATCCCTCCAAGTTTGTATATTTTTTATAGTAGAAACCCTAGCTCCTGGCACTGCAAATTTACGCACCACAAATGAGTCTTCATAAATGGGTTGATCAATGTAAATGTGATCTACAAAACTGTGTCCCAAGAGCGCTAAGGTCTTAAGAGGGTGAGGGTATGCTGCTGGATCGGGCTGGAATCCACTGCCTATATCGCCTGCGGCCTCCGAACATTTGTTATCACCCCGCCACATAAGCAAGAATAGGCGAAAAAATGCCAATAAAATAGGGAAAGAGAACATGAGGACTCCCTGCACAATTATGGCCTAGTGCGGTAACACTCCCGGCCACGAGAAAGAAAGCCAGGCTATAGACCGGCGGCACTAGCGAAAAGCATTGCAGTGGTAGCCTAGGCCCCGCCGAAAATATTGGCCTATGTGGGAGAAAAGCTAATAATATAAATGAGACAGGGAGAAAGGCAAGTAGGAGAAAGTAAGAAAAGTTCGAAGGACCATGGACCATGGACTGTGGGGACACTAGCTATATATATGAAACAGTAAATAATCACCTTGAAAATGATGATGTAAAACAGATTTAAGCACTCATAAAATAATATGGGTCCCAGTGATTATAGAAAAGGTTTATCTGAATGTAGAGCGAAGTTTTGAAGAAGTTGAGTGGAGGATGTAGCAGATTATTGATGATCACTAATATTGGATGTTGGCAGATGGACTTGTATACAGCAAGTGAGGTCTCCTTTGTTTACATACGGGACCTCGGTTACGAATCTTAAGTCTTAACTAAGGGGTTGCATCTTTCATATCTATCTTATACCCAAGGTACACTCATACATTCGCATATACATTGATCAATACCTGCAAATTTAATTGGATACTATAATGTATGAATGCAATATTTAAACTACATATTAACGAAATAACTTATATTATTGTTACCAAAGAAAACGTACTGGAGAATAAATCAAGGTAGACTTTTAATTAATGTCAAGTTATGACAATTACAGTAAATCTGGACTTGACACGAAAATAGAACTTTGCAGTAAGGGACCCAAAATCGGAGAACGAGCCCCAAAGTTCGAACCTCGAAACCGCGATATTATCACATTTTCGCTATTTCGAGGTTCGAACTTGAAGGTTCGCTCTCCGATTTTGGGTCCCTTACTGCAAAGTTCAATTTTCGTGTCAAGTCCAGATCTACTGTAGTCTATGCAAGTAGTATTAACATAAATCATATAATTAGAATCTCTGGTAACCTAGGTTCAAATCCCGGTGGATCACATGCTTTCATTAATACCAGTGGGAGGGGTTTGGTGTTGGAGCGAAATTAATATAATAGATTAGATGATAAACTATTCCAGAGGTTTGGTTCAGCAATTAAACGATGCCTGGATCCTACGTCAGTGTTGACTTTGGGCATATACAAATGGTTTTGCTGTCTAGTGTATTATGTAATACATCATTAATCGTTGGCAGTATGAACAACCAATTTGACAACTTTTTCCTAACAATGTTAAAAACAGTTAATGATATACGGTATATATTATACACAACTTTTGACAAAATTTGAACCGCTCAAAGCTCTTTTAGAGAAGGTGTTAACAAATCATTCTTGAAAGCACTACTCAATGCAACTTTTACAGCAACATTTTGGAACTGCTGTGCACATTGTAGATGGGTTGCATTGGCTATGCCCCATATATTTAAACCATAGTTCATTACACTAAGTCCAAATGATTGTATGCCAATGATTCTTGTCTGATTAAAATTATACATAATGCGGTTAACATACTTTAGTGGAACAAATATATATATTTACTCATCTTCCCAAATGTCTCAAATTGCATATAGTTGTTGAATATACTCCCATTTTGTTTTTAATAATTACTTGGAACTATTTAGCTGCCATAAACCTGTAAGGTTTGTTGTCGAGGATGTCACGCTGCGGCCTTGCGTCATTGGTTCCACTGGTTTTTTCTTGTCTTCATAACAGAAAAATATGTGTAATGGTAGATGGTCTTTATTCTCAATTTCACTCAAAAAATGCTGGTGTTCCCCAGGGATCAGTTTTGGCCCCAACTCTGTTCCTCGTTCATATCAATGATCTCATATCTACCATTCATGGTCCAATGCATTCCTACACAGATGACTCAACACTCCACAGTTCCTTCGCATTTACCAATTCTTTCACCCAACCCGATCTTGTAAATTCAAAGATGAACACTGCAATTTCTCTGAACTAGGACCTTTCTAGAATTAATGAATGGGGGCAAAAGAATCTGGTTTCCTTTAACCCTTAAAAAGCGGCTCACCACTTAAGTCGAGTTAAATAAAGCTCGTAAGGTGTTAAGGCACAGGGAACCAAGTGCATTCAATTTTCTAACCGACAGAATCTCACTGACTCCCATATATTTTTGAATTATGTAAATATTCCCACTTCCCCTAGTATTGACATTCTCGGTGTAACATTGACTACTAGCTTGAGCTGGACACATTATGTTGGGGGCATTGCTAAGAATGCCTCTAAAAAACTGGGACTCCTGTACAGAGTTCGAGAATTCTTCACTGACGAGCAGTTGGCCGTAATATATAAAAGTCATGTGCGTTCTCAGATGGATTACTGTTCACCTCTGTGGAGTGGAAGTGGAGTGGTTGCATTGAGGCAGTTGGACAAAATTCAAAATAAAGCTATTAGATCAATCAATAACCCTGCAATCACACAGGACCTTCCTACATTACCCATACGAAGAAACGTTGCATCCCTTGCATTATTCTACAGATATTTTCATAGCAATTGTTCCGAGGAACTTGCTTCAATTGTGCCGCCTCTCCACATCTTTCCCCGTAGAACTAGCGCAGCTGAGAGTGCCGATGAATTTACACTTTCTCCTCCACAATGCAGAACTTCTGCTTATAAAAATTTATTTATCCCTAGAACTACTACTCTTTGGAATTCACTTCCCTCGAGGTGCTTTCCACAAACTTACAATCTACAAAAGTTTAAATCCAGTTGTTACAAACATTTTATGAATGGAGGATGCCTTTAGGCACATGGACCTTTTTGTTTTATCTGTGTTTTTCCTTCCTCCGTTCATTGTCTCAAAAAAAAAAAAAAAAAAAAAAAAAAGGGTGTCATTAGGGATCCGTGATAAATATGCCTTGGACCTTGATTTAACATTATACCATTTATATCAAAATAATATTTAGCTTTTATCAGATCATTAATGTTTGTCATGTTACCAGTGGGAATGAATTGTGTGTGTCTGCATACTGGTTGATGAGGCATTCAAATGTTATGATTAGAACTGCCAAAAAACTTTGGATAGATATCACAGAGCGAAATCAGAGTAGCTTTTCTCCTATCCATGTTGTCCTATAGTTTGTTTGATAATGTCAATAGTGCAGTATCAGTAGATAAACCAGAACTTAAGCCGTGTTGGTTATTACTGAGGAGTCGCTTCTCTTCTAGAAGCTGTGCCAGCTGAGTTGCCACAATATTTTCTATTATTTTAGACACAATTGGTTATATGGGACAATAATTGCTAGCATCATTCAATTCAACAGATTAAAAAATAGGGACACCAATACAAAGGAGTACAAAGGAAATGAAGCAACAATAGGTCCAGCGACCCCTCAAGGCTGCTTGCCCTCCAAAACACTGATGGTCAAGTGCCTAAACAGTGGTTTAGATTGGGTAAGGGAAAAATGGAAAAGGAAGACTGCTCTAGGACAAATGCCCATGGCAGGATTACGAGATGTTAGTAGGTGACACTTGTTAGTAATATAATAGAGGAAACAAAAATATGTATTAATTTACAAATGCTGTCAGTCGTGGATTTATCGCAATCACAGCGGCACTTATCATATGACAATTGCTTGGTCACCTCTGTACCATAAAGGGATTTTGGAGTAAAAGTTACCTTTATTCCCTGCACATTTTCATGTATTAGCAAGAGCTAGAACGTATATCAATGATATGCCCCTTAAAGTAGAGGAATAGATCATTCCATTGACAACTGAATTATGTCTGTACGACCAGTGGTTGCCGTGCAAAAATATTGCAAAGGTGCTAAATCGGTAAAAATTGCGATTTTCAGCAGTTTTCGCTATTCCCAAGTATATAGGGGAGCTGGAGATGTCTCCCACGTACGCTAGTCTTAGCCCAGACACGTCTGGTAGTGACTGGGGCGGATCTGCGCTGCTTTGACTCACTCGCTTGCCTCCCAAACCTTGTAGTAGGCCGATATTCGGCAATCGTCATATGACAAGTGCCACAGTGATGTCCGTATATTATATATAACAGTCCGCACTCATTGAGTTAAGGCAAGGTGTTTGTCTAGCCTAGGCGAAATTTAAAAGAATTAATGGTGCTATGACATCTCGGGGAAGCCCATTTAACCAGTTGACAACTTCATTGAAGAAGAAATTCTTAGACTCATGTGAGTTAAAAAGATTTACGAATAATTTTGCAACTGTTACCTCGCGTGTAATTTGATTAGTCTACAGTGAAATATTAATTACAGTTCATAATGTTGATGCCTTTGATGATTTTGAACACTTGAATTGAGTCGTCTCTTAATCTTTGCTGGGTTAAAGGAAATATATTTAATTCTCTAAGACGCTCCTCGTATGGTTTATTCTTTAGGCAAGGTATAATTTTGGTAACTCTACCTTAAACTCGTTCTAGCTTGTCTATATCTTTTTGGTAATAAGGGCACCAGGATTGAACGAAATATTCCAGGAGAGGGCGGACTAAGGAATTGTATAGAATTAAGATTACATCTTTGGATTTATGCACAAAATACCTGCCTAAAAAGCCAATTATTTTGTTAGCGTTCTCAACAACCTTTGAACATTATTGATATGGTTTTAGGTTACTCGATATTGATACTGCCAAATCAGTTTATCTGTCTACACTCTTAAGCTGGGTACCATTCATTGAATAGTTTGCTTTCTCATTTAAGTTTCCGATGAGGTGTACTTTACATTTATCTGCATCGAAACACATTTGACAAATTTGAGACCAATGTGACAACTTATCTAAATTACGTTGCATGTCTTCAACATGTTCATTTGAGAGTACGCTATTTTCTATTTTTGTATCGTCAGCAAACTTTGAGATTGTACAGGTGAGACTCTCATCTATGTTGTTAATGTAAACTAGGAAGAGAACAGGCGCATGCAGTACCGATCCCTGGGGTACCCCGCTATTTACATTGATCCATTTGGATGTTTTACTGTTTATGACTACTCTTTGCTTTCTGTCACTGAGCCAATTTTCTATCCATTTCAACACCCCATCATGTATTCCATGCACTTTTAGTTTTATCAATAAACGTTTGTGGGGAACTTTGTCAAAGGCATTTTGAAAATCAAAATATATAATGTCTACAGCTTTACTCTCATCATATACTCATATTACTCATATCAGGTCCAAGGGATTTATTTTCCTTGAGTTTATCTAAGCATTTCAAAACTTCTCTCTCTGTAATGCTGATACTGCTAGAACGTCAGAATTATCTATCTGAACCGGCCATGCTGTATGGATATTACTAAGGTCTTCTGTTGTAAAAACTGATGCAAAGAAGGTGTTGAGAGCGTTACTCATTTGTGCTTCATCTCTAATGTAATCTCCTTTCTCATCAACTAACGGGCCAATCGTTGAAGTCACTACTTTCTTATTCCTGATGTAACTTAGAACAAATTTTGGGTTTGTCTTACTTTGATTTGCAACATGGAATTCTAGAGTGTTTTTACTTTGTTTGATTAACTTATTGGCTCTGCGTCGTAGATCTACAAATATCACTTTATTTTCATGGGTATCAGAAATGTTTAATCTATCATGAGCATTCTTTTTAGCAAGCAGACAATCCGCAATGTCTTTATTCCACCACTTAAGCCTATTATTATGTACTGATCTTCGTTTTTTTTAAATGGTAAACAGTCATGTACTGCATTCGAGTAAATGGAGGTAAACAAATTCCATGATTGGGGTAGATCATCAGTGTTAATCATAGAATTCCAGTCGATTTCCTTAAGTATTGCTCTAAGTTTAAGGAAGTTTGCTCTCTTGCAATTTGGGACCTTCTCTTTGGTGGTATTGAGTTCGTTGCTTTTGAATTTTAAATGGAAAGTGATCGTACGATGGTCACTATTACTGACTTCATCATCAACATTCAAATTCTCTATTAATTCTTCTTTAGTTGCAATTGCATGGTCATGAACGTAATTACCACAGGTCGGCGAATTGAATGTTTCCATGCTGAAATAAATAGTTATGTCATATGCCACAATTGAAGTGTATATTATAAATATAAAATATGTTAATATTACTGGGAGAGCCTCTCTTAGAAAACATAGTGGAATATTATCACTGCTATACAAGTTAGTCAGTCAGTCAGTAGCCAGCCTTTACTCCCACAAGGGGTAGGGAGGATCAGCAAGAAACACAAGAAAGTAAAAAGAGGAGACAGGAGAAGAACACATATAACATTTTGCCCATAAAAAGCAAGCACACAAGCATTCAGAAGCACCAATCACTCATCAGCCCCAGACATCAATGGCTTCACCTCAGATGTTATACTTCAAGACAAGATCTCTTCACATCAACATCTGGAATAAAGACCTTCCAGATTTGTAATTTAAAAGGGTCAAGAGACCTTGATGTACTCTCTCTAACAAGTTCCTCCATTCATTCCTGTAATTTGGTAATTATTTTGGTTCAACCATTCCCTTTTCATACTTCGACTCGCATTCTATTACCATATTACCCTCTTCTTCTCGGCTTTCCATGCCTTCTTCCTTCCACTTCCCTGACATAGATAATTTAAACATTCTTTCTTCAGGCATTCTTGTAATGTGACCATACCATCTGAGAACACTTTCTTCAACCTTTTGTTCTACCAACTTCTGAACTCCACATTCTTCCCTTATGTTCACACTTCTTATTTTGTCTGTTCTTCGAACTCCACACGCATTTCTTAGCAAATCCATTTGAACTGCTCTTACTCGTGACTTCATTACTATACCATACCAGAGTTTCCCATCCATACATCAATGTCGGCACCAACACACCCTCATGCAATCCTCTGTAGTATGTAGATATTTAATTAATTAAACAACCAACGCTTCACAGCATTCAAGACATTGTCGTTTACATCATAGAGCACTAGAACTTTCCGCAATCCTTCTCTATTAACTTTGTCATACGCCTTCTCAAGATCCAAGTTAGTATTTGTTATATTGTTTTATAACAAAAACGAAAATCTCTTTGTCAGTGGGTTGAGATGCAAACATATTCCTGTGATTAACAAAACAATTAATAATTAAGTTTGTTTTCATTACAATTCCTGTTATCTTGCGTAAGCATTTCATAACTTATATTTGTACTGTCTGGATCCAGTTCTATCAGCTTTCCATGTGGCAACAGCATTACCTCTTTTGTTCTCAAATGATTATATGTAGTGCTCTGACCTACCTCTGTGAATTATTATTTGTACTTTGTCTTTGATGTTTTATGCTCATCTTGTAGACTTACATTACCTCTGTCTTTCTTGAGACATCTCTGAACATCATTCCTCTCTTGCATTAATGTTCACAGTTCTTCTGTGGTTCACGGAGCAGAAATGCCTCTTCACTTCTTTTGTGATTATTGGCATATATAGGCTTAAGCATTTTTTTAAATGTCTGTAAATACATCTACTGTACAGTATATTATCAGTCTCAAATATACTATTTAAATTGTGTCTTTCCATCTTCAATAAATTAACAGAGTTATTGAAAGAATAGTTATTAATTGATGAAAGGTCTTTTACTACGTTGACGTTTATATTTTGTAATTCGACCATAACAGTGACAAGATCATGGTCAGGTAAAGGGCAAGGAATTATTTCAGAGTGAATTACTGAATTAGGTTTGTTAGTGACACTGATATCAAGTTAAGTGGCAGAGTGAGGGGTGATTCTTGTAGGTTTCTCTATTGTCTGTGACAGTTTCATATTACTGATAATTGTATTTTAAGTTTATTATGCCTAGACAAGAAGTACTCATTAACATCACCAAGGATGTAAACCGATTTGTTGCGAAAGCATATAGGCATAAACAAATCAGATATGTAGGTCACTTTCGGCATTGTACCATCATTCACACATCTTTCACCCCCTCAGTCTTGCCGATGTTAAAATGTCAGATAGTTACATTAAGATAATTCCTAATGTATATACATTATACTCTTTCACCTCAACCTCTGTCACATCGATAGCCATCCAAATTAGGTATAGGTTTATGTTAATTTAATTATGACGTGGGAGAGAAGCCATGTTTCACTCACACACAAAATATAAGTGTTTATCTCATGTATTAAGATTTCTATCTCATCCTAGTTAGCTAAAAAATACTTTGAACATAGGTGAGGGTTGTTATAATATCATTGTCGTTTCTTATGACCCAGCTGACATTTCAGATTGTAATCAAATCTACAATTAGCTTGACAATGAATAAATTATCCACAGTTGTTTTAACTGACGATTAAACATGTTATCAGTACATACGGTGACCGGTCAACTCAACCAGTAGACCACTTCAACCAGTAGCTCTCAACCAGTACCAAATCAACCAATACGGTTAGGTTAGGTTGGGTTAGGTTAGGTTAGGTTAGTACTATATTTTGGCACTGGTTTGGTTGGTCTGGGTTAATTTGGGACTGGTTGAGAGCTGCTGGTTGAAATGGTCAACTGGTTGAGATGACATGGAACCTTCAACTCAACCAGTAGACCATTTCAACCAGTAGCTTTCAACCAGTACCAAATCAACCAATACGGTTAGGTTAGGTTAGTACTATATTTTGGCACTGGTTTGGTTGGTCTGGGTTAATTTGGGACTGGTTGAGAGCTACTGGTTGAAATGGTCTACTGGTTGAGATGACATGGAACCAGCACATACATATCAAGTTGGATGATAGTGGGGAGCCTGGTTAGAAAGAGCTCCTCTCCCATGGCTCTCCCAATCTTGTGGTTTTTGGCGTGTGGCATGGATAATTCTACCTCTATGGCCACCCTGGTGTCCCCTTTCATGTCCTAGTGCTGTTATTTGGGCTCTGAAGGTACCTCTCCTGGGAGCTGTTATAGCGGGGAGGGAGAGAGCACTGTGGGATGGAAAAATATGGGGACGTTGGGAAGGAAACTTTGGGTGTGGCCTCTCAGTTTGTCGAGTTTGTAAATTTAATGTTCTTGCTTATGTTTCCTACGAGGCACTGAGGTTTCTTTTGATAATATCTCTGTCAGAACATACCTTGCTTTGTGGACAATGTTTGGTTATAGTAGTTAAGCGGCTGATTATTCCTAGTCTGTTTACCGTAGACCCTTATGTGTCTCTGTATATCAATACATAAATCATCCAGTTCCCCTGTGCCATATCTGAACATAAGGTCTGTCTATATTATTTGTATGCTATTAAATTCACTCCATCTACATAGATGTGCATTATAGTCTCCTAGTTTAGCTTGAACCTCCTGTGACATCAGAGTTGGCATTAGCTGACATATATATATATATATATATATATATTTCCATATCACTGATCTTTTCTTTTAGTTCACTAATCAGAGAGCCTAGATTCTCAAGTATCACGTACAGAATGTCATACATGCCCCAATATATTGTATAACTATAACACATTCAGAGGGGACCCAACCGGGGGGGGGGGGGGGGGGAGGAAGAGCGAGAGTGAGTAGGTTTCCTAACAATACAATTATAAATATTGTATACAGGTTTTACGGACAATTTCCTCCCATCATACGCTTATAACAACTAGAGTGTTGCTTGTTTTTGGTAACATGCGTTTATGATATATTAATAATCTTAGGTTATGATTATTATGTTCCTTCCAACAACCAACCATACTCCTAAAATCGATTAATGACATTTACAAACACATGTGGCAGTCCGTGGACTCGAACCCAGGATGCTCACACCGAAAATCAACACCTTATACATCGCACCACGAAGACAGTTAAAGGTTGGTGGACACTGCCTACGATTTATTATGCAACTTCGAATCCTGCATATCAATGGTAGAATAGGATATGGTATATCAAATTATAACAGAATACGCTAGTAAGGCAAACATAATATGGATGAATTAGGTTAGGATAGGATAACATAGAATATAGGCTAGACTAGGCTTGTTTAAATGAGGTTAGGTTCATTTGCTTAGGTCAGTTTAAGACCAGATAGATTAGGTCAGGTGAAAGTATTGAGGGATAAACCTTTGCAAACAGCACTTTTAGGTATGGGTAAGTTAACTTAAAGTATGTTAACTTGGGTTAGGTATACACGGTCAGGCTAGGATTGGTTTTTCTTGCCACCTTTCTCCCTCATGTTTAGCCTCATTAATGTTCAGATATTAAGATGTTCGGACCCATTAGTTTGGAAATTTTAAGACCTTTCGACCCTTTTTTTTTTTTTGTCAATATTAAAACCTGTTGTGCCATTAAGCAAGTGTCACAATATGCCGAGTTAAGTGCCGACGCTCCACGACTTTAGGGTCGTAACGAGGTCTTTGCCTATATCGCCGCGCGACGTGGGTGGGTGCCAACTCAAGAGAGACGTCAGGAGAGGTCATGAGGGGCCTCAGGAAAAGTTCGACACAACAACTCTCATAAGCTGAGTCGGTGGTAGCTGAGGTCAAGGACATGGACGGGATGGGGACGGTAGGCGGGCGGCGTCCAGTGGGCATCAGACGGTACAAGGGCGTTGACCTGTCTGCATCAGACGCCGCTATAAGGTAGGTTGCCGTCAGAAAGCGACCCAGTAACGCCCAGGTGGCGTCATAGGGGGAGGGCATACCGTGAGTCCGCGACCTGGCAATGTCGCACGGGACATCGTTGATTGAGGGTCTTGGGGTGTTTTTTTAAGCTCGATGGAGGTCTAGCAAGGAAACTAAAAAATGAATAAATATATAATTAAATAGACCCCCAAAAAACACCACTGTCCCCTTAATCCGGTCCCATCAGTGACTATCTATAAACCCTATCAATAGCGGTGGCGTCTGTTTTGCCATAGTTTTTCCCTACTTAAACGATTTTATGCAGCTTAAGAACGGTCTGTGGGAGTTAAGAGAGATAAATGAGAGGAATGGAGGTCTTGTGATTGCTACAGGCCCTTCGTAAGCATAATACAATAACCTAATAGTTGCCAGACTATAACGAGAAAGACGTCACCGGTACTGAAAGGGTTAACTATAGATGGCCTTGTTTTACCAATTACTCAAAGAACCACTTAATTAAGGGGAGATGGGCGTATATATAGCTTAATAATACCCCCCCCCCCACACACAAAAACTTAGCCATCGACGGACCGGTTTGCCTTGGTTGGGGTCAAGTGTGACGGAGTAGAGGTCCAGTGTGACAGGGTGGCTGTCCTTTGCCTCCATAGTATCTATAGGCGCCGCCCTACCTCTTATAGGCGCCGCTCGTCAGGAGCTTTGTCGCCAACCAGTTTGCGTGCTACGGCGCATGACACCGCCCCGGCAGCGTCATTTATCTCCCTTAGGTCTTGCATGGTTGCCGCTTGACCCCGTCCAGTTGCCGTTAGGCGGCGTGCCCGTCCATAGTGTCCGCCATTGGCATCCCGTCCCTCGATCACCCACGTTACTCGGCAGTGGTCTCCCCCTCCTTAAGTCCACTCCTTAAGTCGTGGAGCGTCGGCACTTAATTCGGCATAGTGTGACACTTGCTTTACCATTCTAGTAGAGTAGTGAGACAAGTGATGAATACCATAATTTGGAAGGTTGTACAACAAGAAGAGGTGCCATACTAGATCATATAATTTGGAAATATCAAGTGATATTGTAGGCCATAAGGCTGTCCATGAAGATCAATGTTGGTTGATGAAGGTTACATTACGTAGTAATGCAAAGTCGTCTTCAGGATGCATAGGTGTGTGTGTGTGTGTGTGTGTGTGTGTGTGTGTGTGTGTGTGTGTGTGTGTGTGTGTTACTCAGTTACTTGTTCGTCAAGGGGAATACACGCAATGCGAGCTAAGCTCATTATTATCGCGCCTCCTTAACTGGGAATGTATTGCGTGAAATGCATGTTAAGTGTTTTATGTACTGTTGGAATGGCTGTGGATGTGTGTGTAGTCTGTATTTAGCCAATTGGCGACATTGGAAACGAAGGCTTAGGGTGGATCTGTATGGTACCATTCTCACTATAGACGGTACCGTCTCGCCCGAAGGCTTAGGTAGCCATCAGCTTAGGTGAACCATATGATACCCATCTCGCCTTGTACCATTTTTGCCAACCCCAGATGGGACGTCACAACGTCGTCCACTTATTCCAGGTACCTATTTACAGCTAGGTGAACTGAGGCTAACACATGAAAGGAGACAAGCCCAATTTGTCTCCGCCCGGTCTTGGATTGAACCCCCGACCCCTCGTGTGTGAGACGAGAGCTCTACCTACTAGGCTACGGGCTGTGTGTGTGTGTGTGTGTGTGTGTGTGTGTGTGTGTGTGTGTGACGGAAGGCCAAAGAACGAGAGCGCGAGAAAGTGAAGGAGGAGGGAGTAATTTTTGTATCAATGAATATACTTATATTCATCGATACAAAAAATATTGATAACAAATCTGTTATGAGAGAGAGAGAGAGAGAGAGAGAGAGAGAGACGAACAGCCGTGAGCTCCATTTTTGACAGCCACTGTTTTTGCACACCGCTTAATTTTTCAGCTGAGTCAGTCATATTCTCTCTCTCTCTCTCTCTGTTGTGAGTTTGTTTTTTAATAATTAGGTGTAATATGGTAAATGGACCACAGGTGTATTATGTTCTTTGACACATGATATCCATATATCTTAAATCCTAACACCTCCCTTACTTACACATCCTTCTATTTTCCCTACATTCTCTGTCCTCCTTCCTTGTTTTCCCTTACTACAATCGTTCCTTTGTTCGTTATTTTATTCTTCCCTTCATTTATTCCGTCTGGCTTATTCTATGTTTGTATTTTCTTCTATTCTATTTTTTGTTCCTCTCTTCTCCCCTCCTTCCTTCCCTACTCTCCCTTCTTCTATCTTTCTTTCTGCCCATTCTTTTTATTGTATTTTTTCTTTGCCTATTTGTTTTGCCATGCTTCTTTCCTTATTGTATTACTTCCTTTTTACTCCAACCTTTCTTTAATTGTGTTGTTCACGTTCCAATCTTCCTTCCTTCCTTCCTCTTGCATTCTCTCCTTCCTGCCTATCAACCATTTGTTCATATTCGGTGTATATGTCTTCCTTTGTTCTGTTCCTTCGTTTGCCTTGTTTCTACCTTCCTTCCTTTTTCCTTCCCTCCATTAGTTTGCTCACTCTTTCTTTCTTCCGTTGCTCCTTCCTTCCTGTATCCCACCTTCCTTTTCACCACCTGTCTATACCTTCCTCCTCCCACCTCCCTCCTTCCATCCATTCCCTTCCTTTCTTCCTTACATTTTAGATTCCCTCCTTCCTTCCTGTATTCCTCATGCCTTCCTTCCTCCCCCCTGCTTCCCTTCTTTCCATATGCATTCCATTCATGCGTTACTACCTTCCCAGCATCCTTCGCCCCTCCACTCAACCTAAGAAGATTAAAGTATATTTTTCTCATTCGCATGACACGCCTTGATACACAAACAATGATGGGTATTATTACTCTCTCTCTCTCTCTCTCTCTCTCTCTCTCTCTCTCTCTCTCTCTCTCTCTCTCTCTCTCTCTCTCTCTCTCTCTTCTACTCCTGCTTCTGCACCTCCTCTTTTACCTCAATTTTTGTTCTATGTATTTATCTTTACTCGTGCTTCCTCGTAGCTCAGTTATATTTACAGTGAGGACCTTAAGTTTCTTAGCACCAGACTTCAGAGAGAGAGAGAGAGAGAGAGAGAGAGAGAGAGAGAGAGAGAGAGGTACAAGGGCTCTGCGGTTCTTTCTGAGAGTTACTTTTTATTTAAAAAGATATATTGTATAATGCAGTACTTTATTGTAGAGTGTGCAGAATACACTGTAATAAATGAACGCTTTGTTGTAACAAAAGGCCGATTCCCCTTAAATTACAGGCTCGCTTTCGCTCGCCAGGAAAAAAACGACACCTAGATGACACGAAAGGTCTTATTAATATTGACAAATAAATAGGGTTGACAGGACTAAATATCGCCAAACTACTGGGCCGAACGTCATAATGGGGCTAAGCATGAGGGAGAAGGGGGGCCCTAAAAATCAACCATTCCTCTTTCACTTTCATGTTTTATGGTTAGGTTCCTTCTCTATTTGCATGCCTTCGTTGCTTCTTTCCTTCTGTTGCATCTTTCGTGTCCGAGTTTTGTTTTTGTTTATTTGTATGGGTTTTTTGTTTTATTTGGTGTATAATGTGTGTTTTGTTTCTCTTTGGTGTTGCATTGTAAATACTGTGTAGCCTGGGGAGGTATACGACAGGTTCTATATTTCGATAAATTGTTGTTTTTGTTTTGTTTTTCCTAGCCACTTTCCTCCTCGCCTCTCCTCATAGTTCCTTTCTGCTTTTCCATCCCATCTCCTCTCATATCTTCCCTTCCCCTCTCACCCTCCTCTAGTCTCGTCTCTCCTCTTTTCTTCTTCATCGTATCCAATCCGGAATTCCATTTCAGTTCGTCCATACTGCATGGTATATTTTTCCAACTGTTTTGACGCCAGCGTAAGCTGGAGGGAGTGGTGGGAAAGGAGGAGCCTTCTGCTTTACTATCCCTTTTTCTACCTATCTCTTTTTCTACCTATCTCTGTCACCTGTCCTATCTCTCCAGTACGGCCACCCGATCCTCCTAGCCGGCGGCGCTTGTGACACTTTGGCGCTGCCGACTGGGAGGCTCTCCGGTAGTACTTCTTTGATTTCGCATGGAATGATTTCTGCTTCCGTGGCCAAGGTCCCTCGGAGAGTGCTGAACGCATTACCGAGGTAATCCTATCGGGCATGGAAGCTTGCATTCCATTGTCTTTCTCTCAGACTAATGCTAAAAAATCTTGGTTTACTCACGCCTGTTCTACTGCTGTCCGCAATAAGGAGGAAGCATTCAAACGGTACCGACGCCTTAAAACTCAAGACTCTCATTCTTCCTATGTATCTGCCCGGAATCAAGCCAAATCTGTGCTTCGACTTGCCAAACACTCTTTCATCAATAATAAATGCACTGAACTATCCAACTCTAGCTCTTCCCAAGCTTTCTGGCATCTAGCCAAAAACATCTCCAACAATTTCTCTTCCTCGTCTTTCCCTCCCATTTCCCACTCTGATGGCACAACCTTCACTTCTTCCTCTAACAAAGCTAAACTCTTCGCTCAAACTTTTGCTAGAAACTCCACCTTGGATGATTCCGGTGCTATTCCTCCCTCTCCGCCCTCCTCTCTCTTACTTATGCCTAATATCCTAATCTCTTCTAAAGATGTACTTTCTACCCTCTCTGGGCTTAACACTAATAAGGCATACGGTCCGGACGGTGTTCCTCCTGTTGGTCTCAAAAACTGTGCTTCTGTGCTGACTCCCTGTCTAGGCAAACTCTTTCGTCTCTGTCTATCCTCTAACGTCTTCCCTTCATGCTGGAAGTTTGCTCACATTCAACCTGTCCCAAAGAAGGGTTACTGCTCTCAACCCTCCAACTATCGTCCAATTGCTCTCATCTCTTGTCTTTCTAAAGTTTTTGAAACTCTTCTTGCTTCCAAATTTCTTAAGCATTTCTCTTCTCATAATCTGCTCTCAGATCGCCAGTATGGCTTCCTTAAGGGTCGCTCTACTGGTGATCTTCATTCATAACTTACTAACTCTTGGTCATCCTCCTTTTGGGACTTCGGTGAGACTTTTTCTATTGCACTAGACATATCGAAAGCCTTCGATAGAATCTGGCATAAATCTTTAATTTCTAAACTACCCTCCTTCGGTTTCTATCCCTCGATCTGTGCCTTTGTCTCTAATTTCCTTTCCGGCCGTTCCATAGCCGCGGTTGTGGACGGCCATTGTTCACTTCCTCACCCTATAAACTCCGGTGTTCCTCAGGGCTCTGTCCTATCTCCTATTCTCTTTCTAATTTTTATAAATGATCTCCTTAACTGTACCTTAACCCTTAAAGAGCGGCGCCCGGCTATAGTCGGGCGCCAATTTGCAGCAAGTTAGGAGCATTATTATGGCTTTTAAAGGGTTAAAATCGAGTGCAAATGGCCGGGAGCGCAGCGGGCCACACGTCCGACTCCCAGGGCGTACCGCCGCCCACTAACTCACCTTCCCTGTGTTCTCGAGAGGCCGGCAGTGTAGCCAGTAGTGAGCGTAGCTGGGAAAAATATACCACTATACGCTAAACTCCCATGTTACTAGTACCACTGTATGAGAACCACGAGTGCTACGTAGCTCGTTCTGGTCCTATTTTGAAGCTTTTAGCGCCTAGTTTTTTGCTGAATATATTTCTTTTCATGCAGATACTTGATTTATCATTCAGGAGGGCCTGAATATGCCCAAATAAGCCCCCCCCCCCCCCCCCGCTAGTTAAGGGTTAATTCCCATCCATTCATACGCAGATGACTCAACCTTACACTACTCGATTAGTTTTTCAGAACGCCCCAGCCAGCAATCCCTCAACGACAAACATAATGAAGCCATAGAACTCTTAAATTCTGATCTAAATACTAGTTCCAATTGGGGCAGAGAAAACCTTGTTAACTTTAATGCTTCCAAAACCCAATTTCTCCATCTATCTACCCGTCAGGATCTCTCAGCGGACTATCCCTTATTCTTCAACAATACAAAAATCAACCCTTCATCTTCTCTCAATATTCTTGGTGTCTCTTTTTCTTCTGCTCTCATTTGGAAGGACCATATTACCAGTCTTGCTAAGGCAGCCTCCCAGAAGCTGGGTGTGCTCAACCACCTTAGGGAGTTCTTTTCCCCTGCACAGCTTCTTGCTCTGTACAGGGGCATAGTGCGCCCTTGTATTGAGTATTGTTCACATGTGTGGGGAGGTTCCTCTCACACCGCTCTCCTAGACAAAGTTGAAAGGAAGGCCTTTCATATCATTAACTCCCGTCCACTCACCAACTCTCTGCAATCTCTCTCTCTCCGCCGCAATGCTGCATCTCTCTCGCTATTCTATCGCTACTATAATAATCAGTGTTCCTCAGAGCTATCCCAGTGCATACCACCTCCTTTACGTAGGGCACGTGGTACCCGTCTTGCAACTCAATCCCACCCCTACTCTGTGCAACTCTCCAACCCAAGAGTGAGACGTTACTCTCAAACTTTCTTCTACGCAACAGCTGAGCTCTGGAACTCTCTCCCAGAATCAGTCTTTCCCTCTTCCTATGACTTAAATTGCTTCAAACTCCGTGTGTCCAGGCATTTTGGCTCGAACGTCCCTTGATTTTGGCCTTGTCACTCTTTCAACTATGGGGGAGGCACTCGTTATAGGCAGTTATGCCTTTTGCCTCCCTCAATCACATACAAAAAAAAAAAATAGTTAGTAAGATTAGCAATATAGATAATTGATTACTTGTGATTTTCAGGCTATAAGGAAGTTGGAGCTATAGACATCGATATTTAGCACACTTAACAACTAAAATATGGTCGATAGTACATCTATAAATACATGCTACCAAATTAATCGTATTTTCCCTCCATCAGAAGTCTAAACAATTATTGCATTTCTGTTTTGTATTAATGTTTATGGATCCAACTTCCTAATAGCATGACACTCGCAAGTGGTCAATTATCCGAACTGTTCCGTAAGGACCAAGAGGTCAGTTGCAGTATGTAAGTCCTTTGTATCATATTCCTACTTTACTTTTATCCTCCCCCTTGTTTTCCTCTCCTCTCTTTGACTGTCCTATCCGAACTTCTCCCTCTTCTCACCTCTCTCCCTCTTCCCTCATATATTGTAATATACCTTAGTTTCTCTTTTCTGCTCTTCTCTCCTTTCCTCTCCTCCTTCCGATTCGCCTTTCTATCATGTCTTTCTTCCTTTCCTCTTCCCTTCTTTCCAAGCCGCCTGAAGTTAGGTGGATATTCGATATTCGATACTCTGAAAATCAATATTTATGCAATTAGATAATGGAAATTTGATTACGATTTGTGTTTGCTTTCATGCTCTCTTTTGCTTCTCTCCTCTTCTCCCCTCTCCTTTCCATTTCCCTCTGTTCTCCTACCCTCCCTCCGCTTACCTGGTATTTTTTCTTTCTCTGTTCTTTTCTCGTTTGATATACTCTTCTCTCCAACCTTCTCTTCTTCTATTCTCTCCTTTCCTTTTCTTTCCTCCTCTGTTCCTCTCTTCTCCTCCTCTCTCCTTTCCCTACCCCTCTGTTTTTCTACCCTCCCTCCTCTCACCGAAAATCTGCTCCTTTTCTCCTCTCCTCTCCCTTCTCTTGTGTACTCCACCCTTCTCTCACTCTTCTCTTCCTATCCTTTCTTTCTCTCCTCTGTTCCTCTCTTTTCCTCCTCTCCCTATGTTATCCTACTCACCCTCCTCTCGCCTTGAATCTTCTCCTTCTCTGTTCTACTCTCGTTTACTCTGCTCTTTTCCGCTTCTCCTCCCCTCTTCTTTCCCTACCCCTCTGTTCTCCTACTCTCTATCCTCTCACCTTGAATTTTCACCTTCTCTCCTCTCCTTTTGCTTGTTCACTCCACTCTTCTATCCTACCTTCTCTATTCTCGTTTCTGCTATTCTCAACCTCTTTCTTCTGGCTATTCCTCTCCTGCCATGGTCTGCTCATATATCTTCATTCCCTCACCTCTCCTCTTATTCTCCACCCCACATGCTCTCCTTCATCCACTCCCTGCCTCTCTCTCTCTCTCTCTCTCTCTCTCTCCACCACCCTCGTTAGGCCCCTGGAGGCATGTGGCGCATTATGACAATCTATTTTGGCTATCATTCGACGATTTTATTCAGCGTAGGGAATGTATACGAAAGTTGGAGGGTTAATGGAGATAATCCTTATATATACTCTCTTAATTCACATACATCCTTACTAAGCTGTATAAAATCGTCTAATGATAGGGTTAACTTTCCGTGGAGGCCGACGGAAGACACATTATCCCCCAAAAAAATTAAAGGTAGGTTGTTGTTTTTTCATGGATCCCCTTCTCCCTCATGTTTAGACTCATTTATTTTGATATTTTAAGATTTTTGCCCCATTATTATCGTAGTTTTAAGATTTGTCGCCCTATTTCTTTTTAGATATATTTACATTTTAATTTTGAGATTTTAAGATGTTTGCCCCACTAGTATCGTAGTTTTATGATTTGTCACCCGATTTCTTTTTAGATCTTTCGTACCATTTAGCGGTCGATTTTTCCGTGCGAGCGATAGCGAGCCTTTAATGTCAAAGGAACCGGCCTTCGACCGATACAGTTTTCTTCCGAATAATGTATAAATTCATCTCGATGCGGGGTCTGGGAGGATTTTCTTTTAAGCTTGATGGAGGACTAGCGAGGAAATTGTAAACTTCCCATTAATCTGTCCCCCTTGAGTTTAGTATTGTTTGATTGATTGTATTGTTTTTGGGTGTCATATTGTTTCTTGGGTGTCATATTGTTTATTTTGTGTCATATTGTCTCTTTGGTGTCATAAGGTTTCTTTGGTGTCATATTGTTTCTTGGGTGTCATATTGTTTATTTGATGTCAGTGTTTATTTGGTGTCATATTGTTTCTTTAGTGTCATATTGTTTCTTTAGTGTCATATTGTTTCTTGGGTGTCATTTATTCTTGGGTGTCATATTGTTTCTTTGGTGTCATATTGTTTCTTTGGTGTCATATTGTTTCTTTGGTGTCATATTGTGTCATGGGTGTCATATTATTTGTTTGATGTCATATTGTTTATTTTGTGTCATAATGTTTCTTTGGTGTCATATTGTTGCCTGGGTGTCATCATGTTTCTTTGACGTCATATTGTTTCTTTGGTGTTATACTATTTGTTTGGTATCATAAAGTTTCTTTGGTATCATATTGTTTCTTTTGTGTCATACTATTTGTTTGGTGTCATATTGTTTCTTTAGTGTCATATTGTTTCTTTGGTGTAATTTGTTTCTTTGTGTCATAGTGTTTCTTTGGTGTCATAATGTTTCTTTGGTGTCATAGTGTTTCATTGGTGTCATATTGTTTGGGGTGCTGTATTTTTTCGCTGGTATCATATTGTTTCTTTGGTATCATATTGTTTCTTTGGTGTCATATTGTTTCATTGGTGTCATATTGTTTATTTGGTGTTGTATTGTTTCTTGGGTGTCATATTGTTTCCTTTGGTGTCATATTGTTCCTTGGGTGTCATATTGTTTCTTTGGTGGCATATTGTTTCTTTGGTGTCATATTGTTTCTTTGGTGGCATATTGTTTCTTTGGTGTCACATTGTTTTGGTGGCATATTGTTTATTTGGTGTCATATTGTTTCCTTGGTGGCATATTGTTTCTTGGGTTTCATATTGTTTCTAGGGTGTCATATTGTTTCCTTAGTGTCATATTGTTTCTTTGGTGGCATATTGTTTCTTTGGTGGCATATTGTTTCTTTGGTGTCATATTGTTTCTTTGGTGGCATATTGTTTCTTTGGTGTCATACTGTTTCTTTGGTGGCATATTGTTTATTTGGTGTCATATTGTTTCTTTGGTGTCATGTTGTTTCTAGGGTGTCATATTGTTTATCTGATGTCGTAGTGTTTAGTTAATTGTGACGTGTTACTCCGATTGTGTACTGTATTTTTATTGAGATTTTGTTTGTTTGTATATGCATTGTTCCCTTGTTTTGTTTATATAATTATATATATATATATATATATATATATATATATATATATATATATATATATATATATATATATATATATATTTATGTTGGTAAAGCCAGGTAATACATTTTCTTTAATACATACGAGGTTGAAAGAAATGGCAATTTCTGCGTTGGAAATTTTATTATTCAAAGTTTCCAGGTCTCTGATGAGTTTTCGCTGGGTGGCAGGAAGTAGATGAAGGAGATGAGCAAAATTCATGGTGGTACAGGGTTACATTAAAGTACATGATGATACAGGATATACGACGCGTTTCACTGGACAACCAGCATTATCAAGTAAGGAAGGAATGATAAAAGGTAAACAGGAAGGGTATATAGAGGGTGGAGGATCAGAGGAGGCGGAAAACAGGGGGCAAAGTCTGCTATTGGTGGAAGGGAAACTAGGAGAGAAAAAGGGGGTAACCGCTTCACGCATGCGCACTGGATGCGGGATGGTGGTCGATAGGTGGGGTCGAAGCTGATTGGCTGCGTGTCGAGGGGCGTGGCCTAAGTTGTGTGGCGCCTGCAGAAGACGAAGCTGAAGGAGGTAGCGCGTGGGGCTGCGTCAAGGGCACCGGGGGGCGAGGAGGGGTGTTAGGTCCTGTAGGGTAGTGCCTTTTGGCAGAAGGAAGGATCTGAAGGTCCAGAGTTTGGTTGTTGATGTTGGGATGTAAGGCTTGGATATATAAAGCTTCGAGTATAGGTAATCTCCTTGGGTCACTTTCTTTATCGAGTATGGTGGTGTGTTTCTCTAACTCGTTGCGTGTGAGGTGAGGGTGGTTAGGGGTGAGATAGTGGTCTTTGATGGCTCCAGCCTGAAGGTGAAGAGTTAACCGACGTGAAAGACGAGTCTGCGTCATACCAATATAGGAATGAGGTCCACAGTCCTCATAATTACAGGTATGTTGGTAAATGACGTGATCGTCGGTCATCGGGCTCTTTATCTTGGTGGAGGCTGGTTTGTTGCGGAGAACGAGGTTGGAGGTCTTGGGGGATTTGTAATAAATTATTAATTTGATTTTGTTTTCCGGGTTGGTTGGGTGGACATGCTTGGAGATTATTTCTTTTAAGACGGCCTCGTCATTTTTGTGTTCAGAGGACATGTAATTGCGGTAGAAGATCTTAATTTCATTGGGGGGGTCAATGTTGGGAGGGCTTTGGGTGTACCATTTTTCAAGATGGTGGTTGATGGTGCTGGAGATGTCGGAGTTGGAGTATCCGTTATTTACTAAAACTTGGGATAGTCTTTCTAGTTCCTGGTGGGTGTCGGCCCAGGTAGAGCAGTGCGTGAGGGCTCTCCTAACATAGGCGGAGATGGAGGATAGAAGATAACGGCGGGGGCATTCACTATCACCATTGAGGCATTGTCCTGTGTTAGTTGGTTTAATGTAGACGGTGGTTTTGAACCCATGGTCGTTCAGAGCTACGAGGATGTCGAGGAAGGGGAGTTGTCCATTGTTAGATTTTTCAAAGGTGAAGTTAAGTCCGGAGGAGGTCATGAAGCGACGCTGGAGTTCCTGTAGTTCGTGGAGGTCCTTGATTTGCACGAAGATGTCATCCACGTATCTACAGTAGACGGCGGGTCGTTGGGCAGCCAGGAGCTCTTCCTCGATGGTACCCATGAAAAAGTTCGCAAAAAGAACTCCTAGGGGGCTGCCCATCGCCACACCGTCTATCTGCTTGTACATGTTGCCCCGGGGGCAAAGGAAGGGGGCCTCCTTGTAACATAGCTCCAGTAGTGTTTTCAGGGCCTTCTCCGGGATGTCCAGAGTAGGGGTATCAGGGCAATGATAAATTCAAACCATCAACGCCAAACATCCACCTTAAAAAACTCGTCGGAGAATACCCACGGAACCATCAAAACACACATGGGAACCCCCTCCGCCCCATCATCTCCCAGATCCCACTGCCACCTACCAGATCGCCAAGGCCCTGAACAACCTCCTCACCCCCCTACGTGCCCAGCCAATTCAACCTTAACTCAGCCCACGATTTCTTGGAAATTTTACGAGACGCCCCCCGTAACAACAACCACACAATCGCCTCTCTCGACGTAGAAAGCCTGTTCACCAACGTGCCAGTGGATAGGACCATTGACATGATTCTACGTCGAATTTATCATTGCCCTGATACCCCTACTCTGGACATCCCGGAGAAGGCCCTGAAAACACTACTGGAGCTATGTACCAAGGAGGCCCCTTCCTTTGCCCCCGGGGCAACATGTACAAGCAGATAGACGGTGTGGCGATGGGCAGCCCCCTAGGAGTTCTTTTTGCGAACTTTTTCATGGGTACCATCGAGGAAGAGCTCCTGGCTGCCCAACGACCCGCCGTCTACTGTAGATACGTGGATGACATCTTCGTGCAAATCAAGGACCTCCACGAACTACAGGAACTCCAGCGTCGCTTCATGACCTCCTCCGGACTTAACTTCACCTTTGAAAAATCTAACAATGGACAACTCCCCTTCCTCGACATCCTCGTAGCTCTGAACGACCATGGGTTCAAAACCACCGTCTACATTAAACCAACTAACACAGGACAATGCCTCAATGGTGATAGTGAATGCCCCCGCCGTTATCTTCTATCCTCCATCTCCGCCTATGTTAGGAGAGCCCTCACGCACTGCTCTACCTGGCCGACACCCACCAGGAACTAGAAAGACTATCCCAAGTTTTAGTAAATAACGGATACTCCAACTCCGACATCTCCAGCACCATCAACCACCATCTTGAAAAATGGTACACCCAAAGCCCTCCCAACATTGACCCCCCCAATGAAATTAAGATCTTCTACCGCAATTACATGTCCTCTGAACACAAAAATGACGAGGCCGTCTTAAAAGAAATAATCTCCAAGCATGTCCACCCAACCAACCCGGAAAACAAAATCAAATTAATAATTTATTACAAATCCCCCAAGACCTCCAACCTCGTTCTCCGCAACAAACCAGCCTCCACCAAGATAAAGAGCCCGATGACCGACGATCACGTCATTTACCAACATACCTGTAATTATGAGGACTGTGGACCTCATTCCTATATTGGTATGACGCAGACTCGTCTTTCACGTCGGTTAACTCTTCACCTTCAGGCTGGAGCCATCAAAGACCACTATCTCACCCCTAACCACCCTCACCTCACACGCAACGAGTTAGAGAAACACACCACCATACTCGATAAAGAAAGTGACCCAAGGAGATTACCTATACTCGAAGCTTTATATATCCAAGCCTTACATCCCAACATCAACAACCAAACTCTGGACCTTCAGATCCTTCCTTCTGCCAAAAGGCACTACCCTACAGGACCTAACACCCCTCCTCGCCCCCCGGTGCCCTTGACGCAGCCCCACGCGCTACCTCCTTCAGCTTCGTCTTCTGCAGGCGCCACACAACTTAGGCCACGCCCCTCGACACGCAGCCAATCAGCTTCGACCCCACCTATCGACCACCATCCCGCATCCAGTGCGCATGCGTGAAGCGGTTACCCCCTTTTTCTCTCCAGTTTTCCCTTCCACCAATAGCAGACTTTTGCCCCCTGTTTTCCGCCTCCTCTGATCCTCCACCCTCTATATATACCCTTCCTGTTTACCTTTTATATCATTCCTTCCTTACTTGATAATGCTGGTTGTCCAGTGAAACGCGTCGTATATCCTGTATCATCATGTACTTTAATGTAACCCTGTACCACCATGAATTTTGCTCATCTCCTTCATCTACTTCCTGCCACCCAGCGAAAACTCATCAGAGACCTGGAAACTTTGAATAATAAAATTTCCAACGCAGAAATTGCCATTTCTTTCAACCTCGTATGTATTAAAGAAAATATAAATATATATATACATATACAGTATGTATATATATATATATATATATATATATATACTCTATATATATATATATATATACATAGACATATATATATATATTAATATATATATATATATATATATATATATATATATATATATATATATATTATATTCATATATTATATATATATATATATATATATAATATACAGTATATATATAATAATATATATATATTTTATATATAATATATATATATATACATATATATATTATTATATACGGTATATATATTTTTTTTAAAGCACATTGTTTCTGCTGCGTTATTTAATTTCTACGTTGTTATATTGTTTCCTTGATATAGTATAGCTTCTTTAATATTGTATTATATAGTTTCTTGAATTTTGTGTAATTTCTTAGTTTTTATATGGTTTCCTTTGTGTTATTGTATTAGTGTTATATAATGTGTTTTCGATGTTATATAGTTTCTTTGATACTGTGTACCTGTTTTTTTTTTTTGTTTTTTTTTTACTATACGTGGTTTCTATTGTGTTATTTAATTTGTATTATATATTGATTTTGTAATGTATATTTTTGTGTATATCGTATATTGTTTTTGCATACGGTTTATGCTGTGTAATTTTATTTATATATGCTATATTATTTCCTTGATATTGTATAGTTTTTGTGTTTTGATATGTTAGAGTTGCTTTGATTTTATGTGTTTTTGCTGTGTTATATTAGTGTTACTATATATTGTTTGTTTGATAGTGTATAGTTGTTTTGATATAGTGTAGTTTATTTTATTTACGGTGTTATTTCATTTGTATTTTATATTGTTTCTTTGATATTGTATAATTTCGTTAATATTGTATAGTGGATTTTAATCACATTGTTTCTTCTGTGTTATTTATTTGCATTTTATATAATATGTTTTTGATATTGTAAAGTTTCCTTGATTTTACGCTGTTTTGGCTGTGTTACAGTATTATATATTGTATGTCCTTGCTCTAGTATTGTGTATTTTTGTTTATTTCGCATGGTTCCTTTTGTGTTGTATTATTTACATTTCATATTGTTTCTTTGATGTTGTTTCATCTCTTTAATATTGTGTAGTTTCTTTTATTTACCATTTTGTCTTCTATGTTATTCTATTTTTATGTAATATTGTTTCTTTGCTATTGTAGAGTTTCTATGATGTTACGTGGTTTAAATAGTTTTATATTATATGTCCATTTAATTATGATTCTTTGATATTGTATAGTTTATTTTGTTACACATGGTTTATTTTGTGTTATTATATTTGCATTTTATATTGTCTTTTTGATATTGTATTGTTGCTGTGTGGACTGGGGGAGAAATATATAGTGGCTCTGATTTATTTGTATTTATTTCTGTCTATCCTTTTCCCTTTTTGTTATTTTCTTTTTTTGTCCCATTATCCTCATCTCTCTTCTCTTTTTTTTCTTTTTGTCTTATTTTCTCCTCTACTTCCCCATTAAGTTCTGCCTATCCTTTTCCCCCTTTCTTTTCTTGTATCCTCATTTGTTTTTCCTCATTGTATCTTCTCTTGTCCCTTGCTTTTCTCTCCCTCTCCCCGTATAATTCTGTCTATCCTCTTCCCACCGGTTCTCTTATATCATCACCTCTCTTCCCACCGGTTCTCTTATATCATCACCTCTCTTCCCACCGGTTCTCTTATATCATCACCTCTCTTCTCCTCTTTTATCGATCTCTTATCCCGTAATCCTCTCTACCTTTCCTCTCCTCTCCCCCTTATTTATGTCTATCCTCTTCTCTGATGTCCTCACTTCTGTTCACATCTCTCTTCTTCTGCTCCTTTCTCTGTTCTTCTCTCCGTACTTTTCTCCTTTCTTTTGTTTTTCTCTCCCTCTCCTCTCCTCCCCCAACCCTTCTGCCCCTTCCCGCTTCTCTCATTATCTCCTTCCCCTTTTCCCTTTTCCCCTTCCCGCTCCAATCTTCCTCTCTTCCCCCATTCCCTTCCCGCTCCAATCTTCCTCTCTTCCCCCATTCCCTTCCCGCTCCTCTCTCCCTCTCCTCCCCTCTTCTATAGTTATATCAGAAAGAAAAAAGTAGTTACTTCAACTGTTGGACCGTTAGGTCGATGACAATGGAGAATACACCAAAGACAAAGTACAAATGAGTAATGCCCTCAATACCTTCTTTGCATCAGTTTTTACAACCGAAGACCTCAGTGATATCCCTACACCATCGCTGATTCAGATTGATAATTCAGAAGTTCTAAGCAATATCACCGTTACAGAGAGAGAAGTATTGAATTGTTTAGATAAACTCAAGGTAAATAAAACGCCTGGACCTGATACAATCTCGCTAGTTCTAAAGGAAGCCAAGGATGAGCTCTCCAAACCACTGATATTGCTATTCAATGAATCCTTGCAGTCTGGGACTATGCCTGATCAGTGGAAGCTAGCCAACGTAACACCGATATTAAAAAAAGGCAGCAAATCCCTACCCAGTAACTATCGTCCAATTAGCTTAACTTCAATTGTATGTAAAATGCTAGAAACGGTCATAAGAGACAGACTTGTAAATCACTAAGAGGCAAATAACTTACTTAAAGATACTCAACACGGCTTTCGTAAAAAACGTTCCTGTTTAACAAACCTCTTAGACTTCTTCCATGATATCCTCAACCTCTACGATGAGAGTAAAGCTGTAGATATTATATACCTTGATTTTCAATAGGCCTTTGACAAAGTTCCCCCACACACGTTTACTGCTAAAACTAAAAGCGCATGAAATACAAGACGGTGTGTTTAAATGGATAGAATATTGGCTCAGCGACAGAAAGCAAAGAGTAGTCATAAACGGTAAGGCATCTAAATGGACCAATGTAAGTAGCGGGGTACCCCAGGGATCGGTACTAGGACCAATTATCTTTCTAATTTACATCAACGACATAGATGAGGGTCTCACCTGTACAATCTCAAAATTTGCTGACGATACAAAAATTGCAAATGGCGTACTCTCAAAAGAACAAGTTGACGATATGCAACACAATCTAGATAAATTGTCATGTTGGGCCCAAATTTGGCAAATGAGTTTCAATGCGGATAAATGTAAAGTACTACATATCGGATACCTAAATGAGAAAGCAAACTATTCGATGAATGGCACTCAGCTTAAGAATGTAAACAGAGAAACCGATCTAGGAGTAACAATATCGAGTAACCTAAAACCGAGTCAACAATGTTCAGAAGTTGTTAAGAAGGCAAACAAAATAATTGGCTTTATAGGCAGGTCATTTGAGCATAAATCCAAAGAAGTTATCCTAACCCTTTACAATTCCTTAGTCCGCCCTCTTCTGGAATACTGCGTTCAATCCTGGTGCCCTTATTACCAAAAAGATATAAACAAGCTAGAACGAGTTCAAGAGTTCAACGTAGAGTTACCAAAATGATACATAGCCTAAAGAACAAACCATACGAAGAGCGTCTTAGAGAATTAAATCTATTTCCTTTAACCCAGCGCAGATTAAGAGGTGACTTAATTCAAGTGTTCAAAATCATCAAAGGCATCGACAATATGAACTGTAGTAATTACTTCACTATCGACCAATCTAATTACACGCGGGTAAACGGTTGCAAAATTATTGGTAAATCTTTTGACTCACACGAATCTAAGAATTTCTTCTTCAATCGAGTTGTCAACTTGTGGAATGGGCTTCCCGGAGACGTTATAGACTGCAGCACCGTTGATTCATTTAAACTCTGCTTAGACAAATATTTCGCATCAAACCCGCGACTGACTGCGTTTGTAAATGAATAACTTTTTTTTATCCGCCCCTCAGTTACTAACCCATCTGTCCCCTACTAACTTCCTAATCCTGCCACGGACATGAGTTCCAGGGCAGCAGTTCCCTTTCCAATGTTCCCTTACCCACTCTAAACCACTGTTTGGACACTTGATCCTCAGTGTTTTGGAGGACAAGCAGCCGAGAAGGGTCACTAGATCTGTTGTTGCTTGATTTCCTTTGTACTCCTTTGTACTCTTCCCTCCTCCCCTTCCTCTCTCTCCCTCCCCCCTCCCGTTCTCTCCCCCACCAATATACTATCAGTGTAGGGGGTAGTGGGAAGACATAATTCACTTTCAGTTTGGTTTCCTTTCAGTTTGGTTTAGTCGTGTGTCGACCTTGATTGTGTTTTGTGTCCACCCAAGCTAGGCATGCTGTGAAGCTCTACACTATAAAAACAGAAGACGTGTCATCTTGTTTGTGTATTATTTTGTTTATTTGAAAGAGTATAGTTTCTGTATAGTTTCGTTGATGTTATAAACATATTTTACTGTTGTATTTTACTTTTATTTTATATTGTATAGTTTCTTAGATTTCACATGGTTTCTTGTGTGTAATGTTATTTGTATTATATATTGATTCTTTGATAGTATATAGTTTATTTTATATTGTTTCTTTAATGTTGTATTGTTGCTGTGTAGGCTGGGGGGAAAATATAGCTGGCTCTGATTCTGTTTATATTTCTGTCTATATCCTATTCCGTTCCTCTTCTGTTGTATTCTCACCTCTCTTCTTCTCCTCTTTTATATTATCTTCTTCCTTGTTCTTGTATCCCTCTCCTCTCCTCCCCCTTAATTTCTGTCTATCCTCTTCCCTCCCTCTTCTGTTGTATCTTCATCTTTCTTCTCCTCTTTTTATCTTCTCTTCTTCCTTGCTCTTCCCTCCCTCTCCCACCCCCCCCCCCCCTATAATTTTGTCTATCCTCTTCCCTCCCTCTTTTATCTTCACCTCTCTTATTTTCCTCTTTTATCTTCTCTTATCCCTTGCTCCTCGCTCCCTCCCTTTATTGCTGTATATTCTCTTATCTCCCTCTTATCTTCTATCCCCATCTCTCCTCTTCTCCTCCTTTTCTGTGCTCTTCTACCTTGTTCCTCTCCCAGTCTCCTCTCCTTCCCATTTTGTCTGTCTATCCTCTTCCCTCCCTCTTCTGTTGTATCCTTATCTCTCTTCTTCTCCTCCTGTTAGCTTCTCTTTGCCCTTGCTATTCTCTCCCTCTCACCCTCCCCCCCCCCCCTATATTTGTGTTTATTCTTTTCCTTCCCTCTTCTCTACTTTCTTATTTCTTTCTTCTGCTCTTTTATCTTCTCTTATCCCTTGTTCTTCTCTCTCTTCCTCCTCTCCCCCTTGTATTTCTGTCTATCCTCTTCCCTTCTCCTTCCCTTTTATCCAAATCTCTCTTCTCCTCTTTTCTCTTCCCTTCTTGTTTTCCTCTATCCCTATCTCCCTCCCTTTTTTCTGTTTACCCTCTTTCCTCCCTCTTCTCATTTATCCACCTATCTCTTCTTCCCCACTTTTATCATCTCTTTTCCCTTGCATTTTTCTCCCTCTCTTCTCCGCCCTAATTATTATTCTCCCCTCTCTCCCTCTCCTCTTTTCTTCCTTTAATCCCCTTCCTCTTTTCTCCCCTCCCCTTCTCTCCCCCACCAATCTCGTATACTATCAGGGTAGGGGTCGAGGGAAGATATAGTTCACTTTCAGTTTGGTTTAGTTGTGTGTCGACCTTGATTGTGTTTTTGTTTCCACCCAAGCTAGGTATACTGTGGGTGTGTATACTATAAACAAAAGGAATAAAAGGATATAAAGTGTCAAATATAGTTTACTATTTAATGGTATATTGTTTCTGATATTGTATAGTTTCTTTAATATCGTATAGTTTTATTTTATGTTACAAGGTCTATTTCGTGTCATGTTATGTGTATGCTATGTTTTCTCTCTCATATTGTATACTGTCTTTGATTTCACATTGTTTCTTTTGTACTTGTATTGTATATTGTTTCTATGCTATTGTATAGTTTCTTAGATTTCACATGTTTCTTTTGTATTTGTATTGTATATTGTTTCTAGATATTGATGTGTGTGAATTTGTTTTTATCTGCGTTTGTTCGTTGTTTTATGTTGTCTTTGTGTGTTCCCTGTTCATGCTCTATCTTGAGTCGGCACCCCCAAGAAAAAAGGAAAAACAAAATAATACAATAAAATTAAATAGAAAATAAAAATTGGAAAAATGGGGATTGGGCCTGAGCATATTGATAGGTAGATAGATAGGATAGTTTCCTAGATTTCACATGGTTTATTTTGTGTTAGTTTATTAATGTTGTATTTTATATTTTTTCTCTGATATTGTGTAGTTTTGTTAATATCATATAGTTTCTTTGATGTTATATCTTTTTATGGTATTTTACTTTTATTTTATACTGCTTCTTTGATGTTGTATAGCTTCGTCAATACTGTATTGTTTCTTTGATATATTACAGTTTCTTAGATTTCATATGGTTTCTTTTGTGTCATCTTAGTTGTGTTATATTTTATTTCTTTGATATAGTAAAGTTTCTTTAATATTGTATAGTTTCTTTGATGGTATATGTTTTTGTGTAGTATTTTGCTTGTATTTGATATTGTTTATTTTATATTAAATAGTGTCTTTGATTTCATGTGGTTGCTTTTGTGTAATGTTATATGAATGTTATATTGTTTCTAAGATAGTGTATAGTTTCTTCTATATTGTCTCTTTGGTGTTGTATTGTTGCTGTGTAGTCTGGGGGAGAAATATAGCTGGCTCTGATTCTGTTTTGTATTTCTATCTATCCTTTTTCCCTCCCTATTCTTTTTTTCTCCTCTTTTATCTGCTCTGATCCCTTGCTCTTCTCTCCCTCTCCTCCTCCCCCCTTTATTTATGTTTCTCCTCTTCCCTCCCTCTTCCCTTTTATCCACATCTCTTTTTCTTCCCTTCTCGCTTTCTTCTCTATCCTTCTCCCCCATTTATTTTTGTTTACCCTCTTCACTCCCTCTTCTCTTTCATCCACCTCCCTTTTCTTCTCCTGTTTTACCTTCTATTTGCCCTTGCTCTTATCTCCCTATTCCCTCCCTCTTCTCTGTTAAGCAGCTCTCTCTTCTTTTCCTCTTCCATCTTCTCTTCTCCCTTGTTCTTCTCTTTTATCCACCTCTCTCTTCTTCTCCTTTTATCTTGTCTTTTCACTTGCTATCTCCGCTCCCTCTTCCCTCCCTCTTCTCTGTTATCCACCTCTCTCTTCTTCTCCTCTTTCATCTTCTCTTCTCCCTTGCTCTTCTCTCCCTCTTCTTCTCCCCTGTTATCTCCTTTTCTCCCTTGCTTTTCTCCTTCTCCTTTCCCTTCCTCCTTTTCCTGTTCCTCTCTTCTCTATTCCCTTTCCTCTACTCCCCCTTTCCCGCTCCTCTCTTCTTCTCTCCTACCGCCCCTCTCCTCTCCTCTCCCCTTCCCTTCCTTCTCCCCTCCCCTTCTCTCCCCCACCGATCCCGTACAGTATCGGTGTAGGGGGTTGTAGATGTTTAATCCTGTATCGAACTTGATTGTGTCTTGTTTGTATTGTTTCCACCCAAGATTGATGTACTGTGAGTTTGTACACTTTGAAAAGAGAACAGACGAAAAGGGTACAAAGTGTCAAATATAATTTATCCTCTAATAGTAGTTTGCTTGTGATAAACCAAAATTTTATAAGTATAGCAAGATTATCAAATAAGCAGGCTAAATCATTAGCAATATACCCAACTTGACTTTAGTTACTTATTTCATATCCTTCATTTGTTCACAATGTGAATTATTTTGCATACACTCAATTGGTGTCATTGTTCATTATAATCGGTTCAATCTTTAGGAATACGCTATATATAGTGATGAATTACATAAGTGTGCGAGCAATGATGTGCGCAATTATATTTATATAGTAATATAATTAACACAAACAAATCTAGCTTTTTCTAGTTAGGAGTAATTGGCTGCATTAGGCTATGATTTTGTTTTAGTCTAATACAAATAGGGTAAGCGAAAATCAGCTGCAGCGTTCTTAAGCCTATTATACAGATATAAGTGTACCGGGTGTTCTATATGTTGGGTAAAACATTAACGGTTTATTTATTGATCGATTTAAGTAGTTGTGTGTTATTGGTTTATGTTTCCTCCTTAGACCTCCATCAAACTTTTAAAAACAACCCCAGGATCCCCTTTCTAGATCAATGGGTAGTTTTGTTAGTAAAAATATGACGCCTAAATGGCACGAAAGGTCTTAATATTAACAAAGGAATGGGCAAAGGTTTTGAAATCGCCAAAATAATGGGCCGAACGTCTTAAAGTCTGAGAAATAACGGGGCTAACATGAGGGAGAAGGGAGACCAGAAAAATCAATCATCTCCTAGGAAAGCGTCTTGAAGTTTTTCCGTATGCGTGAGTTTATGGACCTATTGAATAATCCTGAAGCTAACATGCACATTTATTGTTTATAGCTCATCTATTGGAGCATTTGGATCAATATAACGAACTCTTTATGGGTTACGAAACTAAGGTAGATTGATGATAGATGGGTATATAGAAAGGAAAATATATGGGTCAGTAACTCTATAGTTGTTACAAATATATCCAAATTAATGTGTACCTAGAGAGAGACGTAATGAATATAATAACACAAATCATCAAAAAATTACTAAAAACAAAACAAAACACATAATTAAATGTTTGCCAGAACAAATATTAATTTTGCTTACATTAAGGACACTTACAAACTCAATTATGACAATACAAACATTAAGATAGCCTTTCGATTGCCAGTTAGTTTTCCTGAGTGTTATTAGATCGTTTAGAGTTATCCAGAACAAGAAAGATTGTCTTTGTTGCAAAGAAGGTCAAGGCAGTTTGAATCTCCTTTTGCCCATGCAACGTTTTTCCTAAGCTTAATAAAATTGCATACTGTTGGACAGAGTTAATTAAAACTAGGTTATTGCATTGTAATGACAGGTATTCGGGGCAGTATATAGCACCTTGTCTGTGAGATGTCTTTTGTAAGCTGAAATAATCGTCTAATTTTAGACTAAACACAATGTAAAATATATAATTGTGATCACGGATTAAGCGCTTTAAGACGATAAAATCTCTATTCGTAGTATTTTGGATACCGTTAGACGATTTTGTTTCGCATAGGAAGGATTTAAAGCTAACATTATGTAATTTGTATCCCTTTAATTTCGAGGTATTTTCATAATCTGACTAATACTTATCGTGTTGTATTAAAGATACAAATATAATTACATAATCTTGTGTGCGAAAATTATTATAGAATTATCCATAGGCTACTTTAGGTACAGTTTTGACCAATAATAAGGTTACACACATTTGAATCCTTAAGGGGAGGTCTCCACTTAAGGGATATTTTATCGAACTTCCTTCTCCCTCATGTTTAGCCCCATTGCTTTTGATATTTTAAAACATTCCCACCATAATTAAGAACTTTCGCCCAATTTCTGTCAATTTTAAGACCTTTCATGCAATTTAGGTGTCGATGTTTTCCTGGCGAGCGATAGCGAGCCTGTAGAGGTATCGGCCTTTGGCCGGGACATTTTTCTACCGAAAAATGTACACATTTATCTTGAAAGGGGGCCTAGAGGGTGACATTTTAAGCTTGATGGAGGTCTAGGGAACTAACTAAAAACCTCCCCTTAACCCCTCCTGTACCGGGACGTATTTATTAAATATTTGCTACATATAGACGACATTAAGAAGCTTAGGAAATATATATCATATATGGTTGCTAAAAGGATTAATTTAAATAGTCTGTAGCCTTTTAATGTGTAGACATGCTTCCCAAGGTGAAATAAATCGTCAAATAGTTTCCAGAATATACCGAACTGTACGGGTTAAATCTTTAAAGTCAGGTGTTGGAGTATTTGGGATAAATAATTGCATTGTATTATATCTCCTTTGTGTTCCTATTAATACCAATGGGTGCATATCTATTAAGGGGGCCCACCTCGTTGTTTTTTTCTCTCTCCCTCTCCCTCTCTCTCTGGGTTGTATCCATTCGGCCCCATTCAGCCTACTGTTTTAAGACGTTTATCCCCATCCAGGTGTCGAGTGGTAGCGAGCCAGCATATTTATTTAAATGCTTTTTGAGAGCAGGCTAAATTTGTACATTTTTCGATAGAAAAATGTCTCCGGCGAAGCTGGATTCCTCTATACAATGCTGGCTCGCTATCGCTCGCCAGGAAGAAATCGACAGCTGGGTGGGGATAAACGTCTTAAAACAGTAGGCTGAATGGGGCCGAATGGATACAAGCTAGATAAAAAGATATAAGGAGAGCAAAACAAACAGGTCACTCCCCTTAATGTTCACAAATGTACATCCATATATTTCAATTTAGAATGTTCTTCCTCAACTAGTCTTCCTTTCATCCTACGGTTTAATCTCCTTCAAGCTTCGTGGGTCCAAAACTAATGTGACTCTATGTCCCTCTCAACTGACCACTTTCAAATTCATGCTAAAAGTAGGTTGAAGTTTTGTACATCGATCTTTAGCAGAGTTATCAGGTCGTATATTATATTTATTAGTACTTTAAATGTATCGTACTTTTTATCCATGCGAAACCTAGAGTACAGAATGTTATTATAGTTAATTTTCAATTCATATCGATGTTTACGGCTCCAACTTCCTTATAGCCTGAAACTCGCAAGTGGAACACTTGCCACAGGCACTCATGTGTGTGTGTGTGTGTGTGTATTTTTTACCTAATTGTATTTTACAGGATTGAGATTAATCTCGTAGTGTCCCGTTAGCCTTTAACTTATCATAATTTACTTTAAAAGCTTGAATACTTTGTGCACACACTAGGTCGTTTGGTAACTTATTCCACTTCTCAACCATTCTATCTGGAAAACCAAACTTCCTAACATCCTTCCTAGCTCTCCTCCTCAACAGTTTATAGTCATGTCCTCTCGTCCTCCCCACCGCTGGCCAAACAAAATTTGTTTGATCAATATATTCCTTTCCGTGAACACACCTAAATAAAGCTATCATGTCTCCCCTCTCCCTTCTCTGTTCAAGTGAGGGAATCCCCAGGTGACACAGCCGGTCTTCATATTGTAAGTTTTTAACCCTGGCACCCATCTTGTGATCACACACTGAATTGTCTCTAGCTTACTTATGTGTTTTTCATGTGTGGATTCCATACAACCCCTGCATACTCCAGGCTAGGCCTTAAAAACTGTGTTATTAATATCTTCACCATGTCTTCATTTAGGAATTTAAACGCTACCCTAATATTAGCCCACCACGAATATGCCTTATTTACCAAGTTATTGATATGGTCACCGGGATCTAACCTCCTGTTCACTACAACTCCTAAGTCTTTTTCCTTCTCTGACTTTTCCAACCTTACATCGCCCATACTGTACTCCCCATGGGGAGTACAGTATGGGCCGTCTCCCATCCCCCTGGCCGTCTCCCATCTCCATCACGTGGCATTTATCAATGTTGAACTCCATTTTCCACATTCGGCTCCATTGATACAGCTTATTGATGTCCTCCTGGAGCATTTTACAGCAATTGTTATCAACCACTTTCCTTACTAATTTTGCGTCATCGGCGAACATGTTAATATAGCTGCTAATTCCAAGAGGCAGATCATTTATAAAAATTAAAAACATCAATGGGGCCAACACTGAGCCCTGGGGCACTCCACTTATCACATCACTCCATGATGAATATTTCCCTCTTATGATGGTTCTCATTTTCCTCCCGGTTAAGAAATCCTTCATCCATTTTAAGAGTCCACCGGTGATTCCTCCACACATTTCAAGTTTATGTAGAAGCCTTTTATGGGGTACTTTATCAAAAGCTTTTTTGAAATCTAAAAATACACAATCTGCCCATCCGTCTCGTTCTTGCATAATTTCAATCACTCTATCATAGAAGCTCAGCAAATTTGACACACATGACCTATTCGACCTAAAACCAAACTGACAATCCGATAGTAAATGGTTCTCCTCGAGGTGACAAATCCAAAATTTCCTGATCAATTTCTCAAGCAGTTTTACTACAACACTAGTCAAAGACACGGGTCTGTAGTTATTTGCATCTTCTTTCGGTCCTTTCTTGTATATTGGTACAATATCAGCAGCCTTCCACGCCTCGCCTCGGGTAGCTTGCCTTGGGACAAAGATTTTTTTTAAATCTCTGTTATGGGAAAGCTTAATTCCTCTGCACATTCACTCAACATCCAACCAGAAATCTGATCCGGCCCCATAGCCTTTCTTTTATTTAGGTCTAACATGCAGTCCCTTACTTCATCCCTTTTTATAATAATATCTTTCATGGGCATGACTGGTCTCTGTATTGGATTCTTATAAGCATCATCAACATCATTATTTTCTTGAACAAACACCGATCGAAATTTTGCATTAAAAACCTCACTAATTTTTTCCTCCTCCTCAAATATTTCTCCATTGTGAACGATCCTTTGGATCTTTTCCTTCACTTTAGTTCTCTTATTTATGAATCCATATAATATGTTGGGATCATCTTTGCTCTTCATAATCACCCCTCTCTCAAAATCCTTCTCCTCCTGTCTCCTCACTTTGGTGTAGTTATTTCTTGCTAGTTTATACCTCTCGTATGATTGTGTGTGTGTGTATGTGTGTGTGTATGGGTCTGTGTGTGTTTTTTTTTATTTTTTATTTTTGTTCTATGTGAGTGAGGGGGCCAAAAGGCAGAACTGCTTGTAGCGAGTGCCTCCCCCAGAGCTGAAAGAGTCACAGGGCCGAAATCAAGGGACGTTCGAGCCAAAATGCCTGGACACACGGAGTTTGGAGCAATTTAGAACATAGGGAGAGGGAAAGACTGATTCTGGGAGAGAGATCCAGAGCTCAGCAGTTGAATAGAAGAAAGACTGATAATAACATTTCACACTTGGGTTGGAGAGTTGCACAGAGTAGGGTTGGGATTGTGTTGCATGACGGGTACTATGTACCCTACGTAGAGGTGGTATATACTGGGAAAGCTCTGAGGAACATTGATTATTATAGTAGAGATAGAATAGCGAGAGAGATGCAACACTGCGGCGAAGAGAGAGAGATTGTAGAGAGTTAGTAAGTGGGCCGGAGTTAATAATATGAAAGGCATTCATTTCTACTTTGTCTAGGAGTGCGGTGTGAGAGGAACCTCCCCACACATGTGAACAATACTCAATACAAGGACGCACTAAGCCCCTGTACAGAGCAAGAAGCTGTGCAGGGATAAAGAACCCCTTGAGGTGGATGAGCCCTCCCAGCTTCTGGGAGGCTGCCTTAGCAAGACTGGTAACATGGTCCTTCCAAGTGTAGCAGAAGAAAAATAGACACCAAGAATATTGAGAGAAGATGAACGATTGATTATTGTATTATTGAAGTGTAAGGGATAGTCCTCTGGGAGTTCCGAACGCATAGTAAGATGAAGAAATAGGGTTTTGGAAGCATTAAAGGCAACAAGGTTTCCTCTGCCCCAATTGGAAATAGTAGGTAGATCAGAAGATAAGTGTTGCATGGCTTCATTACATTTGTCTTTGAGGGATTGCTGTTTGGGGCGTTCTGGAAAACTAAATTGAGTATTGTAAGGTAGAGTCACCTGCGTATGAATGGATGGAAGTGGAGGTACAGTTAAGAAGATCATTTATGAAAATTAGAAAGAGAATGAGAGATAGGACGAAGCCCTGAGGAATACTAGAGTTGATAGGATGAGGAAGTGAGCGATGGCCGTCCACAACCGCAGCTATGGAATGGCCAGAAAGGAAATTAGAGACAAAGTTACAGATGGAGAGATAGAAACCGAAGGAGGGTAGTTTACAAATTAAATATTTGTGCCAGACTCTATCAAAGGCCTTCGATATGTCTAGTGGAATAGAAAAGGTCTCACTGAAGTCCCAAAAGGAGGATGACCAAGAGTTAATAAGATATGAAAGAAGGTCACCAGTAGAGCGACCTCTATGGAAGCCATACTGGCGATCTTAGAGCAGATTATGAGAAGAGAAATGCTTAAGAAATTTGGAAGCAAATATAGTTTCAAAAATTTCGAGACACAAGAAATAAGAGCAATAATTGGACGATAGTTGGAGGGTTAAGAGCGGTCACCCTTCTTTGGGACATTGAATGAGAGCAAATTTCCATCAAGAGGGGAAGACGTTAGAGGATAGACAGAGACGAAAGAGTTTGCCTAGGCAGGGAGTCAGCATGGAAGCACAGTTTTTTAGTACAACAGGAGGAACACCGTCCGGACCGTACGCCTTTTTAGTATTAAACCTAGAGAGGGTAGAAAGTATGTACATCTTTCCAAGAGATTAGGATATTAGGCATAAGTAGGAGAGAGGGGGTGGAGAGGGAGAAATAACACCAGAATCATCTATGGTGAAGTTTCTAGCAAAAGTTTAAGCGAAGAGTTAAGCTTTGTAAGAGGAAGAAGTGATGGTTGTGCCATCAGAGTGGAAAAGAGGAGGGAAAGACGAGGAAGAAAAATTGTTGGAGAGGTTTTTGGCTAGATGTCATAAAGCTTGGGAAGAGCTAGAGTTGGATAGTTCAGTGCATTTATTATTGATGAAAGAGTGTTTGGCAAGTCGAAGAACAGATTTGGCTTGATTCCGGGTAGAAACATAGGATGAATGAGATTCCTGAGTATTAAGGCGTCAGTACCATTTGAATGCTTCCTCCTTGTTGCGGACATGCAATAGATCAAGCTTGAGTAAACCAAGATTTCTTTGCATTAGACTGAGAGAAAGTAAATGGAATGTATGCTTCCATGCCCAAGAGGATTACCTCGGTAATGCGTTCAGCACTCTCCGAGGGTCCCCGGCCACGGAAGCAAAATTAATTCCATGAGAAATCAAATAAATACTGCCGAAGAGCCCCCCAGTCACCAGCGCCAAAGTGCCACAAGCGCCGCCAGTTTTGGGGATCGGGTGGCCTTACTGAAGAGATTGGACAGATGACAGATATTAGTTTATGATCGGAGGAGCCCAAAGGAGATAAAAGATTTACAGTATAAGCAGAAGGGTTAGAGGTTAGGAATAAGTCAATAATGTTTGGCCGATTTGGTCGTTTAAGTTAGAAAAGATGTAAGCTTGTTCACCAGGTTGGTCAGTGGAGAGCCATTGGTGGTGGTGAACATTGAAATCTCCTAAGATGGAGATTTCTGTGAAAGGAGAGATGGATAGAATGTGTTCCGCTTTAGAAGTTATAGATAGTCAAAGAACTGTGGATAGTCAGTAGATTTGGGGGAAAGATAGACAGTGCAGAAATATTTAGTTTGAGAGTGACAAGAAAGCTTTAGCCAGATATTTGAGAATTCAGAAGAATCTAAGTTGGGAACACGAGAGAAATCAAGATTGTTGCATACATAGATGCAACATCCACCTTTGGCTCGAAACTGATGATAGAGATAGTTGGAGGATACAAAGGAGGGTTTGCTCTCAGTAGTCCCAGACAATTGTGTCTCGGTGAGAAAAAGAAGATCAGGGTTGACCGAGGGGAGGTGGTGTACCACAGAGTGGAAGTTTGAGGAAAGGTTACGAATGTTTCAGAAATTAATAGTTAGAGTAGAAGGTCTGGTGGTCCAGAGCATTTTGGCGAGTCGTTACCAGGGGACAGGTTGATGGGGGCATTTCTGGCCCCCCTCCTTGGGGACTCCGAGGCGGGTCGAGGTTTCGTCATGTTGTTTTCTTTAGAAAAGTTAGTGTAGTATGTAAGGTGTTTGTAGTATATTGTATTGATAGGAGGAGAAGATGTTTTGGAGGGCAGGCTGGGGTTGCCTTCAATATTGATGAGATACTGAAAGGTGTGAGTGTGTGTGTTTGTGTGTGTGTGTGTCAGGTCAGGTCAGGTCAGGTGAAGGTATTGAGGGATAAGCCTTTACAACGGCACCTCGTAGCTACTTTCTACTTTTCCTATTTTTTTGAAGAGTGTAGAGAGGGGAGAAGGGGTGTTGGAGAGAGAGGAAGCTGTTGGAGTGGCTTTGTTGTGTGTGTTATTAGTCTGTATACGTCATCGAGGTGTCCCCCTACTGTGTGTTTTCCTTCTTCTTGTACATAAAACAAAGTAAGAGCACGAGACCCCAACGATAATGTTAAGTGGAGGTAGTTGTTTTTTCTGGTCCCCCTTCTGCCTCATGATTAGCCCCATTAGTTTTCAGAGTTTTTCAGATGTTTGGTCCATTAATTTAGCGATTGTTCGTGTCATTTAGGTGTCGATCTTTTCCTGGCGAGCTATATCCAGCCTGTAATCAGGGGAGGACCGGCCTTGGGACATTGTTCTACCAAAAAAAATTACAAATAAATCTAGAAGGGGGATCTTGGAGATGATTATTGAAGTTTGATGGATGTCTAGAGAAGAAACCAAAACAAATATTAATAAATTAAATAATCGACCAAAGGATATACCCTTCCCCTTAATGCTTGTATGAGACGATATACTGCATAGTGGCTTTACCAGGCAAAGAGGACATTTTTAATACGGCCATAAGTAGTGCAAGATTAACCATATTTATTGTTCAATGTATAATCGACCCTCTATAATTTGGAAAGATGCTAAAAGGTAGATTATATGATAGACTGTTGAATCCCTTGACACACACACACATTATGTAAGCAACGGTGTATTTGTCGCTTCACAATGGATACATGCGTGCTTACGAGTATATTATTCGCTTTTAAGCCTAAATAAAATTGCTTAGATCAAACCAAACATAGTCTAGCCTATTTTACCTAACCTAACCTAAAACACACTGTTTTTTAATTATGTTAAAGATGTGTGTACATTTAAGCTGTCAGCTTAACATTTACACATAACCTACACATATCATGAGATTTGTACCCCATGAACCAATCAATGCTTGTCCAGACACACACAACAGAGGGGGATGAAATTTCACCCTCCGTCTTACCACTCACTCCCTCTCAAATCACTATTACCTTACCTTAGCTTTATGTGCTATAAGGAATATTACATAATATTACATAATTCCTCCCCTCCCTCCTCCTGCACGGGCCTCACATACACACTCATGGGCACCCGGCAATCCTGCCTATTCGCGCCAAATTATTCAACTACCAACCACAACCACACCACAACCACATTATTTTGTTTGGTGCACAAATATATATTGCCGGATGTAAATTGTTTATTCCCAACACAATAATGTGATTGTTGTCCTATTCTTCATTACTCATTTTGTTTGGCTATGTTTTCGCACCAGGGGTGCGTAGGTCCAAGGGAAGGTCTAGCGTTCGATAGGTTATGGGAGAATACGTACTATGAATATGTATTAAAAACATACATAATGTAATAAAAATCTTATATACAACAAATAAGTTGCAAGAAACTAAGATGATATCAAAGAAATCCAAGAAATAACCTCGTCAAAACACATAAGAAAAAATCCCACCAAACAGGAAATACGTTTGGACCTTTTCCCTTGTAACACATTTCCCATCGTTAAGTTTCTGGCGTGGGATCCAGGGTGGTAGTGAATGGGGGTAGATGATAGTGGTAGTGGTGAAAAATTGTGGTAGTTTATGGTGGTAGGTAGTGGTGGTAGGGCAAAGTTAATGGAGCAAGTATCGTGTGTGGTCAGTCACGTAAATTGTAGTTGATGTTGGTAGTTGTGGTCACCGTGGTAGTTGTGGTGGGTGTACTGTTTTTTGTTTTGTTTTATTTTTTATGATTGATGGTTGCAGTTGATGGGAGCTGATCGTGTTAATGGTATTGATGTTTTTTCTTCTATGAGCATGAAGGAGACAAACGGCAAAGTTGCCCTTAGCAAGTGTCACCCCCCCCCCCCCCCCCCCCCACACACACACTCAAAATTGAAAGAATGATAGAGAGCTAAATTCAAGGTGCGTTATTCAACATGTCTGGACACATGGAGCTTTCAGCAGTTTAAGTCATAGCATGAGGGAAAAGCAGATTGAGGAAGAGAGTTCCAGAGTTTACTTGTTAAGTGGAAGAAAGAATGGGAATATCACTTCACTTGTGTTAGACAGTAGGATAGAATAAGGATGGGAACGTGTTGAAAGGTGGGTGACCCCCATTATTCACAAGGGAGAGGGTATTCACTAAGAAAGTTAACACTGATTATATTATTGTAATAGCGGTAGAAGAATGAGAGAGATGCAACCTTGTGGCATATACTGTAGAGGGAGAGAGTCAAAAGAGTGACAGAGAGGCAAACTCAAGGAACGTTGTAGGTCAAATGCCTGGACACACCAAGTTTAAAATATTTTAAGTCATAAGATGAAGGAAAGATTGATTGAGGGAGAAAGTTTCAAAGTTCTCTAGTTGAGTACAAGACAGGCTGAACAAATTTGCCAATTCTTGGGTTGGAGAGTTGGACTTGCCTAACAGTATTCAATTCATGGGCGCAGTGCCCCTATACATAAGAAGCTGTGAGGGGGAGAAGAACCCACAGAGACGATTGAGCACATATAACTTCTTGGAAGCAGTTTTATCAAGAGTTGTAATTATGATCTTTCCAAGATAGGTCTGAAGAAAAATAAACACCAAGAATAATGAGAGAAGATAAAGGATTGATTTGTGTATTGTTGAAGAGTAAATGATTGTGATGTGTAAGATTGTGATGGGTAGATCGATGGAGACATTGAGTTTTGGAAGCATTAGGAGCAATCAGGTTCTCTCTGCCCCAATCGGATTTACATTAGTTGATAGATCAGAAGATGGGTGGGCTATCACCTTATAACGTTATCTATAGAATAACAGAACAATAACTGGCGATACGACAGAACCATGAGAAACACAGGAGTTAATAGGTTGAGGAAGTAAGCAATAGCCATCCTCAACTGCAGCTATGGAACGGTCAGAGAGGAAATTGGAGATGAAAGTACAGATAGAGGGATAGAAACCGAAGGATGGTAGTTTAAAAAATAATAAGATATTTAAGCTGTACCTATCAAAGGCTTTTGATATGTCTAGTGCAATAGAGTTGGTCTCACCGAAATCCTAAAGGGAAGATGGCCAAGAGGTAGTAAGAAAATAAAGGAGATCACCTGTAAAACGGCCTTTAACCCTTGTGCTGAGGGGACCGTACAGGCACGTCCTGGCAATTTCCTGCAATTTAAAGCCCATTAAAGCCTGTGGAGACGAGTGCAAGTGATCAGGAGAGCAGCAGGCCCCCGTCCGCTCACCAGCACGTTTGCTGCGGCACTAAAGGTCTGTGGTGGGGTCTCGCCAAGGTATATGAGAGAGGTAGTGTCACTCCCAGCTACCCTATAGTAATATTTGAGCCAATGATATTTGCTATTAGGCAGTTTATTACGTATACTATGCAGCAGAACGCTGCTACAGACAAATACAAGATGTCTAGTTATTATTTATCAGACAGAGAGGTGTTCATGATTTACAAATAAGTGCGGAAACAAAATAATATTAATAACCTCTCCAAAACCAGCGATGGCGAATCGCCTTCAGTAGATAATTAACTACCCAGTCCCAGCGATGGCGAATCGCCGTCAGTAATGTACTTTCCTTGTAACTGCCTGTACAAGCCTGTACCTGGTACCACGACCGTTTGAGCACTGCTCTTGTTATGGCAACACTTCTCAGCTTATATAAAACCCACTGAAGGGTGAGAGAGCCAGTCTTCTCTCATCTCTTGAGGTGGACAGGTGTTTTTCCCCTGCCATTTTGGCCACAGTGCTTGGGACTGCAGTAGAGTACAGGTTAATAATCGGCATGATCCCCAATAGCCAAGCCCCATACCTTTGTTTGATGCTCAGATTTTGATCGGCTAATAATGACATCATCAGAACTGCAACCATAAGCCTCACCCCATTGTTCCCATCACCAAACCTTTGGCCGGAGATGTGCATTAATACTTATATTTGCTTGTGATATATTGTTAATACCAAGTGTTATTTGTGCTCTGATAACTTGTAAATCAACATGGAAAAGAAGAAGAGATTTGCTATTTGTATAACACAAAATGTAAATACTGTACTAAAGTTGAGGCTCATATTATCTTACTTTTAAGTAATTAAATAGCTAGAAATATTATCCCAATGTAGAACTATCAAGCTATTATCAATTACACATTATCATAGATTAACTATTTTCATTATTAATGAATCAAACAGACTGTTTTCAACCATAATTATTATTTATTAGGGAGCCAATACACAGTCTAGGCTCCCAAGAGGAACAAGTGGGCGTGGCCTAACGCAGCCTAAGCGTAAAGTTGCCAACTCATATTTTTGCTTTGTTAACATGACACTACCTCTCCCTATACAGTTCACCTTCCTTGGGTCTCGCGAGATATATTCAGTGTTGCCAAAGACAAATGTAGCGCGACATTGCTATTTATTAGCGATTATTGCCAATGTCTGTAGTAACGCTGCGGGTGAGCCTTGCGTGCTACAGAGCTCGTTCCGGTGTCATTTGAAAACTCTTGTCTTCTAGATTTTTGCTGCAAACATTTAATTTCATTCAGGCACTTGCTTCAGCAATCAGGAATGCCTGAATTAGTCCTACTATTGCGGGAATATGCCCCCACTGAAGGTGTTATAGAAACCATACTGACAATCTAAGAATAGATTATGGGAAGACAAATGTTTGAGAAATTTTGAATTAAGAATGGATTCAAATACATTAGAGATGTTAGAGAGGAGAGCAATTGGACGATAGTTGGAGGGTTGAGAACGGTCACCCATCTTTGGAACAGGTTGACTGAAAGCAGACTTCCAGCAAGAAGGGAAGGTGTGAGAGGAAGGTAAGAAAAGATAGAGTTTGCCTACACAGGGAGTTAGCACAGAAACACAGTTTTTAAGTACAACAACAAAAACACCATCTGGTCTGTACGACTTCTTAGTTTAAACCTCCTGCCAGAAATCTATGACATACTCTTCAACAACATACAAATTAACCCATGTTCTCTTAATATTCTCGGTTTCTCTTTTTCTTCTGATCTATCTTAGAAAGATCATATTACCACTCTTTGCTAAAACAGCTTCCCAGAAGCTGGGTGTGCTCAACTGCCTCTGAGGGATCATAACCCCTCCACAACTTCTTGCTCTGTACAGGGGCACAGTGCTTCCATGTATTGAATATTGTTCACACATGTGGGGAGAATCCTCTCACACAGCACTTCTAGACAAAGTAGAAAAGAAAGCCTTCCATCTCAATAACTCATGTCCACTCACCAATTATCTGCAGTCTCTCTCTCTTCGGTGCAATGTTGCATCTCTCTCACTATTCTACCGTTATTACAATAATTAGTGTTCCTCAGAGCTCTCTCAGTGTATCTCACCACTTCTTCGTAGAGCACGTAGCACCCGTCTTGTAACACAATCCCACCCCTACTCTGTGCAACTCTCCAACCCAAGAGTAAAACGTTATTCTCAATCTTTCTTCTATTCAACAGCTGAGTTCTGGAACTCTCTCCCAGAATAATTTTTTCCCTCTTCCTATGACTTTAGTTGCTTCAAACTCTGTGTGTCCAGGCATTTTGGCTCGAACGTCCCTTGATTTTTGTCCTGTCACTCTTTCAACTCTGGGGGAAGCACTCGCCACAGGCAGTTCTGACTTTGGTCTCCCTCACTCACACACACACACACACATATATATATATATATATATATATATATATATATATATTGTAACATCTGGAGAGACCAAGCTCTTGAACGTGACTGTACAATTACACCTACAACTGCAAGAAACGATCCCTCTTTCTTTCCTATGTGGAGAGAGAGAGAGAGAGAGAGAGAGAGAGAGAGAGAGAGAGAGAGAGAGAGAGAGAGAGAGAGAGAAAGCAGCCTGACTGGTGTGGACGTGACATTCCACACATTCTTGGCATTCCTCGCTTCCCGCCAAAACTGCGTATGAAGGGCGGGGCCGCTGTGACGTAGTGAGCAGCCCCCTTCCCCTCACCTACTGCACACCTCTGATTGGACAACCACACCTGCCTTTCACCTGTAATTGGTCGACGTGAGCTGCCTGGCCACTATTGGATTAGGCACGTGTTTTCTGACTTCTGATTGGATTAGCTTGGTCAGGGAAAGATATATAAGCCTGAGATTTGATAATTCAAACCAGACACATTCGGAGCTGGGAAGAGTAGAGAGCTGCATGGAGAGAACAGGCTTGTATAGATAGGTTTCTATTTTAATTCATTGAATTCCCGTACCACTCGTGATCTCTCGTGATCATTAATTAACCAGAGGTATGTCGAAAACATGCACTCCTTTGATTTAAGATTTTGTGATTGGAGAATCATATATGTTAAATGGAGAATCATATATGTAGGATTATTTTGATGATTAGAATTAATGTTTGATTTAGAGATTATTTATGATTGCGTATTGAATACTTTACCTGTTAATACTTAACCCACTGAGCCCCAGCGACGCAGGGTTTGCGTCCACAATGTATGTAACGCTAAACCCCAGCGACGCAAACCATGCGTCCTGGCCGGTCCGGTCCCAATTACTCCGGTCCTATGGCACCTAGAGAGCTCAGATTTGTATGGGAACTGTGTAAGTATCCCACGCAACCGTGCCGATGGTTGCAAACTCTCGAAGTCCAACGGCATGCGCGTGAGCGCGTAAAAACATGTATTTTGGGTGTATTTGCCTTAAATTTCGGGGGCTCCGTAGGACCAATTTTATACCTTTTTGATTGTATTTTTGTGTTTTTTCCTTCATTCCTAACCCATTCGCTATTGTATCTGGAAGAAAACAAAAATTCAGAATAAGCCGGTCCCTGGTGGTACAATTATTCTAAACTAGCTGGGGCTCAGTGGGTTAACTGACTTGATATAAAGTTATTGTCATTCATAACTAATAATTAAGCATTGTAGAAGTTTAATACTTACATGACTTTATGTAAAGCTATTTGTAATTCGTAATAGGCATTGTAAAAGTCCAATAAATTGTATTGTCTACTTAAGCCTACTAAGCTTTCATGTTTACTTTAGTGAAATCAAACGTATGCAAAACGATCCTGAAATCTATAATACCTTTCATTGCTTATTATTTTCATTAAATGTAAAATACCTTATTTATGTTTATAAATACAATTCCATTTTATATGTGACTTTGTAATATTTCCTTACCATCTTTTATTAAGTCAATGTCTTTCAGTAAAAAGAATAAATAAGATAAATATTAAAGAAAGAATAATAATAAACAAAGAGAATACCGAGATAATAGAAAGAGTAAAACAATCTTTAAAGGGTTAACAAACTTAAATTAATTATATAAAAAGATCTTAATACTTTGCTGATAATCAAGATTAATTGAGATATTCTAGTGACTTAAAAACCCTTGCTTACATACCAAACTTTTTATATTCTTACTTAATAGCCTATTTCATATTAAGCATTCAATGTAACTTTAAATAGTTTCCTGATTAAATATAAATAAATTATATCAGAGTATAAAGAATAACTGTCCCAACAACTAAAGGAAAGCAAGTAACAACAGGACAAACTTTAATATTTTACGTTCTGTTGGCCTTCAACTGTTTGCTACACTTTCATATTAATTAACTGTTCTAACTTTATTTATTTAGTTAACCACTTCTAAGTCAAGATACGTAACAATATATATATATATATATATTAAGCATTCAATGTAACTTTAAATAGTTTCCTGATTAAATATAAATGAAGTGTATCAGAGTATAAAGGATAACTGTCCCAACAACTAAAGGAAAGCAAGTAACAACAGGACAAACTTTAATATTTTACGTTCTATTGGCCTTCAGCTGTTTGCTACACTTTCATATTAACTGTTCTGTATTTATTTATTTAGTTAACCACTTCTAAGTCAAGATACGTAACAATATATATATATTTTTTTTTTCTCTTTTTTCTATGTGATTGAGGGAGGCAAAAGGCAGAACTGCCTATGGCGAGTGCCTCCCCCATAGTTGAAAGAGTGACAGGGTCAAAATCAAGGGATGTTCGAGCCAAAATGCCTGGACACAGGGAGTTTGAAGCAATTTAAGTCATAGGAAGAGGGAAAGACTGATTCTGGGAGAGAGTTCCAGAGCTCAGCTGTTGAGTAGAAGAAAGTTTGAGAGTAACGTTTCACTCTCGGGTTGGAGAGTTGCACAGAGTAGGGGTGGGATTGAGTTGCAAGACGGGTACCACGTACCCTACGTAAAGGAGGTGGTATACACTGAGAAAGCTCTGAGGAACACTGATTATTATAGTAGCGATAGAATAGCGAGAGAGATGCAACATTGCGGCGGAGAGAGCGAGATTGCAGAGAGTTGGTGAGTGGACGGGTGTTAATGATACGAAAGGCCTTCCTTTCAACTTTGTCTAGGAAAGCGGTGTGAGAGGAACCTCCCCACACATGTGAACAATACTCAATACAAGGACACACTATGCCCCTGTACAGAGCAAGAAGCTGTGCAGGGGAAAAGAACCCCCTAAGACGGTTGAGCACACCCAGCTTCTGGGAGGCTGCCTTTGCAAGACTGGTAATATGGTCTTTCCAACTGAGAGCAGAAGAAAAAGAGACACCAAGAATATTGACAGAAGATGACAGATTGATTTTTGTATTGTTAAAGAATAATATATATATATATATATATATATATATATATATATTTTTTTTTTTTTTTTTTTTTTTTTTTTTTTTCTATATTCCAACTTACTTCCTCTCGGGCATAGGCTGAGAGCCTTAACATTCACCGCTTTACAATGAACAGTGAAGCCTGTGAGGTCTTGTTCCAGTCTAGGGAGTGAGACATTTGAAGCACGTAGAGTACAACGAGCACCTGCCATCTTGCCTTCACATGAGGCACGGTGCTCACTCATGGCCCGAAACGACCCCATCTCTGAAGCCACCTCGTTCCCGTGCTTCACTGTCTCACCCCCTACACTCGGACTCTCACACTTACACACACACAACGCCACCTTTTGAGCAGATAACTCACCAGGCATTGCACCCCTATAGCATATTTTGAATATGGGAATATTCATACATTGCTAATTAATCAGGGAACAATGAGGGTATTTTATTGACGTTTCGGTGGGCTTGTGGTAATGCACTGATACCAGGTACAGCACAAATTCCATCCCAATAATATCTTCCCATTGATACATCGGGATTTGAACCCGGGACCTTTGGATTACCAGGCCAGTGGCAAGACCACTCCACCACACCTCCCCTTATATATATATATATATATATATATTTACTCTATAATTATACAGTATATCCTTAACAAAAATTAACAATATTTGAATTATGTTCGGTGGTGTTGAGGAGTGTATTGAGGTTGCGATGGTTGAGTAATATGATGGAATTATATTTCTGGTAGTTATAATTATCGTAGAGAAAACTGTGACAAAATGAGAGGAAGAAATCGAAGGTGAAAAATGGAGCTTGGCCGATATTATTTGTGGCGCTTGTCTCCGTCAGAATCAGTTGGTGGAGACAGCTGGAGTGGAACAAAAATGTGTGTGTGATAGAGAGAGAGAGAAAGAGAGAGAGAGAGAGAGAGAGAGAGAGAGAGAGAGAGAGAGAGAGAGAGAGAGAAATAAAGAGAGACAGAGAGAGGCATGCAGCGATAGACATACATGAGACAATAATGTTCACATATCAATTATGTACGATTAAGTACGACAATCCACTCACTCCAGGTATATTTCGGAGAGTGGGGCACCGTAACCACTCGGCCATAAGCGTAACCGTAACCACTCGGTCATGAGCGTAACCGTAACCACTGGGCCATGAGCGCAACCATAACAACTCGGCAATGAGCGTAACCGCTCATGGTCTAGTGGTTACGGTGCCCGACTCTCCCAAATATACCTGGAGTACAAAGGAGTACAAAGGAAATCAAGCAACAACAGGTCTAGTGACCCTTCTAGGCTGCTTGTCCTCCAAAACACTGAGGATCAAGTGTCCAAACAGTGGTTTAGAGTGGGTAAGGGAACATTGGAAAGGGAACTACTGCCCTGGAACTAATGTCCGTGGCAGGATTAGGAAGTTAGTAGGGGACAGATGGGTTAGTAACTGAGGGGGGGATAAAATAAAGTTATTCATTTACAAACGCAGTCAGTCGCGGGTTTGATGCTAGATATTTGTCTAAGCGGAGTTTAAATGAATCAACGGTGCTGCATTCTATAACGTCTCGGGGAAGCCCATTCCACAAGTTGACAACTCGATTGAAGAAGAAATTCTTAGATTCGTGTGAGTTAAAATATTTACCAATAATTTGTTGTCGTGAATTGTAGTTCAGTTATTGTCTTGATTATTGCTGACACTTGAATTTGAACACTAGATTTAATTCTCTAAGGGCGCTCTTCGTATGTTTTTTTAGGCTAGGTATCATTTTGGTAACTCTACGTTGAACTCGTTCTAGCTTGTTTATATCTTTTTGGTAATAAGGGCACCAGGATTGAACGCAGTATTCCAGAAGAGGGCGGACTAAGGAATTGTAAAGGGTTAGGATAACTTCTTTGGATTTATGCTCAAATGACCTGCCTATAAAGCCAATTATTTTGTTTGCCTTCTTAACAACTTCTGAACATTGTTGACTCGGTTTTATGTTACTCGATATTGTTACTCCCAGATCGGTTTCTCTGTTTACATTCTTAAGCTGAGTGCCATTCATCAAATAGTTGCTTTCTCATTTAGGTATCCGATATGTAGTACTTTACATTTATCCGCATTGAAACTCATTTGCCAAATTTGGGCCCAACATGACAATTTATCTAAATTGTGTTGCATATCGTCAACTTGTTCTTTTGAGAGTACGCTATTTGCAATTTTTGTATCGTCAGCAAATTTTGAGATTGTACAGGTGAGACCCTCATCTATGTCGTTGATGTAAATTAGAAAGAGAATTGGTCCTAGTACCGATCCCTGGGGTACCCCGCTACTTACATTGGTCCATTTAGATGCCTTACCGTTTATGACTACTCTTTGCTTTCTGTCGCTGAGCCAATTTTCTATCCATTTAAACACACCGTCTAGTATTCCATGCGCTTTTAGTTTTAGCAGTAAACGTTTGTGGGGAACTTTGTCAAAGGCCTTTTGAAAATCAAGGTATATAATATCTACAGCTTTACTCTCATCGTAGAGGTTGAGGATATTGTGGAAGAAGTCTAAGAGGTTTGTTAAACAGGAACGTTTTTTACGAAAGCCTTGTTGAGTATCTTTAAGTAAGTTATTTGCCTCTAAGTGATTTACGAGTCTGTCTCTTATGGTCTGTCTCTTATGACCGTTTCTAGCATTTTACATACAATTGAGGATAGGGTAATTGAACGATAGTTACTGGGTAGGGATTTGCTGCCTTTTTTGAATATCGGTGTTACGTTGGCTAGCTTCCACTGATCAGGCATAGTCCCAGACTGTAAGGATTCGTTGAATAGCAATGTCAGTGGTTTGGAGAGCTCATCCTTAGCTTCCTTTAGAACTCTAGGCGAGATTGTATCAGGTCCAGGCGTTTTATTTACCTTGAGTTTATCTAAACAATTCAATATTTCTCTCTCTGTAACGGTGATATTGCTTAGAACATCTGAATTATCAATCTGAATCGGCGATGGTGTAGGGATATCACTGAGGTCTTCGGTTGTAAAAACTGATGCAAAGAAGGTATTGAGGGCATTACTCATTTGTACTTCGTCTTTATTGTCCATTTTCATCGACTAACGGTCCAACAGTTGAAGTAACTACTTTTTTCTTTCTGATATAACTATAGAATTCTTTCGGGTTTGTTTTACTTTGATTCGCAACATGTAACTCCTTGGTCTTTTTACTTTGCTTAATTAACTTTTTGGCTTTGCGTCGTAGCTCTACAAATTTCACCCGTTCTTCGTCATTTTGTGAGGATTTTAATCTATCATTAGCACATTTTTTAGCAAGCAGACAGTCTGAAATATCTTTATTCCACCATTTGGGCTTATCACTATGGCCTGGATGCCGTATTTTCGATGGTATGCAGTCTTGCACTGCCTTAAGGTAAGTGGTTGTGAAACACTCCCAAGATGTATTTATGTCGTTATTGTTAGTCAGAAAGCTCCAGTCAGTTTCTTTAAGCTTTGATTTAAGTTTATGAAAATTTGCTTTCTTGAAATTACGGACTTTCTCAATGCTGCTATTTGATTTGTTACTAGTAAACTTTAAAGTGAAAGTTATCGTACGATGGTCGCTGTTACTGAATTCATCACCAACATTCAAATTCTCTATTAATTCTTCTTTTGTTAAGACGGGATTAAGACTTTCCTTTATAAAAAACAGAACTCCTCCTCCATTTCTATTGATCCGACTTTTCTCAAACATTGTATAACCAGGAAGCGTATATTCGGCTAAAAAGTCTCAGTCTTCCGTATTTAACCAAGATTCTGTAATGCCGATTATATCATAATGTTCTGTAAACACGATTTCCTCTAGATCTGAAAATGTATTGCGTATGCTACGAGCATTTACATAAAACACCTTAAGAGTATTAGAGTTGGATGTTACTGATTGTGCAAGAGTGAGTGGGTTCGAATCCTGGTGAGGATACCTCTTACCCAATAATGTTCACATTTAGAAAAAAAAAAAAATTTCTTAACTCATATAGTTTGCTCATTATTTTCCACAAATTTAATTCTTTAAATACTGTACTTGCCTATCTTTCCAAAAAGTGTCGAGTACCATATGCTTTAGTAAGATACTCTTTACTTCAAGATACGTGAATGACTTATCATAAAATATATATAGGAGTGTTTACCCTTTGAAGATTATGACGCATTTTGACAGTATATTCTGGCTATCAATAGACGACTTTATACAGTTAAAGAAGGATCTATGGAAATTTGTATTGTAAACACTATCTCGATTAACACTCTGACTTCCACATACCATTCCTAATATGAATACAATCGCCTAGCCAGAAACCAGAACAGAAATTCGCAATTGGATTTCGAAAGGGTTAGCCATGAACGAATACACAAGGATAACATATAATTCCGTATGTAAACACAAATTTGGCCACTTATCATGAATATTGAAAGTGATCAATCCAGCCAAGTTATAAGCTTTTTTGTTACTCTATCAGTTATTCATATTAACTATTTGCATCGCTGCTTTATGATAACCATTAGCAAGTTTTGTTTAGATTAATGTTTCTTGTTAAAACATAATTAATAGACAAATAAATTGTGAGATTAATAGAAAGATAATTGGCAACATACTATATATACTGTATATAAAATTATATATATATATTGTTACGTATCTTGATCCTCAAGTGGTTAACTTGATGAATCTAGATAGCACAGAGATATATATTAAGGTATCAGTCAGCTGAAGGCAAAACAAAAGTAAAATCTAATAAAATAATTTCCTGTTGTTGCTTCCTTCCTTTTGGATCTTAGGACTTCATATCCTTTATTGACTGATACTCTTTAATTATGAAAAATACTGAAACTAATTAAAGTCATGTAGTATTTATAAAGAATTATTATTTAACCGAAGCTTAGTAGGCTATGGTTATGAATCGAATAAGTTATAGCTAAAGAAAGACTATTAATTTTATAAAAAGTCTTGAAAGATAAATATTAAAGTAAGAATATTTCTGTCTCTTATCCTTTTTGAAATGAATAGATAGTTTTCTTATATGTTCTTTTATTTATATTTAATGTAATTATTCTTGGTTCTTGTCTTACGTTAATAGTATTATATTATTATTATCAGGAGTAATATCAAAGTCACATAAAAAGTTAGATATATATTTAATAATTAGTTAAATGTATTTCTTAACCACGTAACATTGAGGTTTGATTATGAGTAAATAAAGTTACAGGATCGTTTCATAGATTCGATTCAGGTCTCACTCAAATAATATGAAAACCAATATAATATTTTGAAGCAAAAGAATTTTCTTCAGCTTAGAACATCACTAGAAGTAATATTAACACAGCCATGTTAGTCTAAGGCGATATTACTAATACGAGACAATAACATCACCGTACTAAGCACCATTAAGCACTGTAAGCTTAATTCAAAGAAAATGAAAGAACTCGTAAGTATTAATATAAAACAATAGTATTACTTTCATCATAACTCAATTACTTAAAGAGTTGCTTTAGTCCACAAGTTAGTCAACTAAAATAGTTAAGTACATAATAATAGCGTTAACGTTAATTCCCAATCAAATAGTTAAACACATAATAGTAGCGTTCACGTTAATTCCCAATCACATATCTCACTAACCAACATAACATAAGTGTTTACACCGAACACACTTAACACACATTTATATAATCTGACTGACAGTCACAATCCCATTATAATACTTCACCCCGTCTTCCTCCAGCTGCAAGTTCACCTTCCCCAACTCCAAATGAGACTGATTTGAATGCCCACAACTCGGGTCTTATATACCAAACAATGATGGTGTAGGAACGAATCAGGAGGCGAGTGATGGTGCGCGCTCCAATCATAGCTCCTCGAATCACATAACAGGTGTGTCGTCCACTCACAGCTCCTGGCGTCGATCATACGTCATAGCATCGGTCATCGAGGTATGGGGCGAGCTGGTATGGGGCGAGATGGTTTGCCCACTCGCTCGTTCGCTCGCTAGTCTGCTTCACCACTAGGGTAGTTTGGCTCCTTGAACTCTTAATTCTAACTCTTAAATTAACATACAGGGCTCCGTATGTCAGACCTCCCCCCTAGAAAAGAGTTTAAGGAGTATAGTACATAATAGTAAACATAATACATAAATAGATTCACCACCAGATTGGCAACAGCAAGATTATAATGAGGATATAATAAGGATATCACCCAAAGTAGGCAACGTCTCCAGGTACCACATCAGAACATAGCCGGAACGTAGCTGGAGCGTTATTCGAACTGCAAGGCATCTCACAGCTGAAGGCTTAAAAGCGCACTACAAAAGCATGATATTTACCTCGCTACAAGGGAGAGCTAATTGCCAAAATCCTCTCATTAAATTAAACTTACTGCTGTATGAGGCCAACCCGGTAAATGTAATCTTTGATCCGTGGCAGTGGGTAGGCATCGTTCTTTGTGACAGCATTGACTTGCCTATAGTCCATACATAACCTATGGCTCCCGTCTGGCTTTGGCACAAGTATGACCGGACTACTCCACTGGCTTAAGGCCCTAGTGATCAGTTCATTAGGAAAAATCATAAAGTCAAGCTCGACCTGCAGTATACTCCTGCGTTGTGGCGAGACACGGTAGGGGGATAGTTAATGGGAGTTGCAATCCCCTACGTCGATGTCGTGCACGGCCAAAGAAGTGAGCCCTGGAGTATCACGGAACACATTGGGAGACAGAGATAAAACAGAGATTAGTTGGTTCGCTTGATCAGAGGGAAGATGACATAGTTTAGATGGTAATTCCCTCAAAGCCACTGAATTATACTGAAAGTTGGATAGGCTACAGGACAAGTCAAAGTCTGCATGGATACCTTCAGGCTCTGGAACAGTCTGTTGCGGATCAGTAAGAGAACTGAAGACTTTGTCCGCACCAGGCTGTCCACAGGTCCTGACATTCACTGCCACAGTGGGAGAATCTGGAGGAGAGGAATCAGGGGACCTATGGTAGGGCTTCAACATATTTATATGGAATACTTGCGTGGGCTTTCTCCTGTCTGGGGTAGTTACTAGATAATCGGTAATGCTCACCCTCCGAATGATCTTATATGGGCCCCTGAACTTGGCAGATAAAGGTTGGCCAAAAAGGGGGAGCAGGACCAAAACCTCATCACCGGGCTTAAACTCCCTCTCACGGGCTTTTCTGTCATACAATTTCTTCATGGAGCTTTTAGCCACTGTCAAGTTTTGAGCGGCAAACTCACATGAGGATCTCAGCCGGGTTTTGAAATCTGAAACATACTTGAGGAGGTTTTGGTTCCCCTCCTGGCCAACTAGGCTATCCTGCAATAGTTGCAAAGGACCTCTTACCTGGTGACCGAAAACTAGCTCATTAGGGGAAAAACCCAGGGATTCAGTTGGAACCTCACGAGTAGCAAATAAAAGAAAAGGTACCCCCTTATCCCACTCAACTCCGGTCTCTGTACAATACTTACGTAACATTCCCTTTAATGTCTGATGATATCGTTCGAGAACCCCTTGACTCTCTGGGTGGTAGGTGCTAGACTTTACATGCTCGATACCCAACTCCTTCAGGGACTGCTGGAAAATGTTAGAGGTAAAATTAGTTCCTTGATCACTTTGCACCTCATGGGGGAAACCCATTCTGGTGAAAAATTTGAGCAGTTCCTTGATTACAGTTGGAGCAGAGGTAGTCCTTAAGGGTATAGCCTCTGGGTAGCGAGTTGCCATGTCCATGATAGTTAATAAATAAATGTTACCTTGGGAAGTCTTAGGCAATGGGCCTACAATGTCCACTACCACCCGAGTAAAAGGATTCTCGAAAACGGGCAAGGGCACCAGAGGATGTACAGGCACCTTCTGATTGGGTTTTCCTGTCATCTGGCAAGTGTGACACACTCTACAACACTCCACTACATCTGCACGCATTCCTGGCCAGTAAAAGTGGGATCTGATTCTGTCTAGAGTTTTTCTCACACCTAGGTGTCCTGCCAATGGTATACAATGTGCCATTTCCATTATATCTCTACGACAAGGTTTGGGGACTACTACTTGATGGACGTCCCAAGCCCCGTCATCGATTGGTCTGTGTGGCGGTCTCCATCTTCGCCACAATACTCCTCCTTTGAGGTAGAAACATTCACCACCCTCCTTCTCACATTCCTCTTCACTCACGGACCTGGCAGCTAACTCCTTGCATTCACGATCATCTCTCTGTAGCTCTACCAGGCCTCTAGGACAATTTGGAGGGGTTTCATGGTCATCATTAGGGTCAAGATGAGCCATAAAGGTGTCAGATAAATCCACCTCAGTCACATCATCAGGCACAGTTGGAGCATCATTCACACTCTCATCATCCCTTTCATCAACTCTTACATTCGGTATATTTCTGTCTGAGGGAACTGCTACTTGAGACATTGAACGTTTGTCAACACACACAGGGAAAACAGTTGGCAACTCCTTGTCGAGCTCACCGGTTAGTGGCTCGTTAACAGGGGAAAGTGACAAAATGGGGTCTGGTCGGACCTTCTCACCTGCTACATCATTCCCCAAAAGGAGTGTTACCCCAGGCACAGGGATATCTTGGGACCTACACAAAGCTATGGTGGCCTCACCCTGTAGTAACTCGCATTCAATTTCGCCTTTTACCAAGTATGCATAAAACTGGCCTCCAGCACCTCTCATTACAACTGGTTCGCCAGGTGGGCACTCAGTGTAAGGATTCACCATGAGGGTGCTAGTAGAACCTGTGTCTCTCAGAATTTTTACCTCATGCATGCAACCATTTAATCTCACGTTGCCAGATGAAATAAAGGGACGGTAACTGTCCTGCACTGATGGTGAAATTATTATTGGTTTAACCTGTGGGTTGCACCACACATGCTACTACACCCCTGTCTAGATGATTTACGTTAGCTGCTAGGTACTCCTTCTGTCGAGAGTCCTGCATTAAAGGAACTTTTGGTGCTAGGTACTCCTTCTGTCGGGAGTCCTGCATTAAAGGAACATTTGGTGCTAGGTACTCCTTCTGTCGGGAGCCCTGCATTAAAGGCACACATGGAATTTGAGATACGGCGGCAACTGTCTGCCCCGATCTCTCGGTTTTTTCCTTGGCCCAGCACTGATAAGCTAGGTGGCCTCTCATGCCACAAAAAGTACATACTTTAGGGGATACGGGAAAGTTCCCTCTTTGAGCATTACTATTAGTTTGGGGCCCACCTCTGTTACCATTGCCCTGAGTCGCATTTTTAGTTGGGGAAACATTTCTATTTTGGCTAACTGGGGAAGACGTTATAGGCTTGTGACTGGGTCTGTCAGATTTGTGATTGGGATACTTAAAATTAGAACTAGAATTATCGTAGGGCTTCTTTCCACGAAATTTGTTGTTGAGCACGTATGTGTCAGCCATGTCAGCGGCGTCGGCAAGACAATCTACCTTTTTCCCCTTTAAGTGATAGGATACAGAAGAAATCAATTTTCCATAGGAAATTTTCTAACAGGACCAACTCCTTCAGATCGTTGTAGCTTGTGACTTTCTTACTCTTGACCCAATGATTGAAAGTTTTAGTCATGGTCCTGGCAAATACCTTATGGGTTTCTTCTACTTTCTTCTGGTTTTTACGGAAAGATTGCCTGTAAGCCTCAGGCTGCAATTGATAGGTTTTTAGGATAGCTTCTTTGAGATTGTCATAATCCTGCCTAACTTCTGCTACTTCTGACAAATACGTGGCTCGAGCCTGCCCTGTCAAAACAGTTTGTAACATAAAAGGCCATTGATCTCTTGTCCACTTCATACCTCCAGCAACTTCCTCAAACAAAACAAAGAAATCCTGCACATTATCCTCTGTGAAAGGTGGAATGACACTAGTCATAGTTAATCCCAGAGGGGGAGCAATTACGGGAGCATTTGTATTGACATTTAGTTGAGCCGTACGATATTGATATTCACATTGTTCTGTCGTTGCACTGGCATTTATTCTGGCTAGTTCTATACTTGCGTTGGCTTGTTCGGTATTTGCTTTTATTCTGGCTAGTTCTAGTTCAACATTTAGTCTGGCTTGTTCGGCATTTGCTTCGGCATTTATTCTGGTTTGTTCGGTCTTTATTCTGGCTAGTTCCAGTACTTGATCACCGGTCAAACCAGGTGGCAATTGTTCATCAAGTTGGCTAGGTTTACTAGGGATCCCACCAACTGCTCCGTCACCCTCCCCGCCTTCTACAGGGAACAGGTGGGTTTTTATGGTCTGAGCCACCTCTACTTTAGACATGTTTGAGACAGTTAATTGGAGATGTGAGGCAAGCACTTTCAGTTCGGATTTTGACAGACAGTCAATATCAGTCAATATGGGTTCTGATTCTATGAAAACTCGAGCATCTTCTTCATTAATTAGTTGAGGCATGATTAATATTTGATTTTAAGTAGTGAAACGTTAATGAAACTGAGTGAAACTGTATGAAACGAATCCTGGCAAGGTCGCCACTCTTCTGTTACGTATCTTGATCCTCAAGTGGTTAACTTGATGAATCTAGATAGCACAGAGATATATATTAAGGTATCAGTCAGCTGAAGGCAAAACAAAAGTAAAATCTAATAAAATAATTTCCTGTTGTTGCTTCCTTTCCTTTTGGATCTTAGGACTTCATATCCTTTATTGACTGATACTCTTTAATTATGAAAAATACTGAAACTAATTAAAGTCATGTAGTATTTATAAAGAATTATTATTTAACCGAAGCTTAGTAGGCTATGGTTATGAATCGAATAAGTTATAGCTAAAGAAAGACTATTAATTTTATAAAAAGTCTTGAAAGATAAATATTAAAGTAAGAATATTTCTGTCTCTTATCCTTTTTGAAATGAATAGATAGTTTTCTTATATGTTCTTTTATTTATATTTAATGTAATTATTCTTGGTTCTTGTCTTACGTTAATAGTATTATATTATTATTATCATCAGGAGTAATATCAAAGTCACATAAAAAGTTAGATATATATTTAATAATTAGTTAAATGTATTTCTTAACCACGTAACACTGAGGTTTGATTATGAGTAAATAAAGTTACAGGATCGTTTCATAGATTCGATTCAGGTCTCACTCAAATAATATGAAAAGCAAAATAATATTTTGAAGCAAAAGAATTTTCTTCAGCTTAGAAAATCACTAGAAGTAATATTAACACAGCCATGTTAGTCTAAGGCGATATTACTAATACGAGACAATAACATCACCGTACTAAGCACCATTAAGCACTGTAAGCTTAATTCAAAGAAAATGAAAGAACTCGTAAGTATTAATATAAAACAATAGTATTACTTTCATCATAACCCAATTACTTAAAGAGTTGCTTTAGTCCACAAGTTAGTCAACTAAAATAGTTAAGTACATAATAATAGCGTTAACGTTAATTCCCAATCAAATAGTTAAACACACAATAGTAGCGTTCACGTTAATTCCCAATCACATATCTCACTAACCAACATAACATAAGTGTTTACACCGAACACACTTAACACACATTTATATAATCTGACTGACAGTCACAATCCCATTATAATACTTCACCCCGTCTTCCTCCAGCTGCAAGTTCACCTTCCCCAACTCCAAATGAGACTGATTTGAATGCCCACAACTCGGGTCTTATATACCAAACAATGATGGTGTAGGAACGAATCAGGAGGCGAGTGATGGTGCGCGCTCCAATCATAGCTCCTCGAATCACATAACAGGTGTGTCGTCCACTCACAGCTCCTGGCGTCGATCATACGTCATAGCATCGGTCATCGAGGTATGGGGCGAGCTGGTATGGGGCGAGATGGTTTGCCCACTCGCTTCGTCGCTCGCTAGTCTAGTCTCACCACTTGGGTAGTTTGGCTCCTTGAACTCTTAATTCTAACTCTTAAATTAACATACAGGGCTCCGTATGTCAGAATATATATATATATATATATATATATATATATATATATGTGTTAGTAAAGCCAGGTAATAAATTGTCTTTAATACATACGAGGTTGAAAGAAATGGCAATTTCTGAGTTGGAAATTTTATTATTCAAAGTTTCCAGGTCTCTGATGAGTTTTCGCTGGGTGGCAGGAAGTAGATGAAGGAGATGAGCAAAATTCATGGTGGTACAGGGTTACATAAATGTAAATGATGATACAGGATATACGACGCGTTTCACTGGACAACCAGCATTATCAAGTAAGGATGGAATGATATAAAAGGTAGACAGGAAGGGTATATATAGAGGGTGGAGGATCAGAGGAGGCGAAAAACAAGGGGCAAAAATCTACTATTGGTGGAGGGGGATTCTGGAAAAGAGAAAGGGGGAACCGCTTCACGCATGCGCACTGGATGCGGGATGGTGGTCGGTTGGTGGGGTCGAAGCTGATTGGCTGCGTGTCGAGGGGCGTGGCCTAAGTTGTGTGGCGCCTGCGGAAGACGAAGCTGAAGGAGGTAGCGCGGGGGGCTGCATCAAGGGCACCGGGGGGCGAGGGGGGTGTTAGGTCCAGTAGGAAAGTGCCTTTTGGCAGAAGGAAGGATCTGAAGGTCCAGAGTTTGGTTGTTGATGTTGGGATGTAAGGCTTGGATATATAAAGCTTCGAGTATAGGTAATCTCCTTGGGTCACTTTCTTTATCGAGTATGGTGGTGTGTTTCTCTACCTCGTTGCGTGTGAGGTGAGGGTGGTTAGGGGTGAGATAGTGGTCTTTGATGGCTCCAGCCTGAAGGTGAAGAGTTAGCCGAAGTGAAAGACGAGTCTGCGTCATACCATTATAGGAATGAGGTCCACAGTCCTCATAATTACAGGTATGTTGGTAAATGATGTGATCGTCGGTCATCGGGCTCTTTATCTTGGTGGTGGCAGGTTTGTTGCGGAGAACGAGGTTGGAGGTCTTGGGGGATTTGTAGTAAATTATTAATTTGATTTTGTTTTCCGGGTTGGTTGGGTGGACATGCTTGGAGATTATTTCTTTTAAGACGGCCTCGTCATTTTTGTGTTCAGAGGACATGTAATTGCGGTAGAAGATCTTAATTTCATTGGGGGGGCTCAATGTTGGGAGGGCTTTGGCTGTACCATTTTTCAAGATGGTGGTTGATGGTGCTGGAGATGTCGGAGTTGGAGTATCCGTTATTTACTAAAACTTGGGATAGTCTTTCTAGTTCCTGGTGGGTGTCGGCACCACTACTCCCGCCCTACAACCTACTCTCCTCGCTGAAGCCGCCAAAACCAGAGGAACTCACCATAGCAAAATACTCAACAAACAACACTTCCAAGCTGCCAAACAATTAAGAGACAACCCCAACATCATCATTCGCGATATAAAAGCTTCCTGCCTCGTGATCCATGACAAGGAGGAATATCTTAGAAAAATGGACGTCATCTTAAGTGACAACACCAAATTTAAAAAGATCACCCGCAACCCAACCGACGAAATCAAACGCACTGCCAACACCACCATCACTGCCATCAACACCAAACAAGGAGGGATCCACCTTAAAAAACTCGTCGGAGAATACACCCCTGGTTATGCGTACGGAACCATCAAAACACACAAACCTGGGAACCCCCTCCGCCCCATCATCTCCCAGATCCCCACTGCCACCTACTAGATCGCCAAGGCCCTGAACAACCTCCTCACCCCCTACGTGCCCAGCCAATTCAACCTTAACTCAGCCCACGATTTCTTGGAAATTTTACGAGACGCCCCCCGTTACAACAACCACACAATCGCCTCTCTCGACGTAGAAAGCCTGTTCACCAACGTGCCAGTGGATAGGACCATTGACATGATTCTACGTCGAATTTATCATTGCCCTGATACACCAACACTGGACATCCCGGAGAAGGCCCTGAAAACACTACTGGAGCTATGTACCAAGGAGGCCCCCTTCCTTTGCCCCCGGGGCAACATGTACAAGCAGATAGACGGTGTGGCGATGGGAAGCCCTCTAGGAGTTCTTTTTGCGAACTTTTTCATGGGTACCATCGAGGAAGAGCTCCTAGCTGCCCAACGACCCGCCGTCTACTGTAGATACGTGGATGACATCTTCGTGCAAATCAAGGACCTCCACGAACTACAGGAACTCCAGCGTCGCTTCATGACCTCCTCCGGACTTAACTTCACCTTTGAAAAATCAAACAATGGACAACTCCCCTTCCTCGACATCCTCGTAGCTCTGAACGACCATGGGTTCAAAACCACCGTCTACATTAAACCAACTAACACAGGACAATGCCTCAACGGCGATAGTGAATGCCCCCGCCGTTATCTTCTATCCTCCATCTCCGCCTATGTTAGGAGAGCCCTCACGCACTGCTCTACCTGGGCCGACACCCACCAGGAACTAGAAAGACTATCCCAAGTTTTAGTAAATAACGGATACTCCAACTCCGACATCTCCAGCACCATCAACCACCATCTTGAAAAATGGTACACCCAAAGCCCTCCCAACATTGACCCCCCCAATGAAATTAAGATCTTCTACCGCAATTACATGTCCTCTGAACACAAAAATGACGAGGCCGTCTTAAAAGAAATAATCTCCAAGCATGTCCACCCAACCAACCCGGAAAACAAAATCAAATTAATAATTTACTACAAATCCCCCAAGACCTCCAACCTCGTTCTCCGCAACAAACCTGCCATCACCAAGATAAAGAGCCCGATGACCGACGATCACGTCATTTACCAACATACCTGTAATTATGAGGACTGTGGACCTCATTCCTATATTGGTATGACGCAGACTCGTCTTTCACGTCGGCTAACTCTTCACCTTCAGGCTGGAGCCATCAAAGACCACTATCTCACCCCTAACCACCCTCACCTCACACGCAACGAGTTAGAGAAACACACCACCATACTCGATAAAGAAAGTGACCCAAGGAGATTACCTATACTCGAAGCTTTATATATCCAAGCCTTACATCCCAACATCAACAACCAAACTCTGGACCTTCAGATCCTTCCTTCTGCCAAAAGGCACTTTCCTACAGGACCTAACACCCCCCCTCGCCCCCCGGTACCCTTGATGCAGCCCCCGCGCTACCTCCTTCAGCTTCGTCTTCCGCAGGCGCCACACAACTTGGGCCACGCCCCTCGACACGCAGCCAATCAGCTTTGACCCCACCAACCGACCACCATCCCGCATCCAGTGCGCATGCGTGAAGCGGTTCCCCCCTTTCTCTTTTCCAGAATCCCCCTCCACCAATAGTAGATTTTTGCCCCTTGTTTTTCGCCTCCTCTGATCCTCCACCCTCTATATATACCCTTCCTGTTTACCTTTTATATCATTCCATCCTTACTTGATAATGCTGGTTGTCCAGTGAAACGCGTCGTATATCCTGTATCATCATTTACATTTATGCAACCCTGTACCACCATGAATTTTGCTCATCTCCTTCATCTACTTCCTGCCACCCAGCGAAAACTCATCAGAGACCTGGACACTTTGAATAATAACATTTCCAACGCAGAAATTGCCATTTCTTTCAACCTCGTATGTATTAAAGAAAATATATATATATATATATATATATATATATATATATATATATATATATATATATATATATATATATATATATATATCGTCAAATGGGGCAATTGAGAACATGTGGGGCAATTGGGAACACCAAGGGGTAATTGAGAACAATCTATCCTGAGGCTCAGTTATTGGTGTGAGGTTGTGTGTATGATGCATATACATATATATATATATATATATATATATATATATATATATATATATATATATTTTATAGTGTGTATATATCCAGTATATATATATAAGGGAGAGGGAGGGAGGTGAATGATATTAAGATCATACTTTTAGGGAGATTATAATTGAGAGAGAGAGAGAGAGAGAGAGAGAGAGAGAGAGAGAGAGAGAGAGAGAGAGATACTATCTCTACACGACAGTCACTCCTGGCTGAGGAAGAGAAAGAGAGAGAGAGTTGTTATTAATCTATTCAGAATGCCATGACTTTCTTAATTGTATTCTGGCTGCCATTAGTTAATTTTATTCAGGTAAGGATGGAGTTTGGGGAGTCAGAGGTATAATAGCGATAGACATAACCCCTTCCATACCTAGATTGCTTTCCAAATCTCAAGAAAACCGTCTAATGGTAGCCAGAATTGAGTGAAAACCCCGTCATCGTGTACTGAGAGTGGTAAATAGTAATTCAGAATGTAGACAAGTATGACCCATAGGATGCCACATGTTAATTGGGAATGATAACTGCATATCTAGCACTGAGAACCCCACTTTTAATTCAGGTTAAAATATAATAGTTTGATTAGTCTACATATTTGTTAACATGATTAGTTTTGTTTTCTCTTAGAATAGCGCGACATGTTCTACATAGAATAAGTGAGAGAGAGAGAAAGATGAAGGTTATTTTTCTATCAAAATTCCATTATTATGAGAGAGATAGAGAGAGCGAGCTTATGAGTATTTTTGTTTTACCAACTAATGACTATATAATAAGGAAAACATGGGGAGGCCGATTGAATCATTCTAGTAATTAAATTAAAAATCCACTCCGTGTAAAATGTGAGGGCTATAAAGGGTGCTTGTTTTAGAGCAAATTTGGCTTTTTCAAACATATACTATTTATAATTTAACCATTTCAGCATGCCATGACGCTGTCTCACAGTTTGTTTTGGATATTATTAAATAATATTATTTATGGGACATTTTTAGTTTGCTCCCAAGACCTCCACCAAGCTTTAAACATGACTCCCAAGACCCCTCTTCGAGATTGATTTGTACATATTTTCGTAGGAAAATGTCTCGGCCGAGAGAGATCGTGTAGTTCACTACACTCATTGTAATGCATGTATGAATGTATGTATGTACTCAGGGACATACCCCATTGCTGGGGATGGCCAACACGAGACAGAGCCCGAAGAGAAACAACAAACAAAGTTCCTATTCTCAGGGCCCGGGACCACTTTCGCGTTCTTTCGCCCGTTTCTCTTTCTCGTCAAGGAGAATAATACAAGAAGAAGAGGATTCCTAGGCTCCTGCCCCCAGAAGGAAAAGTAGGACAGTAAAAGAGACAGACAGAAACAGCTAAGGTAAGGTAGAGGATGCCAAACCTCACTCTGGATAAGACCAGCCCTCACCCTCTACTCATTGTAGAGTTCAAAATACTATCTACTCATTCCTTGAAATGCTCTACTGAAGAGCTATGTACAACCTTTGAGGGAAGTTTGTTCCAGGTCGAACTGATCTTGAGGGTGAAAAAACTGTTCGCAAATACTAGAGCTGAGACTTGTTAATTTGAACTTCCAGCCATGGTTGTGTGTTGTGTACCGTATATATTGAGGCTAAGAATTTTGCTATATTCCACATTGTCAAACTCATTAAATAATATATAACCATCGGTTAATTGACCTCACAGTGTGCTTGTTAACAACGAAAAGAAAATCAATAGCTATTAATTATGGTCTTCATAAACTTTATAGCCCTAGCTTATAATCTTTCCAGTCGCTCTAATTTGTTCCTAAGTGCTGGAGACAATTGAAAAGCATATTCCATGAGAGGCCATATCAGAACGTTGTTGAGTATGAAAATTATTCCTAATTTCTATGTATACAGTAAATTGCCTCCTAATTATAACCTAATATTATATGACGTTTCTTCTTTATTTCAATGCGCTGCTAGGACAAACATTGGTCACTGCTAATCAAAACACCAACATTCTTTTCCAAGTTGGTCACTTTATGAGTCGTCCCAATAGCGAGTAGTTTGATTTTGGCTGTTCTTGGCCGATATGCATCACCTTGCACTTTTCGAAGATTATACTCAAAGTCACGGGAAAAAAGAAATTTCCGTTTGGCAACCGTCTTCCAACCTGTTCCAGTTAGTGCATTCTTGTAGTGAATAGCTAAATGATAATTATACAATGATGCTAAAAACAACAGACTTCAGTGTAAAACAGTAAAATAAATTGCATATACGTTTTTTGTAAACACAAACCTAAATGAAACATAAGTATTAGCAGTCAGATGATGGAATACATTGTTGTAGCCGAGCGTATGGAACGAAACAGTGGCGGAGTAAAGCAAGTGTCACACTATGCCGAATTAAGCGCCGACGCTCCACGACTTAAGGGTCGTAACTAGGTCTTTACCTACATCGCCGCGCGATGTGGGTGGGCGCCAACTCAAGAGAGACGTCGGGAGAGGTCGTCAGGGGCCGCAGGAAAAGTTGGACACGAACAACTCTCATGAGCTGAGTCGGCGGCTAGTAAATGGACGGGACGGGGATGGTAGGCGGGCGTCGTCGAGCGGTGTCCAGTAGGCGTCATACGGTAAAAGGGCGCCGGCCTGTCTGTGTCAGACGCTGCTATAAGGTAGGAGGGTAGGAGTAACACCCAGGCGGGGTGGCGTCATAGGGGGAGGGCTTACCGTGAGTCCACAACCTGGCAATGTCGCACGGGACATCGTTGATAGAGGGCCTTGGGGGTGTTTTTTTTAAGCTTGATGGAGGTCTAGCGAGGAAACTAAAACATTAATTAATATACAAATAAATAGACCCCCAAAAATCACCACTGTCCCCTTAATCTAATCCCATCAACGAGTGACTATCTATAAACCCTTTCAATGGTGGTGAAGTTTGTTTTGCCTTAGTTCTGCCCTACTTAGACGATTTTATGCAGCTTAAGAACGGTCTGTGGGAGTTAAGAGAGATAAATGAGAGGAATGGAGATCTTGTGATTGCTACAGGCCCTTCGTAAGCATAATACAATAACCTAATAGTTGCCAGACTATAACGAGAAAGACGTCACCGGTACTGAAAGGGTTAACTATAGATGGCCTTGTTTTACTAATGACTCAAAGAACCACTTAATTAAGGGGAGATGGGTGTATTTATTTGCTCATTTATGGATCTTTTTATTATGTTTTAGTTTCCTCTCTAGATCTCAAGCTTAACACCTTACGAGCGGCCTATGCGGTTTATTTATGTGTACCGCCCAGCGGGGTGTTTTTAGCCAAAATAGGGCTGTTTACGTGATCATTTTCATGCCTAAATAAGACCCAGAACGTAAAACAAGTATCTATCCCTGAAAGGGCATAAACAGAGCTTTCGAATGACACCATAACGATCCTTGTATGATGGATAGTTTTCTTGCAATAACCGTGCAACGCGAGTGCAAAAAGCAGGTAATTCGGTACTTTCGGTACATAATTGAGTATGTAGCGAGTGAGAGAGGGAGGAGGGAGCTGAGATTTGTGTCAGTAGGTTCGCCGCGGTGGTCTGGAGCAGTCATACGCTCGCTAGTCTCCTGCCACCACTTGTCTCTCTCTCTCAGCCACATTACGTGCTGAAATTGCCACTCGAGTTATGTCGAGCGCCGCCACATAGTCCAGCTTTATTTAACTCGACTTAAGTGGTGGGCCGCTTTTTAAGGGTTAATAACACCCCCCCCCCCCCCCCCCCCTCACACACATACACATAAAAACGTCACCTCCGACGGACCCGTTTGCATTGGTCGGGGTCAAGTGTGACGGAGTAGGGGTCCAGTGTGACAGGGTGGCCGTCCATCGCCGCCATAGTAGCTATAGGCGCCGCTCTACCTACTATAGGCGCTGCTCGTCAGGAGAACTGTCGCCCACCAGTTTGCGCACTACGGCCCATGACGCTGCCCGGCGGCAACCGCTATTTTCCTTATGTCTTGCATGGTCGCCGCTCGACCCCTTCCAGTTGCTGTTAGGCAACGTGCCCATCCATAGTGCCCACCGTGGGCGTCCCGTCCCTCGATCACCCACGTTATTCGGCAGTGGTCTCCCCCTTCTATCGCCACTCCTTAAGTCGTGGAGCGTCGGCACTTAATTCGGCATAGTGTGACACTTGCTTAAAGGGAAGACAGAGGAGGATGTTAGATAATGTTCTATATATCTCCCATATAAAGCAATGTTTCTATGTCACATGTATATATGTTTGCAGTACAAGGCACATGTGAACAATGAGCACCCTGAACGTAGATATAAAGGAAAATTAATGTAGAGAATATACGAAAATAATTTCAATTTACATAAGAGGTGACTGCTGCAAGTTTGTGCAGCTGTGTCTTGTGTATCTGAGTGCACAAAATGCAATGCAGACTCCAGTGCACTTCCAACGGGTGGGAGCACTACACAAGGTGCAATGAATGGCCAAGCTGCTTTACTGTACACTTTCAAGTTGGCTTTGATGGAATAGATCGTCGCAGGTGCTGAAGATTCTGGCCTTTGCCGACTTCATCGCTTATACGTGCATGGTGGCTGATCTGTGGTATAGAAATAGATGCAAATTAAAGTTACCTCACATTTTACCACCACTTGTATGAGTACAAGACCGATGATGCAGGTAACACAGCGTCAAAGATCATAACGTTGGAGTGGTACCTTTGGTACTTGACGGGCAAAATATTTCTTCTGGCACTCCATAGTACCAAAGTACAAGATGACGTGTGGGGTGCACTATGGATGCCCCAAGCATCTTTCACAATCCCTCTCTTTCTCTCCCTTCCTTAACTGTCTTCCCCCCTCTCTCTCTCTCTCTCTCTCTCAACATTCATTTCGAGAATTTTGGACTAAAATTGTTAAAAAAAAAAAAAAAAAAAAAAAAAAATAAGTATCAGTAGTATACGATATTTCTCAACTCCAGTTTTACTATGAATTTCCCAGTAGAAATCGTCTAATTCTGCTGGGGGCTTTGTTCCCCAACTAAAATTTATGCCGACCCAAAGTCGGAGGGAGTGGTGGGTGGGGAGAGTTTGTTCTGTAACTTGTTCTCTTACACACACTCATACACACACTCTCTCTTTTTTTTTTCTCTCTCTCTCTCTCTCTCTCTCTCTCTCTCTCTCTCTCTCTCGATCATCTGATGGAAATTAGATTAATATGAATGAATATATTTAAAATCAGTAGGTATGTAAGTGTAAGTGCCCTTTCAGACTAATTTCTTTCTACCCTATATACAAACTTTCCTTCTGGGCATATCCTGACCAATAAGGTTACAGTTCATCCAAATTTCCGGTGCGGCTTTTTAACCGGACCGGGCAAATGGTGGGGAGAGAGCCATCTGTTTTTCTCTGTCCTATTCTTCTACTATAAACTGTCTCTGTCTATAGTAGTTTTAAGGTCGGACCACCTGGTAGGGACCGCAAGGTCTGTATGATCAATGCATTTTGACAGTTTATTCTGGCTGTCTATAGACGACTTTATACAACTTAGGAAGGATCTGTGGGAGTTAATAAGGTAAAACCTCTGACTTCCATATATACCCTTCCTAATCTGAAAAAATACGTCTAATAAATGGCTAGAAAATAAAAAAATAAATGCATCTTAGATCTCCAAGAGCTAAAACAAATGTAATAAGTATATAATTGGTATTTGGAAGTTAAGGGCTTAATGGAGATCATTTTTACCCATTTGATTACTCGATGTTCTTCTAATCTGTATAATATCGTCTAGTTTAAGCACACCATGATACAGAAAGGTGGAACCTGAGAGGAGGAACCTCTAGGGGTCATATTGGTACGCATAATATTAAGCGCAGTATAATCGTCGTATTTTAGCTAGAATATATTAAGACGGAAGTTATCGAATACTGAAAAGCTTAATAATTTTTGAACACCATGACGTATTAATTAATTTTATTATGTCTGGCTCTTATTCGTCGATTTTGTTTAGGTCAAAAAGGGTTTGTGGATGTCAAACGGTTAATTGAGATCAATTCAACCCTTTAATCACTAGACGGTCTTCCTAAGCTCGAAGCATCGTCTACTGTTAGCACGAATACAATCAAATTGACATCATCTTGCAGAAAGAGTTGAAATATTGATTTCTGACTCGTTTTTTTTTTTTTTTTTTTTTTTTTTCTATGTGATTGAGGGAGGCAAAAGGCATAACTGCCTATAACGAGTGCCTCCCCCATAGTTGAAAGAGTGACAGGGCCAAAATCAAGGGACGTTCGAGCCAAAATGCCTGGACACACGGAGTTTGAAGCAATTTAAGCCATAGGAAGAGGGAAAGACTGATTCTGGGAGAGAGTTCCAGAGCTCAGATGTTGAGTAGAAGAAAGTTTGAGAGTAACGTTTCACTCTTGGGTTGGAGAGTTGCACAGAGTAGGGGTGGGATTGAGTTGCAAGACGGGTACCACGTGTCCTACGTAAAGGAGGTGGTATGCACTGGGATAGCTCTGAGGAACACTGATTATTATAGTAGCGATAGAATAGCGAGAGAGATGCAACATTGCGGCGGAGAGAGAGAGATTGCAGAGAGTTGGTGAGTGGACGGGAGTTAATGATACGAAAGGCCTTCCTTTCAACTTTGTCTAGGAGAGCGGTGTGAGAGGAACCTCCCCACACATGTGAACAATAATCAATACAAGGGCGCACTATGCCCCTGTACAGAGCAAGAGGCTGTGCAGGGGAAAAGAACCCCCTAAGGCGGTTGAGCACACCCAGCTTCTGGGAGGCTGCCTTAGCTGCGTTTATACATACAAGGCATATAATGTAAAGATATTGGCGATGGACGTTAACCCTTCAGCACCAGTGTCGTCCTTTTTACATTATTCTGGCTACTTCGACGATTGTATTTAGTTTGGAAAGGGCCTCCAGCAATTAACAGGCTTCGAACAAACGCCTAATAATCATGGCCACCCCTTCTCGGGAATAAATAAATAAAAAAATAAAAAACAAAACAAAAATATTATAGAATAGTCTAAACTAGCGGTCAAACAAGAAGGAAGTGTCTTTCCGAGCTCCGACCGCCGCCCCCTGCCCCACCCCACCGTGTATGCTGCCTTTCCCCTCTGCCCTCACCTGTATCTTGAAACTTATTATTACCAATATCCCTTATCAATTCTAATTATCCCACACAGTTCACCATATAGAACCCCCTTTACCAAAACATTTATAACACATCACTATAAAACTCACGTGTGCATCCCCCCCCCCCCCACTCTCTCTCTCCCTCTACTCCAACCCTACTCTCCCTCTACAAAACTCACCCTTGCAATCCCATCCTCTCTTTCTACTCTCACCCTATTAAATCTCCCTTTTTACAAACCACTAGACCTTTTCTTAAACATCTCTCTGTAAAATTTTCGGTCTCTTTCAAATCATCTAAATAACTCCCATATTTAAACTACCTAACCTATTTTTACATATAAATCTCTCTTATACACAAATTTGTCTCTCTCACTCGCTCTCACTATATAGAACATCCCGAATTACAATCCCCACATCCCATTATCTTAAATCCTTCTTGCAAAAATCTTGGTCTGCCCCACTCACTCTATTGAACAATCCCTCTCATAAGCTTAAATATCTCCTTGTCTAAATACCTCCTTTGATTTGTCCCACACCAACTCCCAGCTGCCTATCCATTGTAATTCCTAGTATTCAATAACTCCCTCTCACTCTATCACTCTCTCTCTCCTCCCAACTCCAACTCCTCCCCCCCCCCCCCCCCCCCCCCAACAAAAGGCACCGCTTGTCCCCTAAACAACTTCCGCTTTACGAGGAGTGCCCCACCTGGGTGAATACAGCCCCCAATAAACTAATTCTCTCTCTCTCTCCTCCCAACTCCCCCCCCCCCCCAACCCCAACTAAAGGCACCGCCCCTCTCCCCTCAACGACTTCCGTTTTACGAGGAGTGCCCCACCAGAGTGAATACAGCCCCCCAATAAACTAATCCCCTCTCTCCCTTTCGTTCTCTCTCTCTCATTCTCTCACTTCCATTTTCTCACTCTCACCCCCCCCCCCCTTCTCTCTCTCTCGAGCCCGACGCGCCAACCCGCCAACAGCACTTCGCTCTCGCTGCTCGAAATCTGACCATTACTTGAGTACTCCATTACTCATCCCCTTATTTGTTTGCATGAGCTGTAGCTAAGCTCTAGCTTAACTGCCCTGTAGTTGCTTTGCATGTAATTTTGCTGTGTTTTTGACTGATAAACGTTTGTTTATCGAGACGGCTTTTGTTTACATTTGTACCGGTTAGTGATGACCGACACTCTAAAGTAAACAAACTATTTGCTTGTTTCATATTATAAAGTTCTAGCACTTATTGTAGATATGTTAGCCCTCACTGTAGTTAAGTGTTTAGCAAACCACCCAGTAGTTATCTTGCATGACATTGTACTGTAGTTTTGACTGATAAACATTTGTTTTTCAAAATTCTATTTGTCAAGTTAGAGACGCCGCCGATACCGATACCAGCGCCACCTGTGTACGCACAAACAAACCCTCTCCTTGTATTTTATATATCAAAGTCTAGCCAATACTGTACTTGGTTGAACTTTTTATCTTGGTTATCTATATAAATCGCACACACTAACATTTGTCAAGATAGTTTTATATTGGGTTAGAATAATTTAGTTACTGTAATACTTTTTGATAGCCTATTTATTAATCGCATTTCAGATACTTGTCACCATATTAATAGGCCTCTCACACTCTTGCCAGGGATATTACTAATTCCATTATTATTATTATTGTGTCGACCACTGTATAAACTAATATACAGGCTTTAGCCTAACTGTGTCATACTGCTAAAATAATTTTATTTTTATTTTCAGGCATAAAATTGGGTTCTATTGCTAACATATTCTTTTTGTGATCAACATATTTTTTTTGTGATTTACAGGCATTAATTGTACCATATTGCTAACCAATATTTTTTGTTAGTGTACTGTATACTGCTTTCCAGTTTTCTCACTAGGCTAAATTAACCCTCTCCCACTTTTTTCCAGTAAATTTTGTAACAAATTACTAGTCCATTTACAATTTTCAGGCTTTAACTGTGTCATACAGCTAACATAAATTTTTGTTATATTTTCAGGCATAAATTGCTAACATATTTTTTGTGATTTACAGCCATAATATTCTTTTTCTGATTAACATATTCTTTTTGTGATTTACAGGCATTAATTGTACCATATTGCTAACAAATATTTGTTTGTTACTGTACTGTATATTGTTTTCCAGTTTTTCACTAGGCTACATTAACCCTCTCCCACTTTTTTTTCCAGTAAATTTTGAAACAAATTTCTAGTCCATTTGTGATTTTCAGGCTTTAACTGTGTCATACTGCTAACATCAATTTTTGTTTTATTTTCAGGCATAAATTGTGTTCTATTGCTAACATATTTTTTTGTGAATTACAGGCATATTCATTTTATCATATTGCTTACAAAATTGTGTGTGATTTTCAGGAATTAACTGTATCACATTGCTAACATACATTTTTTGGGATTTTCAGGCTTTAATTGTACCATTTTGCAAACAAAAATTGGTGTGATTTTCAGGCATATTGTGATTATATCGTCATGGCGCCGCAACGAACCTGCACGAGTTGTTCCTGTAAATTTGGCCCTACCATGTTTGTTGATACTGATGTCCAAATTTGTAGATTTTGCCAGCTCCGAGAGAACATTGCGGATGAATTGAATGCAGCTCACCGCAAGATCGATGCCCTGACTACGAAGCTTGAATCCTTTCAAGAATTTGCCACACTCAACGTAGGAGTGCCCTCGGCCCAAGAAACCACTACGTGTCAACCGCCATTCCAGTGCATACAGTACCGGTACCGGTACCCACACCAGCAGCTACCTTAGATGTTGCAGATAATAATAATGACTCTACTCTCACTCCCCCCCAGGACAACTTTCAGTTAGTGAGAAACAATGTGCATCCCAGTACCAGTACCAGGAAGGTCATCCCGACAACATGCCAAAACCGCTTCAAAATTCTGGCTATTGACGAGGAAGAGGAAACGGAAGAAGTTCGGCTTGTGGGCGACTCCATGGTCCGTGGCCAACTAACCAAGTTCTGTGCCAGGGCGCCCAGGACCAGAAAGCGATTCTGTATCCCAGGTGGCGGCGTGGACAACATTGTTGCAGCTGTGGAAGAGGTTTCCAGGCTCGCCCCCGCAAGCACTACGTACGTCATCCACGTTGGATCTAACGATGTCCAACGGACGCGGTCAGAGGAACTACTTTGCAAGTACCGGCGGCTGATCAGGTCCTTCAAGGAAAAATCTAATAGAATCTTAATTTCAGGAATTGTTCCCCGGATTGATGTAGAAAACCAATTCTACAACATAGCTACCAGTACAAATCGCCGACTAGCCAAACTCTGCAGGGAGGAGGACATCGGCTTTGTCAACATGTGGGATAATTTTTACTATGATAAATCTTTGTTTTCAGGAGATGGTGTACATCTCAATGAAGTAGGAGCAGCACGTCTTGGTCGTCTGCTGAACGATGCAGTCAAGGATTTCCGTTAAAAAAACGGGGTCAACCAGACCCCAGACAGGGTAGTGTAAGTCAAATACGAACTGAAAATTCAGACAATGCACAATCAGTAACATCCAACTCTAATACTCTTAAGGTGTTTTATGTAAATGCTCGTAGCATACGCAATAAATTTTCAGATCTAGAGGAAATCGTGTTTAAGAGGAAAGGAAGGGAGGAAGTAGTGAAGGGATACAGGAAGGAAGGAAAGAAGGGAGAAAGGAGGGTAGGAATGAACAAAGAAAGGGAAAATAGAAAACAAGGAAGGAAGGGAGGAAGGAGGAAATGAATAAAAGAAGGAAGGGAAGGTAGGAAGCAAAGCAGGAAGAATGGTAAGAAGAAAGGAAGGGAGCGAGGAATGAGGGTAGGAATAAAAGAAGGAAGAGAGAATAGTAACAAGGAAAGAAGGGAGGAAAGAGGAAGGAATAATGTAGTAAGGGAAAGTAGGAAACAAGGAAAGGAAATGGTAACAAGGGAGGAAGGAGGGAAGGAATGAAAGAAGGAAGGGAAACTAGGAAACAAGGCAGGAAGAATGGTAACAAGGAAGGCAGGGAGAAAGGAGGGTAGGAAAGAAAAGAGGGAGGGAGGAAAGAAGGAAGAAGGGTATGATTAAATGAAGGAAGGGAAGGCAGGACACAAGGAAGGGAGAATGGCAAAATGGAAGGAAGTGAGGTAGGAGGGTAAGAATAAAGTTAGGAAGGGAAGTAGAACACGAGGAAAGAAGGGAGGGCATAATATATACACGAACACACTATGACAGAATTAAGGGAGAACAAAATCTATACGGTACACAAACTAATGTGTAAGAGCCAATTCTTCAGCATCTCTTAAAACAGTCCTTTGTACAATCACTGACTCAAATATCGTGCTGCACCCTCGTAATTTCCAGTTTATTCTCTCTTGGTATACGAAACAATAAAATGCCGAACTTGTCAATGACACTAAAGAAAACTTGAGTATAAATTATTTACTCATGTGTGATCACAATGTGTGATTTTTAATTATCAAAAGCATTATCGTATGTACGTACATACGTATGAATATACTCAGGCACATACCCCATCTGGAGGTGGCCGACTAGAGACAGAAACAACGAATACCGTTCCAGTTCTTAGGATCCGGGACCACTTTCGCGTTCCCTCGCCCCTTACTCTGTCTTGTCAAGTAGGTGAATTTAAGAATAGGAGAAGGATTCCTAGCCCCCTGTCCCCAGAATGAAAAGGTAGGACAGTAACATAGACTGACAGAAATGGCTAAGGTTGGGTAGAGGATGTCAAACATATTTTACTGCAATACAATATGGGGGGCTGCTGCTGCTGCAAAAAATAAAAATAAAAAATATTAATAGTAACTCAAAAGAAAATAATTCGAACACTTGCATACAACAATAAGTACGACCACACTAACGAATTATTCTCCGAATATGGATTGCTTAAGTTTGAAGGTATTAATACATTCTGCTGTGCTCTTTTTGTGCATAAATCCTTGAAAACCCACATCGAAAATGAAATTTTTAATATAAGAACAAATGCTAGATATAATTTGAGAAACACCAACCTCTTAGACATACCACTAATGTTAACAACACAATCTCAATCATTTATAAGCTACCATGGAGTAAAGATATGGAATAGGTTACCATCTTACATAAGAGATAAATCTATTATAGACAATTTAAAAACAAATGCCTCAAGTTGTATTTATTATCCAAAGACAATAACTATTAGCTTGCTTAAAAAATAGTAATTTGCATGAAAACAGGTATATGTATATTGTACTAGGAGGGGTACCCGGCGTTGCCCGGGTTTAAATTCTACTTCCATAATCACCATCATCAATCACTACTACCACAATCATCACAATACTACTACTACCATAATCACCGGCCTCGACCTCATTGTGCCTCATTAAACGGCGACCTCGATTTCGGCTGCTAAATGACCTCCGATTTTGGATCTGACCTCATCCGTACCTCCCTTTTGGGAAGCTGCGAACAACTTTCGTTCCATACACCTTTTCGATCGGAGGCCTCCTTCTGCCCCAAACGGCCATTTTTTCGTAGTTTTTCGCCCCCGTATACTACATAAGTTCTGCCGAAAAATTTATTAAACAAAAGTGTCTCTGATTTCCACTAAACTCGCCTAAAACCATCTCCAAAGCCTGGGGTTTCCAACGGTGCCCCACACTCCCACCTGGCACCAAAACTGTGGGAGGAGTTTAGTAACAAAGGTCGGGTAACTGACAAACAGACAAAAATTGACCTTTATTTATTAAGATATATTTTGTCCAAATACCCATATATGTAATATGTTTGTACCATTGATATTGTTTTATAGCCACAAACTGTCAATTTGGGCATTATTAACATAATTGATATTATATTTTAAGTATGTACAACCATCATGAATGTAGAAACTCACTCGTGTAATTAAACACAATGTGCCTCTTAAGAGAGTCCCATGCTCTCAAAAGGTTCAGCCATAATAATTCCATTGGGTTATATCTATACTTGTGTATCACAACTTATGTATATATTTATTGGCTAAATAACAAAATTCAATTCAATTCAAACCTCACTCAGGATAGGACCACCCCTCACCCCGTATTATCGTACTTCCATAAATTAAATTATGGATATCTAATACAAATAGATAAAAACACAAATACAACAATAACAAGTTTTTCCATAAAACATTTTTACCAAGCCAGTTTTGTTTTGGTAGCTCAAGGAATATATCTTTTCCTGCAACACGAGAGAGAGACAAAGCGGCCACTCTGAAGGTCCAACACTATTTATAGTTTCTTCTGCCTCTTGGTATAAGGTATAAGTAAGCAAAAAATAAAATATATGTAAAAGTACACAATATTTCTCGACATAACTGAACACAACTTGAATATAATTTTATTTTCGTGTGTGTAAGAACCATTTTTCTCCCTTACTATAAAGTCTTTCGTCATGTATTTTTTGTAACTCCGAGCGATTTTAAGCAACTGTGGAACATTTGTTAATCCTTTCATGATACTGGAGCTTTTTCGTTTTTCTTACTAACTCTAGACAATTTTATACAGCTTTGGAAAGACATAAAAGAAGCAAAAGGAGTAAACAATACATCAAAATAATTTCTCCTTTGACACCCGTAGAACTTCTTAAGCCCTTGAGGATCATGGCGCGATTAACCAGTTTATTTTGGCTATCTGTCGGCGATTTTATAAAGCTTAGGAAAGATATATGGGAATTGTAAGGGTAAAGACTGGCTCAATTAACACTCTGACTTCCACAAACCCTTCCTACTCTAAATAAACTCGTCAAGTGATAGCCAGAATAAACTATCAAAGCGTTTCCTATTCCTCAAGGGGTTAACCTTTTCAAGATACGCGGAGGTGTTTCCTACTTTTGCTTTGGCGTTTAGTAGACGATTATATTCAGTTAAGGGGGGTCACCGGCTTTGTTTTATCTTTCTCTCTCGTTCTCTCTTTCCCTGGCTTGTATCCATTCGGCCCCATTCAGCCAACTGTTTTAAGACGTTTATCCCCATCCAGGTGTCGAATTCTTCCTGGCGAGCGATAGCGAGCCAGCATTGTATGGAGAAATCCGGCTTCGCCGGAAACATTTTTCTATCGAAAAATGTACAAATTTACCTTGCTGTCAACACACAAATATTTATATGCTGGCTCGCTACCGCTCGCCAGGAAAATATTGACACCTGGGTGGGGGTAAACGTCTTAAAACAGTAGGCTTAATGGGGCCGAATGGATTCAAGCCAAAGAGATAGGGAGAGAAAGATAAAAAAGCGAGGTGGAGGAGGTGGGAGAGCGGATTTATTTGTTCCTGGATGGTTGAGGAGGCGGTTCCTTCCATAATAATTCCTGGACGTTCGGGAAGGCATTGTAATGTCATAGGGTTAATTGAGATATGCATTAATTCTTACTCTTTACGTTCTCGAAGACTGAGAGGCTTAAACTAAATCAAAACGTTTAATATCAGCCAGAAATATTGAAGAAAGGTGGCATGATATTGAAAGGTGTCATGATATTGAAAGGTGTCATGATATTGAAAGGTGTCATGATATTGAAAGGTGTCATGATATTGAAAGGTGTCATGATATTGAAAGGTGTAGTAGAGATATATTCCAAGCTGAAATATTAGAGGCAGAAGATGAACCTTTAGCAGATTGTACATTGTTTTAGAATTAATTAACCCTTTCAGTGTGATGACGCCTATCTGTCTTTAGTTTTGGGTATCATTAGACGATTTCATTCTGCTTTGGAAACAGATGTGGGAGACAGAAATTGTTTGAAATAGCCTTAACCCCTCTGAATCCTAGAGGGCCTTCCTAAGCTAAAAACACTTTGCTTAGTGTTAGACGAAAGAGTATACAAACTACATCATAAATTGGAGGCGAGGAGTTTGATCTTACTAATATCGCTTTGCGTCAGCCAACGCATAAAGTGCAAGGCATCATTGTTGTTAAATAGTCACTAGAGATAATTTTAAACTTTTTGTCCATGTCTTTCCTAAGCTGAATAAAATAATCATACACTATCAGACAATAAACTAAAAAGAGGTCATCATACTGGAGGTGCTCAGATTAGCCAGAACTATAGGCCATGCATTGTGAGTAGGACTGAAATCATAACCCCCAACCTCTCTAATTCAAAAAGGACCAACGCAAATGGGCAGTAAATTTCCACACCAATTCCTGGCTAACTCTTCCCAAATGGTAGATATATTAGCTGGATTACTCTAGTTGTTGTTTTTTTCTTAACAAAACGTATAATACTTATAATGAATATACTATAGATAGATGTACACTTGGATGCCATAGTTTCTAACCCACTCATACGATTTTGTGGAGCGTACATGTTTTCCTTTATGGTATTACAACTATCTGGATTAATGTTTTGATCAAACGTGTATATAACTGAATAGTACATACAGTTGTGTAGATGATTTATAGACAATTATATTTATAAATTCGTTTCTAGAGATATACTTCCATAATTAGAAATAGCTGAAGTCCACGAAATTGTATGAGTGGGCTAGAGACTATACCGTAGCCAAATGTACACTACAAAAATCAATGGTGTAACACAAAATAAGAGCAAATTGAGTATAATGATGGTGATTTACTCTTGGTCATTTTATACACATATCTACCCATATAATAGATGGATGTATAACTACCAATATACCTTTAAATGGATGTATAACTACCAATATACCGTCAAATGGATGTATAACTACCAATATACCTTCAAATGGATGTATAACTACCAATATACCTTCAAATGGATGTATAACTACCAATATACCTTCAAATGGATGTATAACTACCAATATACCTTCAAATGGATGTATAACTACCAATATACCTTCAAATGGATGTATAACTACCAATATACCTTCAAATGGATGTATAACTACCAATATACCTTCAAATGGCAAATTATATGGACACTATTTATTCTCTTCATACCTTCTTTAAGGGAAGATGGGCAGTGTTTCTGGTCCCCCTTCTCCCTCATGTCTAACCCCATTAGTTTTCAGATGTGAAGATGTTTGCCCATTAGTTTGTCGATTTTAAGATCTTTCGCCCATTTCTTTGTCAATATTAAGACCTTTCGTGCTATTTAGGTGTCGATTCTATTCCTGGCGAACGATAGTGAGCCTGACATTTTGAAAGATAGGGCCTTCGGCTGGAAATTATTTCTACCGAAAAATTTACAAATTTGATCTACAAGGGGGATCTAATGGATGTTTGTTTAAGTTTGATGAAGGTCTAGGGAGGAAACTAGAAAACAAAAATGAATATATGACAAAATGGACCAAAAAGTGAACCATCCCCCTTTAAATCTTTATGGTACAAAGTAAATAGTTGTATTAATCCTTTCGGTATATGATGACGCTTATGTTCTTTCGTGTTTACAATTCTTAAACTGTTATATTACTTAGGAAGGGCCTGTGGGAATCAAAATGTTAAGTAAGATATGCATGAATAATTGGGTTCCTTCCGAAGCTGAATAAAATCGTCGAATGATAGGCAGAATATATTACCGAATTGCTTGCCAATACTAAAAGGGTGTCTGCCAATTTGTCGTGTTCATGCGCAAAATGTAATCGCATTTCCAAATCTGTTGGAAAACTGACCAACATAGGCTACTCAAAGAAATTCAATCTGCGAATTTTAAAGATTCCTTCGGTGCTGTACCAAGGGGAACACACAAACAAAATATTGTTAAGCAGTATATATAACATTTTTAGAAATTTTTGAAATAAAGATTGATGATACTTTAAAGACTAATGCCAATGATAATATTGATAGAATTCAATCAAATTAATACAGTTTGATACTTTGAAAATAAATAGCGATGATAATACTCAAAAAATGTTCCGTCAAAATAGCTCAAGAAAAGGGAAGTACAGTCATAATACTAATTTCAAGAGGAAGACTATTACAATATAAGTATACAATAGAAGAAGGAAGAGATAGAGGGAGAAGACGAAGAGAAAGAAGCAAGGGAGGTGAAGGAAAAGGAAATAAAAACAAATAGGCGAAAGATGGGATTAATCTAATGATGCTGACTGTGTGGCGATGAGAACCAGTAAAGACAGAGGGAAGGAAGACAGAAAGAAAGGAAGGAAGGAAGGAAGGAAGGAAGGAAATGAAGGAAGTAAGGAGGAAGGTAGGAAGGATTAAATGAAAGAAGGAAGGAAGTAAGGAAGGAAGAAAGGGAAGAAGGAAACAAGGAAGTAAAGAAAAGAAGGAATGTGGAAGGTCAAGAATAGAGGAAGATGAAGTGCTGAAGATATTGCGACCAGGAAGAAGGAAAGACCAAAAAACAGTGTGACGTTAACCACTCCGTTAGAACCTTAGAACCGCATGGCTTGTCCTACAGTAACTCGCTAGGATCGCCAGGGCACTGGATGTGGCTACAGTTGATGTATTATTGTGTGCTTTATTTCATATGAAAGCTCGTGTCATGGGCAGTCCAGAAAGGCTCTTTGTTTTCGCCCATGTCAAGGCTTTATATATTTAATTGCAGAGTATATGTTTTATCATTAAGTAGTAATGATAGGATTTGAGAGAGAGAGAGAGTAGAACAGAGTGAGAGGAGGCGCGCAGTGTTTTTTGCCATGATCGATGATGTCACGGCTGGCTGGCCTCTTGGGGATTGGTTGGAGGAGTTTTTTACCATGCTTGGTGACGTCATGTTTGGCTGGCTTCTTTGGCATTGGCTGAAGGAATTGTTACCGCTCTGACTACGCCGTGCGAGCTAGTGCTAGTATATATACAGCTCTCTTGCCACTCTCTCCCTCAGATCTGGTTTCTAGAACGCATCCCTCTTATCCCTTTGATATCTGTCCCCCTCACTGCACCTGAGAACCTTTTCCTCTGCCTATCTCTCTCATTTTCCATATCTTTCACCACCTTTTATTAATATTATACCCCCTCTGGTTAACTCTGCATAATCAGCTTAATGCTGGCCAGTTGTTTTGTGTGTTAAGGTCTTATATAACCCATGTATATTTAGTTGTTAAGATAAGTTGATCACAAAGCATTGGTTGGCATTCATATTGTTCAGTACCGCTTCCTATAATTATTAGTGTTCTGCTGGATTAGATAATGCTAGACTAGGAGTCTGATACTATAAGGTATTGTTTCCGATGGGTGCTGGCTTTAGTTAAAAGCTGCACCACATACCTGAGAACTGGAGTTGATTGGGTAAATTTTAGTCTGTGTGCCATTGAGAGTAGAGCATGCACGAATGAGGACTTTTTGCCTATACCATTCTGCACTGTTCTAAGCTCGTCGTTTGTCTTTGAGGTACGCCAGGAGAACGCTTAATACTTCGGTATTAAGGTTTCTCAAGAGAGCTACCCTTCATTATAACGTAATATTTGACACACAGACTTGAGATTTGCACTAGGCTAGGCGGCATGCCATGCGCACCAGTATCTCGTATCATTGACTCTAGCTAGACTTTATCAGTCATAGTAGACATTAAGTATATTAAACCAATTATTCTTATTATGCATACCCGTTTATGATTACACAAGCATTTCGCAGCCTAGTTTGATGTATTGAGACACAAACGACTTAGGCTCTTTTTGTTGATAGGAATACTGCATTGTCGTGGCGATTATTATTAGTGTTGTAGCGTTTATGATATTCTTGGTCCCGACTGCATTATATATCCTGCCTTTTTGTGAGCATAGCCTGCTCGAGCATTGTTCCGCTGCCAGCCTTTTTGGGGTTCCATTTCCGATTCGAGCATCTTTATAGCATCTAACATTTAAAGAAGATTCCTTGTTGGTGTTGAAGGAATTTAGTGCACTTTCTTTCATGCAGGAGTGCCTGACATTTATTGATTAAAGTAACGTAAGCTGTAACTTCTCTTACCACCTTACTTTGCATACCATAACCAAGCACCTTCGGTTATAGGTAGTAATAGGCTGTTTTCACATAACATTAAGTCTAGAGTAGACGCACATTTATTGAGAGTTTAATAACCTATTATTGCATATAGAACTCTGAAGAGTATTTGTGTTCTTTGTTCACTGGGAATATACATCAGAGGTTGGATCTAGCGCTTTCCGTTGTAGCATTTATGCCATTACTAGTCCAATGAATAAGAGCCCTGATATATTTAAACCTCAGTCGTAACAAATGGCGACCTTACCTAGGATTTGGTGAACCTACATTTATTAGCAGGGAACAATTGTTGTTTTGGGGAATATTTTGCGGGGATCAGGAAGAATAATTTTTGTTTGCAACATAGTATAGCCCTTGAGTATTTCCGATAATTTTTGTGTGTATATTGAGGTATAAGAGTTTGGGGTGCTTCTTTTCTGAATATTGAGGTGGGAAATTTTTGTGACCATCATGTCTTATACCGGATCAGAGGAGAATGGAGACACAGTACGTAATGTCGAAACTGAGGAACAGCAGTATGATGAAATGGTTAATCAGATGAACTGTGAGGAGGATGCTAGGATATTTTTGCAATGGCCTGTTACTGCCGAGCGGTTGGAGGGTATGGATCGGTACGGTCTTCAATACCTGGCCACAGCTATCGGTCATGCGGGTACTAGCAGCATGACCCGGGATAACTTGGTAACGTGTGTACTGGGCAGGGTGACTGGTGAGCGAGATGGGTTGAGTGCTCAGAGCCCTTCGGCCTTGCTTCCCCTACACTCGACTCCTAGCCATCCCAGTGGTTTGCCGACCCCGGGTACGCTTCCACAGTTGGGTGGTGACTGGCAGGGTTGGTTGCCCCTGGGGGGACCACCGGTAATTTCAAACATTGTAGCACCTTCACCTCCTCCAGGCTTAACTCCAAAATTATTGTTTCAGCTCGAATTAGCTAAGCTTCAGCATCAGCAGCAAATAGAATTAGCCAAGATAGAAGAGAGAAAAACTATTAGTCACCAGCACCTAGAGCTAGCAAAAATCCAAGCTGATTTAGAGTCGACTAGGTACTGTGCCGACAGGGACGTAGAGAAGTCGCGAGTAGAGGCAACGGGACAGCGACTTGGGGCTGGTAACCGTGCTCATGATCAATCTCTCTCGCACTTATTGAAACTGGTTCCGGTGTTTGATGAGAGTGGTGTAACAGAATTTTTCGCACGCTTTGAGAAGAAGTGCCAGGAACACCAGTGGCCAGAGAATAAATGGGCAGCACTTGTATCCTCTAGATTAATAGGCAAGGGTCTTAAAGCCTACGATGCGTTACCTTTGGAGTCATGTATTGTGCATGAGGATCTCAAGGAGGCTGTCCTGAGGGCTTACGAACTGCAACCAGAAATGTACCGTTTGAAGTTCCGGGGTGTAACCAAGGGAAGAGATAGCACCTTTTTGGAACACGCCCGGGACTTGTCCGATGCTATGGGGAACTGGCTCCGATCTGAGAAGGTAAGAACATTTGATGGAATTAAGCAGTTAATGATGTTGGAGCAGTTCTTTAAGAGCACGGGCGGTGATCTAAATTTGAACTTAAAGGAGAAAAACCCAAGAACTCTAGTCGAAGCAGCAGAAATGGCTGATCGACGGCTGTCGTTGATTCAGGGTTGCGGGTCCTCACAGAAGTACGATGCCAGTGCTAGGGACCGTTATCCTCCCCCTCCCCGTACCAATGACACATTTAAACAAAAGAGCAATGAAACTAAAACTGAATCCAAACCTGACACCACGCCGTATAAGACAAGTCAGGGGCCTTTTACATCACAGTATAAGCCGAAACCGAAATTTATGTGTTTTAAGTGCCACCAGGAGGGTCATACGGCAAATGAGTGCCCTAGTCGACCTCCTCCGGCAGCCGTGTCTTTTGCTCACGGCATTGGAGTGTTCAAGAGGACATCGGAGTTTGTTAGAGGCAATTCTTCCGAGGTAAAAACACTGCCAGTGCAGAAGGATCCGGAAGGCTTATTCCCTGTCCGTGATGCCTTAAGTGACCACAGGGGACTCGGTAGTGTGGAGTGGGGGGGTAGAAGACATGAGGTGAGAATTTTTCGTGACACTGGGGCATCGCAAACATTGTTGAGGAATTTCACTGGTAAACCTGTAAATACGGCGCGGGTGGTTGTGGTTCAGGGAGTTAATGCAACAAGGTCATACCCGCTTGTAAGAATGAAGATGGAAGTTGATGGTGTGACTCGTGACCTGGATGTAGGAATTGTGGAGAAGTTACCTGTTGGGGGCGTCGACCTCCTTCTCGGCAACGACTTTGCGGGGCCTACTTCTGAGGCTCCACCCTTCGTCGTTGCCGAGAAGCCGGCCGACGTGAGTAGGGAGGAGCAGGAGTGGGTTGAGAAGTGTCCGGTGCAACCTATGGCGTGTGTTGTCACCAGATCTCTTGCATCCAGGGAGTCACATTCTGGTCAACAGTCTTTAGACAAGCGGAGGAAAGGTACCGAGAAGGGGTTGAAAGTTGATGCGGTTGAGAGTTTAGTATCAACGGACATTCTCGGGGACTCATTATTAGGACCAATTTTCGAGTCTGGAGAAGACCCATTAACTGTTACTAAGAAGGCAGAGGATGGGCTTAAAAAGACGAAGAGACAGCAACGATACACAGAGAGAGAGCAACGGGAGGCTAAATTCAATATAGGAGGGGGGTATGAGTTGTTTCTCAAACACTTAGATAAGCTTGCTCCTTCGGACATTCGTAAATTGCAATTAGAAGACCCGGAGGTTCTTGAATGTGGTACCGGTGCTGTCGAGTTGGAGGAGGACAGTGATGCACAGTCGGAAGATGTAGCAACAAGGTACCCTGACGCGTACCCTATGAGAAATGGGTCAGCGAAGACGGTGGTCCGAAACTTGCTAGTGTATTTTTCCCGGTATGGTTACCCGCAGGAGATTCAGTCAGACCAAGGATCCAACTTCACTTCTAACCTCTTTGTTCAAACGATGCAGCAGCATCGGATTGTTACGGTTGTGTCATCTGCGTATCATCCGGAGAGCCAGGGTGTGTTAGAGCGATGGCACTCAACCTTAAAATCTATGCTTCGTTGTTATTGCTTTGGGAATGGGAAAGATTGGGATCTTGGCCTGCCATATGTTTTATTTGCTACACGTGAGGTATCTGGGGAAAGTTTGGGATTCAGCCCTAATGAGCTCGTCTTTGGACACCGTGTCAGAGGGCCTCTCCATATGGTTAAAGAAATATGGGAGGGTGCAGAAAAACCTTGTTCTATGCTCAAGTATGTCCTCGACAGTCGAGAACGGATGTTGCGCAGTCTGGAGTTGGCTGGCTGTAATTTGACTAGCTCTCAGGCCCTCATGAAGGACAGGTACGACCTCAAGGTTAAACTCAGGGAGTTTCACGTGGGTCAGGAGGTGTTGATTCTACTGCCCCTTGTAGGTCACCCGTTATCCGCGAAGTACACTGGTCCTTATAGGGTGGTGGAGAAGCTATCGGACCTGGATTACTTGGTAGCTACTCCAGACAGACGTAAGCGCAATCAGTTATGTCATGTTAATCTCATGAAGGAGTATGTGAGGCACCCCCCTGAGCCTCTCACTGTGCCTGTGATGACGTTTAGCAGGCAAGGTGGAGAAGGAGAACGGGACAGTCAAGCTCAGGTGGAGGATAACTGGGATCATCATGTCTCTGCGAACCAGTGGGCGGGGAATACGAACCAGGCGGCTCAGGAAGCGTTGCAACACTTACCTGAGCATCAGCATGTGGCTGTGGAGCGCCTGTTCGGTTCATACCCCTCTGTTTTCGCGGAGCACCCAGGCCTCACTACCCTAGAGGTGCACGACGTGGACGTAGGAGATCACCCCCCTTTCAAGTCAGTTCCCTATAGGGTGCCCCCTATTAAACTGCCGGCCCTCTGGGCGGAGTTGGAGTATATGTTAACAAGGGGGCTGATTGGGAAAGGGGTGGTGAAGTGGACATCTCCCGTCACGCTGCAACCAAAACCGGATGGTAAGGTGCGATTCTGCGTAGACTACAGACGGTTAAACGGTTTGACGCCCACCAACCCATACCCTCTTCCTCGGATCGACGACTGTGTGGATAAGATAGGCAATGCAAAGTACCTAACCAAGGTGGACTTGGTTAAGGGATACTGGCAGGTGCCCTTATCCGAATGAGCGAAAGAGGTATGTGGCTTTGTGGTGGATGGTGCTACCTACCGCTGTAACGTGATGCCTTATGGCCTAATGAACGCACCCGCTACCTTTCAGAGTTTGATGAATGATATAACGGCAGACATTCCTAATTGCACAGTATACCTCGACGATGTTATTATCTATGACAACAGCTTTAAGAGTCATTGTGAGCACGTAGAACTCCTGTTCAAGAGGCTTAGTGAGGCTGGCTTGGTGGTCAACCTGGCAAAGTGTGATTTCGTGCGGGCGTCCGTGCAGTATCTTGGGTTCATGGTGGGGTTGGGTCAGGTGTGCCTCCCACAAAACAAGATAGCTGCGATTGATCACTTTCCCCGGCCGGCCACCAAGAAGCAGATCATGAGGTTCTTAGGTATGATCGGATACTACAGACGCTTCATTAAGGGGTACTCTACCGTGCTAGCACCTCTGATAGATCTTTTAGCGAAGGATAAGAAATTCAAATGGGCGTCTGAGTGGGAGAAGGCGTTTAGAGTAGTAAAACACCTGTTGTGCACTCACCCGATCCTCAGGGCCCCTGACTTTAGCCTACCTTTCCAACTAGCAACGGATGCTAGTGGTGTGGGGGCTGGTGCCGTCCTTATCCAAAGGGACGATGATGGGCTGGAACATCCTGTTAGTTTCTACTCGAAGAAGTTCAATTCAGCCCAAAAGAACTACTCTGTTGTCGAGAAGGAGCTGCTGGCAATTGTATTTGCACTGAGGCATTTCGAGGTCTATGTTCCAGCCTATGGTCCAGTTGTTGTAATTTACACAGATCATCACCCTCTCAAGTTCTTGAACCAGTTTCACAATCGGAATATGAGGCTGACCAGGTGGTCACTAATGTTACAGGAATATAACCTGGACATACGCCATATTGCCGGTTGTGCCAACGTGATTGCAGATTGTCTTTCGAGGGTAGATGATCCTGGGTAGATTGACACACGGGTAGCCTCCTGCTTTAGTTTGAATAGTATTTTTCGCTTGGTGCTTGTTGGCTCGCGGTTGTAGCCCAGCGTATTGGGTCGTAAAGCAGGAGTTGAGCGTTTGGTATAGAAGAAAAAACTAGGCTTGCCCCTATAGGGCAGCCGAAATAAACAAATTAAAAACATAAAAATCAAATAAAAAAATCTTTCTTTGATAGTTGAATTTTTTCAGTATGTTATAGCAGTAATTCTGAGTTGCACTCCTCTCAGAATGCTGAGCTAGAGAAGCTCGCTCTTGAGGAGCATAACTACATAATTATGATTTAACCTATTGTGTTGGGGAGGGTTATAATTTTGTAAAATGTTTTGTTGAAGAACTGTGCCAGATATTTTACTGCCGCTGGGTGATGGGAAGTAGAGATATAGCATGGGTTCTAACCATCAGATTTTGTTGAGCTTTGGGCCTCTGAGAAAAAATCTTGGGGGGGGGGTGATGTTAACCACTCTGTTAGAACCGCATGGCTTGTCCTACAGTGACTCGCTAGGATCGCCAGGGCAGTGGATGTGGCTACAGTTGATGTATTATTGTGTGCTTTATTTCATATGAAAGCTTGTATCATGGGTAGTCCAGAAAGGCTCTTTGTTTTCGCCCATGTCAAGGCTTTATATATTTAATTGCAGAGTATATGTTTTATCATTAAGTAGTAATGATAGGATTTGAGAGAGAGAGAGAGAGAGAAGAACAGAGTGAGAGGAGGCGCGCAGTGTTTTTTGCCATGATCGATGATGTCACGGCTGGCTGGCCTCTTGGGGATTGGTTGGAGGAGTTTTTTACCATGCTTGGTGACGTCATGTTGGGCTGGCTTCTTTGGCATTGGCTGAAGGAATTGTTACCGCTTTGACTGCGCGGTGCGAGCTAGTGCTAGTATATATACAGCTCTCTTGCCACTCTCTCCCTCAGATCTGGTTTCTAGAATGCATCCCTCTTATCCCTTTGATATCTGTCCCCCTCACTGCACTTGAGAACCTTTTCCTCTGCCTATCTCTCTCATTTTCCATATCTTTCACCACCTTTTATTAATATTATACCCCCTCTGGTTAACTCTGCATAATCAGGTTCATGCTGGCCAGTTGTATTGTGCGTTAAGGTCTTATATAACCCATGTATGTTTAGTTGTTAAGATAAGTTGATCACGAAGCATTGGTTGGCATTCATATTGTTCAGTACCGCTTCCTATAATTATTAGTGTTCTGCTGGATTAGATAATGCTAGACTAGGAGTCTGATACTATAAGGTATTGTTTCCGATGGGTGCTGGCTTTAGTTAAAAGTTGCACGACATACCTGAGAACTGGAGTTGATTGGGTAAATTCTAGTCTGTGTGCCATTGAGAGTAGAGCATGCACGAATGAGGGCTTTTTGCCTATACCATTCTGCACTGTTCTAAGCTCGTCGTTTGTCTTTGAGGTACGCCAGGAGAACGCTTAATACTTCGGTATTAAGGTTTCTCAAGAGAGCTACCCTTCATTATAACGTAATATTTGACGCACAGACTTGAGATTTGCACTAGGCTAGGCGGCATGCCATGCGCACCAGTATCTCGTATCATTGACTCTAGCTAGACTTTATCAGTCATAGTAGACATTAAGTATATTAAACCAATTATTCTTATTATGCATACCCGTTTATGATTACACAAGCATTTCGCAGCCTAGTTTGATGTATTGAGACACACACGACTTAGGCTCTTTTTGTTGATAGGAATACTGCATTGTCGTGGCGATTATTATTAGTGTTGTAGCGTTTAGGATATTCTTGGTCCCGACTGCATTATATATCCTGCCTTTTTGTGAGCATAGCCTGCTCGAGCATTGTTCCGCTGCCAGCCTTTTTGGGGTTCCATTTCCGATTTGAGTATCTTGATAGCATCTAACATTTAAAGAAGATTCCTTGTTGGTGTTGAAAGACTTTAGTGCACTTTCTTTCATGCAGGAGTGCCTAACATTTATTGATTAAAGTAACGTAAGCTGTAACTTCTCTAACCACCTTACTTTGCATACCATAACCAAGCACCTTCAGTTATAGGTAGTAATAGGCTGTTTTCACATAACATTAAGCCTAGAATAGACGCACATTTATTGAGAGTTTAATAACCTATTATTGCATATAGAACTCTGAAGAGTATTTGTGTTCTTTGTTCACTGGGAATATACATCAGAGGTTGGATCTAGCGCTTTCCGTTGTAGCATTTATGCCATTACTAGTCCAATGAATAAGAGCCCTGATATATTTAAACCTCAGTCGTAACAACAGAAAGAGAGGGGCAGGGAGAAACGAAGAAGTGGACGAGTGAGGGGGGAAGAGGGAAAAAAGAAAGAGGATGAGGAAAATGCGGAAGAAGAGAAGAAAAACGAGGAAGGCCATAATGAGGGGAAGGTGAAGAGACAGGAGGAGCTTATTAACCCTTTCTGTACCGGCGACGTATTTACAATTTTACTTTGGCTATATTTAGAAGATTGTGTGCAGTTTAAGAAGGCGCAGTGGCAGTAAACAAAAAAATTAAGGGAGATAGTTCGAAGTCTGTTAGTTGCTTAAGGCCCTTTCTAAACTGAATAAAATCGTCTAATAGTATCCAGAATAAAGTTAAATAGACGTCGCCGGTAAAGAAGGGGTTAACGAGAGAAAGAAGAAGAAAAAGACAGTAGTAGACAGGAAAGAAATATGAGTAATAGATAAGAGGGTAGATGAGAAACAGAAAATTAAACAATGACAGAGAATTACGAACAAATATAACCAAATCCTACTTGAAATGGCTGTAGTTTGAAATGTGGCTTAGCTTTGATGATCATATTTGACACTATGATAAGACTAGTTTGTGGAATATGTAATTATTTGGACCATATTCAGGAACAAATAGTGCTGTTAACCGCTTCACAACCATTACGTATACCGGTAATTGTCATAATATTCTGGTTACCATTTGAGTGATTAAACTATTTCTAACGTGTGTAATCTACCTGTACGACTCAAATGGGTAAATACAATCTCAATAAACGCTCTTAGTAACTTAGGTCCATCTTAAACTGCATAAAATCATCTAATTTTAGCCAGAATCAAAGGTGAATAGGCGTCATGGTGCTGAAGGGGTTATGGAGAGGGGTTTAGTTTGCTATCTAGAATGCAATCAACATTATAAAAAATAGCCCCAAGATCCTCCTTCGATACAAATGTGTACATTTATCGGTAAAAAATGTACCGGACAAAGACCAGTTCCTCCTAAATTGCAGGCTCGGTAAAGCTTGCCAGAAAGAAAAAAAAAAATGGCAAGAAAGGATTAATAATTAATAACAACATTGGTCGAAAGGTCTTAAATTCGCCAAACTAAGGGGGCGAATGTCTTAAAATCTCAAAACTACTGCGGCTAAGCATGAAAAAAAAAGGGGTTAAGTGATAATCTCCCCTTAATATGGCCCTTTGCCCAGGCAGCCGGAGCATTTCAAGAACATTTTGGTGATGGTTGCACGAACACATTATATACTAACATCTACACATACACACACACTGTATACTCCCTACCTCTCTCTCTCTCTCTCACACACACACACACACACAAACACACAACATGTACTAACACACAAACGCACACCATATGTTAACACACACACACGCTCATAAACACACCATATATCAACACACACATACACAAACCATTTATTAACACACACACACACTTACACATTCACACACACACACACCATATGCTAACACACACACACACACGCTCATAAACACACCATATATCAACACACACATACCCAAACCTTATATCAACACACACACATACATTCACACACACACACACCATATGCTAACACACACACACACGCTCATAAACACACCATATATCAACACACACATATACATGCTATATATCAACACTTGAACACACACATACCCAAACCTTATATCAACACACACACATACATTTACACACACACACCATATGCTAACACACACACACACGCTCATAAACACACCATATATCAACACACACATATACACGCTATATATCAACACACACACACGTACATACACACATACACGCAACCTAGAAGGGTCACTAGATCTGTTGTTGCTTGATTTCCTTTGTACTCCTTTGTACTCCTTTGTACTCCTTTGTACACAAGCCCATCATGTACTAATACACACACACACATAAACACACCATGTACTAACACACACACACACACACATACACAAACACACACACTCACATACACAAACACACACACACTCACATAAACAAACACACACACTCACATAAACAAACACACACACTCACATAAACAAACACACACACTCACATACACAAACACACACATATATACGCACAAACAAACACACATACATACACAAATACACACACAAACACACACATATATAGGCACACACAACTGCTGACATACACACACTGTACACACACTGTGTGGAAAATAATAAAAATATGCTAGACACCGAACTACTATCCAGTTTTGTGGGTCTCCTTAATTCTGCAGAGAGAGAGAGATTAAAGAAAGTTGCAGTGGCCAAAAAGGTTGCTGCCCTCTTGAGATTACAGGGCAAAACAAAGTAAAAACAGGAGAAGAGTTTATTTGGACATGATGCCCGGACCTGTCTTCCAGGACTTCCTTCTTTCTCAGAGTTTAAGGTGCTTAACCTCTCTCTCTATTTTTCTCTCTCTCTCTCTCTCTCTCTCTCTCTCTCTCTCTCTCTCTCTCTCTCTCTCTCTCTCTCTCTCTCTCTCTCTCTCTCTCTCTCTCTCTCTCTCTCTCTCTCAAGTCAGGCTATTCACTATTGGGAATTCCTATGGAAGTGACTGACTTGGAAAAGGATTTGGGTGTTCTGACTAGCAGTGACCTAAAGTTTTCCAAGCAGTGCAATGAAGTAGAGAAGAAAGCTCAGAATTTATTGGGCTATATTAAGAGGCAATTTAAGTATAGACATAATGAAATAGTCCTCACACTTTACAACGCTCTGATACGGCCACTCCTGGAGTATGCTGTTCAATTCTGATCTCCAGCACTCAGTAAAGATATAGAACGACTAGAAAGAGTACAAACTAGAGCTGCAAAGCTTATTCCACCGCTTAGAAGAATGAGCTATGAGGACCGGTTGAGAGCTCTCGATCTCTTTCCGTTGGAGACACGCAGACTACGAGGTCAGCTCATTGAAGTATTTAAAATACTTAATGGGATTGACAATGTGGATTATAGAAACATGTTTAGCCTCAATATGAATACAACACGCAATCATGGCTGGAAATTAGAATTTAAAGGTTCAGCACTAGCATTTGTGGAAACTTTTTCACATATTAGATCTGTTCTAATTGCAATAAACTTCCCTCTGAAGTTGTAAACAGTTCGTTAGTAGAGCAGTTCAAGAAAAGAGTAGATAGTATTTTGCACACTCTGTAAAGAGTGTAGTGCACTAAACAGTCTCTCTCCTTCCACTTCGAGTATCTCCTCGGAATAGACTGCAAGGTCTCTGAGATACTAACTATTCATTGTAACTCCTTGTAACTCACTCACTCTCACTCTCTCTCTCTCTCTCTTAGTTTTACAATCGTTCACTATGTGCCTGAATCTGGAATAGTATGAGCAGTGTGGGTAACTTTGAGCAGAGTGACCTCTTCGTTTGCAAGTGGAACACTTAACTAAGTTGATCTTGTGTAGCTTGTCGGTCTCGCTGAGTTTACTACACTCGGTGAACCTCAGGATGGAGTTGTCGGGTTGGGCCTGCCCTTCGGGTGTGCTGTTGGTGATGGTGAAGTTGTGAGGTCAGACCTTGTGAGTGGTGGTTCTCAAAGTATTGATTTGATCTGTTGTTTGTTGTGGTATTGGATGGGCGGGTGTTTATTCCAGTGTAGTGATTGGCAGACGGTTTTAGTTGTGCAGGTGAAAGTGATTCTTGGGATGGTTGCTGTGTTTGTGAGGATGATAGTGGTGTTGAAGCTTGGTGTGAGTCTGTTCCAGGTTGTGTTTGTTGTTGTGTGTGTTCTGTTGAAGGTGAAACGTGAGATGGTAAGTGTAGTATATTAGAGGCTGCTTGTTTTGTTGCAGCTTGTGATGAGACAGTGTTTGACCTAGTGTCAGATATATTGATGCTGGTATTGAGAGTGTCTGTGATATGCGAGTTGTTAGGGTTGTTGTTTGGAATGGCTGTGATGTGTGTCGTTGAGGACGTTATTGTTGTTGCTGTTAGTAGATGTACTGTCGTTAGAGTTGGCTCTATCACTTAACTGGTTGTGATGTTATAGCTGAGTTGATGCTTTGACGATCCCGAGTCTTTTAGATATATCAGATCTTCACTACGCGCCAGCTGCACTGTTGGTAGCTAAATGTTGCTCCCAGTCATTGGCAATTGTTGTTGGGATATTCAGAGCAGGACATTTCTTTAATTGTTATGTTGTTGAGTGTTGAGGCAGTAGTAATGTGTGTTTCTATTATGTTTATCATATTCATAAATAAATCTCTCTGTGCAGCTATGCTGTTGGCTAGTTTTGTGAAAGTCTAGCTAGAGAGCCTTGTTGTTCCTTGTTGGCAGCTTCAATGCAGATCAATGGGTCGGTGTGGTTAGGAACACTGAGTGGGGTAGCTCGGCAAGAAGTGGATTGTTTCTCGAATCACAGGGTGAGGTATTTCTATCTTCTCCATTGTGAAAAGCATAATGATGAATATGATTACAAAATATGTGACAGACTCAATGCAATAAGGTCAACAGTTATAAATTTGAGATTACATTTTTTGGAAAACCAAAACATGTTAGAACAATGTTCAGCAGCAGCAAACAAAGCAAATAGAGTATTAGGCTTTATTAAAATAAATTTCAATTGAAAAAAATAAGTATGATCTTGATATTACAGAACATTGACCTCACCTTGTATGGTCTGGGCACCACATCTAATTAACAGATACAAAATATAGAAGCAGTTAACCCACAGGACCCCAGCGACGCAAGTGATGCGTCGGCAATGTATGTAATGCTAAACCCCAGCGCCGCAGCACCTGCCTCAACAATTTCGACATTATTTACTTTTGTCCTATGGTAGCTAGAGGCTTGAGAACTGTATGGGATATTCCTTAGGATGTTACCGAGCAGTTGCGGTACTCAGCAACCCCCAAGACTAGCCGCGCAGGTGGTGACGCGCGGGTGAGTGGCGCCAGTTTACCCACTTACTTCACCACGACTTTCGACCTTATTTATTCTTGTCCTATGGTAGCTAGAAGCTTGAGATTTGTATGGGATATTCCTTAGGATGTTGCCGAACAGTGGAAATACTTGGCAGCAACCCCCAAGTCCAGCCGCAGTGGGGAATGGGGAGAGGGACGAGGGGGAGGAGAGAGGAAGACAGTTGTCCTGTTTACTTCACGAGTGTCTGACCTACCTCGTCGCCTCGCGATGTTGGAACAAAGGGAATAGTGTGTATCGCTCCCGTACTGCTCCCCATGACATACTTGACTCCCCATCAAGTGGGGAGGGGGAGGAGGAGGATAACCCAGGCCCCATGGAATTCCTCAAAATTCCTCCAGGTCTTCGTAGGGGTCAGAAGAGACGAACTGAGGATGAGTGTGTCATGTTGCTATGTACGTGGTCTTCCCACACGTCTACCTTCACCACCACCTCCCACACTCTCCCCACTATAAATACAATGGCAAAACCCATATTTCTAAGTCAAAAGTGCCTAAAACAATGTGTAAAACTCATATTCTAACTATAAAACATACGATAAAGTATAAAATCAATAAACAGAGTGTGTGAGAGAGGCATAGAATGAAAGGAAAAGTGAAGGGTGAGTGGGGTGAAAGTCAGCTGGCCATGTGTACGTGTATGCGTTGTGGGCCAACATGGCCGCCGGTCGCCATGGTAACCAAGGCGCGCGCTGGGCTTGCCACTCGTCGGCACCTATAAATCTTGAATCTATGCATTTATCACACTGTAACTTAACTTACAATGACATTATGTGATACATGTTGCTAATATATGAACTATGCAGGCACATATGATGCTTGGGTGGTGTAAATAACCGTCACTCGAAAACTGGATGTATCGTACATCTGCCATGCTGCCTTTGGCACGGGAGATTTGAAGAGGCGTCCGGCACCAGCTGATGGTTGAGCACCCCTCACCCCCCCCTCAAAAAAAAAAAAGCACCCCCCCCCCACACACCCCCCCCTCATTACCCCCCCCCCCCCGCCCCCCAACTCCCCCTTAGGACCCCCAAATGACCGAGGTGACTGTTTTTGTTTGTTTTTCGTAATTTCTCACCTATTTAAGCTGTTTAAAATATAAACAAATAACAAATCTGCTGGTCCTACAGTGTGTTTTTGTTATTTATTAGCTGGTGCTCAGTGGGTTAATTAATCACTGAACAACATATATAAAACCCAGTACTCAGACAGAAATGATTCAATAAGAGAATAGACACACTTAACTCCTTAGTTGTGGTGGCCGTCACCTGACGGCACCATATTCTGCTCATTATGTGTCCTGGGAGTGAGGCAAGCAAGTGAAAGCAGTGCAGGACCCCTTCGTCTGTCACCCACCAAGGTTGTGCCCGCACTTACGTAATCTCAGATTTCTGCCACATCAATGGAGCGTTACACATAGCGAAAACAGCTCAAAATCGCAAATGTTTAGTAAGTTTGGCAAACATTTGCAAAATAATTGCAAGACAATCAGACGTCGTACAGAGATGATTTAAGTTTCATTGGCAAGCTCTATTACTGTAATTTCATGGACATATCATTGAAGTTAAAGTCATTATTTTCAAGTTTCGTTCACCTTTCTTGAGCCGGATAGATTTGAAACTAAAGGTAGAACAGGACTCTTGGTCGTGACTGTACGAATATTGTGCTGCTTCATAATAGAGTGCTGTTCAATACTATTTAAGTATTTTGTACAGTGGCCACATAAGTTCTGATCCTCTCTGTGCTCTTACACGTAGACAATTACAGAATGTGCATGATTCAGTTACGAGTGTAGTTTTTATGCAATGGTTAACTCCTCTCATTAGTCAACTGATGATTAAAAGAAAAAGCACACTCGCAATTAATTCACACTACCCTACAATCACATAGAAGATCACGACGAGGAGCATTAATTATGTGGGCAACTGTACACTGCAGCTCCATGGACACACATACGCATGTACAGTTGTCCACAGGAATTTTGTATCCACTCCCCGATTTTATGTTGGCCGGAAAATTAGTATGGTGAAATTACAAGTGAAATTTGTGATACAGTATTTAAGGTATGTGGTTAATTAATGGTTTTAAGGGGAATGGTTGTTTTTCTGGGCCCCCTTCTCAGATTTTAATACGTTCGGCCTATTATGTTGGCGATTTTTAGACTTTTCACCCAATTTATATGTCAATATTAGGACCTTTTGTGCCATGTAGGTGTCAATTTTTCCAGGCAAGCAATAGCGAGCCTTTAATTTTAGGAAGGCCGGGACATTTTTCTACTGAAACATGTACAAATATATCTCGAAGGGGGTCTACGAGGATGTTATTTAAAGCTTGATGATGGTCTAGTGAGGACACTAGAACATATATAACTTAGCAAATATATATAGACCAACAAATGTACTCTCCCCCTAAAGAATACTATCGGATACCTAACTATACTATAATCACGTAGTGGGTATAGGTGTATATGGGGAACTGCAATATCCTGGTAATATACACACATTGTAGGGAGTAACACATAAGCACACTACTGAGGCACCATTCTCTCTCTCTCTTGCTCTCTCTCACACACGCACACACACACACACACACTCCAAATACAGTACATGCCTCACAATTACCACACAGATATTTTTAACACACACACATTATATTAAAGACACATGCACATTAAGTCGTTAAAGAAAAGATAATAAGAAAACATGAAAACCGCGCATACAACCAACCCGCAACCCAACCACCCTCGCACGCACAAACACATATGCACACAATTAAAGAAATACAAAACACTGAAAATAAAATACATGATTACCAAGATAACCCTATAATTACACAACATTTCAAGGCAAACATTTCAGTGCAACATAACACAGAGAGCCTACTTACAAACGAAACAGAGGGGTTGTTATAACAAAAATGAACATAAACAACACCAGAATAAAGCAAATAGTATATTGATTACAGGAATCGTGTCTCTGCGTTTAGCTCCTATAATTTTAGACAGTAATAATTTCCAATTCAAATTTCCATTCGAACGTAATTTTTTTTCCACAGTTAAACGACCCTTCATTAAAATTGTATGTAAACAGAAAAGTTTACGAGAAGAATTTAGAATAATTGCACATTAAATTAACCCTCTAAAAGTATATAGCCTGCACAACAATAACAATGACAGTTATTAGTAACACATATAAATCGAAATAAAATATATAAAACAGTATATACCGGCATTTTGTTTTATAAACGAAACAATCACTACAACTCTCCACAGGGTATGTTTAAACAGGTACGTTTGCGGTCATACATTAAGTACTAATGGGCAATTTAGCTTTGGCCAATGAGCAGTCTGTTTGTGCTTTGTGAAGGTACGGGCGCGGTTATAAGTACCCTACTATCATGTTTGCATAATTTCAACTTTTGTTTTCGCTCTATTTAATTTAACATACATCAGTAACATACATGAACACAACCTCCATATTCAAGTTGTGTTCAATTATAAGTAGAGTTTGCTGCAATTGACCGCAGCACTCATCTCGGTATAATTTTCTTTTGGAACCAGTGTGTGTGTGCATGTGTGTGTGTGTGGGGGGGGGGGGGGGGGGTACCACGGGTGAGGTCTCCAACCTGCTACAACACAGGTGCCATTGTATAATATCCACGTTACCCCCAGATCACTTCCCCACATGGGACGTCACAAATGTTCACTAACTACAGGTTCCTATTGTATTTATTACTAGGTGAACAAATACATAGGTGTAAGAAGACTGCCCATACGTTGTGTTCATCTTCATAATTATTATTTTAAAGTTTACGGTGACCTCGCTATTAACAACATGATGTCTGTACTGCACATGAACGAAGCCCTTTTACTCAAGCTCGTTCACTGGTACTGTATATATAATAGAGAAATATTGAGTACAATATCAATATTGTTATGCTATTTGGTTAACTCTAGACGACTTTATGCAGCTTAGGAATAACCTTTGGAGATGAAAGGGTTATACCAATCTATAAAGCTACGTAATTAACTCTGACTGACATAGATTCTTCTTGAACTGCATAATCTATGGATAATTAGAACATAGTGAAGCCACGGCATTGTTGTAAAAGGGCGATCATGGGGATGTGTTTTTTAAAGCTTGATGGAAGTTTAGGGAGGAAACTAAACAAAAATAATGAATACATAACTTAATCGGCCAATAACAAAACCTTTCCCCCTCAAGGTAAATGCACACTCTTTGTTGTGACTGTGGAAGTATTGTTCAACATGGTAGCAATGTCTGCTATTATGATACGCACCCACACACACACACTCACACACACACACACAGTATCCTCGGCCATTATCACACAAACGGGCTGCTTACGTACAGACAATGGTACACATATATTGCAGCTTCATGGGCTCACACACATGCAATAATATTACACTGTAGAGCCTCGCAGAGGTTTAGACGTAAACATAATACGTAGGGTATATGATATTGTTCATTAAAAATACACACACACACACACACACACACACACACACACACACACACGCACACACACATACACACACACACACACACACACACACACACACACATACACACACACACACGCGCGCACACACACACACACACACACACAATAGAGTATTATTGGCTTGCAGAGGTTTAGATGCAAGCACAAAACTTAGGTAATATATATTGTTCCCCACACACACACGCACTTATATAATATTGTTCACACACACACATGTATATATATTGTTCACACACACACACACGTAATATGCAAATATTTCATGGATTTGACGTAAACCCAATGCTTAGCTATATACATTATTTCCAAACGCACACAGGTTAATATGCATAAGGACTTACACATGTGCACACACATACACACACATACACACACACACACACACCGATATACTGCTTAATATGCAGACGTAAATGGACTAACGAGTAAATACACTACTTACGTTATATACATTATTGTCAAGCACACACACAGGTTACGTTATATACATTATTGTCAAGCACACACACAGGTTACGTTATATACATTATTGTCAAGCACACACACAGGTTACGTTATATACATTATTGTCAAGCACACACACAGGCTACGTTATATACATTACTGTCAAGCACACACACAGATTACGTTATATACATTATTGTCAAGCACACACACAGGTTACGTTATATACATTATTGTCAAGCACACACAGATTACGTTATATACATTATTGTCAAGCACACACACAGGTTACGTTATATACATTATTGTCAAGCACACACACGGGTTACGTTATATACATTATTGTCAAGCACACACACAGGTTACGTTATATACATTATTGTCAAGCACACACACAGATTAACGTACAAAAAGACATGCACATACTGTATGTACACGTGCTAATATTCAGACATATTTGGATTAAGAGGTAAGCACATTAATATACAGTATAAACTACATTATATAACACACACACACACACACACAACACACACATGGAAAATGCGTCCAAGCTCTATCATTTTTGGAAATGTATCTCAATAATTAAAACAAAATAAATGAAGAAATAAAACATGTATATATTGAGAAGTTATGTTCAAGGTTTGGTCTGTTTTGTTAAAAAAATATTGTCATACTATAGCAATATAGGTAAGATACTGGAGGTGGTGACGGTATTAAAATATGACTACATAATTTGTATATAACGACTCTGTTATGTCATCTGTTAGGCAACAGAGGCGTTTTTTAAAGTACCATCGGCATCATGGCCAAGGTACGGCGAAAACAGTGGTGGTCCCAGGTGCGAGTGTAGTTCAGGTGCCAAGGGCTGCCTCTCGGTGTTGACATGTTGCTGTTCTTCTACGGTCCCATAATTCATCTAGGAGTAAGTAAGTTGTTACTCTGAATGTCCAAGTATCACTAACAGGATCAGTTGCAAACGAGAACACTGGCTTGTACCGCAGGTTGCAAGCGAGGTTGGAGCACAAGGAACACTCAGGTTACTCTCTATCGAAGTTGCATCTCTTTTAACACTTTGGGTCTAGTTTCAAATGAAAGACTATCACACACACCACTAGCTGTAAAGGAAGCGTTCAAAACGAAGGGTTGAGAACACTCTGACCAGTTGCAAATGAAGCCCAAGTATTGTGATGGTTGTTACTGCTTTGGCATAGTAGTGACAACTTTCTCATGTATGTCATGGTGAGTGTACGTTTCGAGGAAGTATTGTATAATTCTGGATTTCTTTCTCCCCCATCTTTAGCTTCATTAGTTTTGACATTTTAAGATGTTTGCTCCATTAGTTTGGTGATTTTAAGACCTTTCACCCCTTTATCTGTAAATATTGTTATACCAAAATCCCAAGAGGATGTACGACCCAAAACCACAAGTCTCCCTCCCCCCCCCCCCCCCCCCCCCCCCCACCCACCCACAAACACACACATCTGAGCCGTGAGAGAAAACGCAGCTATAGCCCACCTGTTCCCCCCCTCACAGATCAAAATAAACCCCCGTAATACCCGCCACTCCCAAGAGGTGGTGCATCTCGGCGGACCCCAGCATGATGTCACACACCTAGGTCGGCTGCAGATTGGGCGACCGGAACCCAACCTCCACCAACCCCAGTGAGCCGACATCATCATCACAGTCGCCGCCCAATTGGTCGATCGGGGGGATCCTGCAGCGAATCAGGAGGGCTCTCTCAACTATCCCCCTCGCCAGAACCACACCGACCTACAACTCACCTCAGACCAATGCTTCACCATGCCCTTTTTCCATGTAACACCCCTGCAGCAGAGAGCACCTGAAAAAATGAATTGGTACTCAGGCCAGGTAAGGGGAATTTATCTCATCCCCTCCCTGAAATCTAAATGCTTACAGGTTTCAACAGGTGCCCTCTGGCCCGACTTCTTGCATCAACGGCTAATCCCGAGCAAGAAGACCTAGACTGTTTCCTGGCTCTAGGACCTCGAATGCTCTTAAGCTTCTTGGAAAACTGTTAGTCCAAATTAGCGCTGTATAAAATTATATAGTGACGCTTTTATAGTCGAGACCAGGCTTTCAGGTCCCCTTTTCCATAGCTAATTCATATTCCAGTTGCCTACTAAATACTGAACACACTGTCCTTAACATTAATTCTTCCACGATAGTTACATTGTCACATGTCCGTCTAACCTCTACGTTATCGGGCCTATGAGTAACTATAAGGAAAAAGCTCTGCCATACCTACACTTACACTAGCTACCAGTTAGAGAATTTCCTACACTCCGAGTTTAAGTAGGAGTTTCTACCATTATTACTTCTCTAAAGTATGTGTTGTATTGTATATACTATGTGTATCCTTTCTGTGTTATAAATATTGATTACTGTATTATTGATTTCACGCTTTACGATTTATGTTCTAGATGCATTATACTTGTATATATAAACTCACAAATGCATATCACTCTGCCAGTTAAATAATTAAACTTGCATACCTGGCTCTTGTATCCTATCAACACCTCCCCCTCGGCAAAACAGAACCTGTGACAGATGGTTTGACTGTGTGGCTACTCTCTGTGGTAGTCCACATCTTAAATATTAACCCATAAATGGCAACCGTCCTCAATAGAGGTTTTCCTGGTGAACTGCGAACGTCCTCAATAGATCCAGATCATAAAAAAAAACTTAGAAAACACCCCAGTGGCACTCAAAACAAAGCAATTTGTTATTAGGTGAGATAATTCCCCTCCATTACTTGCTACCACTAATACATATGTGTTGCAACCCCCCCCCCCACCCCCCCACCCCTTCTCCCTCCTCTTCAATTATCATATTTTTGTCCTCATATTCCCCCTTTTATCGGGTAATATTCGGTGGGAACTTCCCCCTCCCGGTCTCTTTAACACGGTTGAGTCATCTAGAGATAATTGCAACACAGAGATTTCTAGTGTAAGGCCTCAGTGTCGCTTGGGAGCTGGGAAAGGGTAGACATACGTCCCCCCTACTCTCGCCTCATGATACGACCTTGCGCCAATAATACGTTTTTTTCACCCTCAAAATGTTATTCCCACTTCTTTTATTGCTCTTAAATGTTCATATGTTCATATTAAATGCAAAATAGGTGAATATGGCTAAGTAATAATTATATATTTGTTACATATGACGATTTTTGTCAGAATAGAAGCAAATATCTTCGCTTGGTAGGAGGGTTTGAACTTCCATAGGTTTGCAGTTTATGAGTTAAGACCTTTCACGCCATTAACTCCTCCAGTGCGGGCATAATTGCCCGAAATTGCCTTCATTCCATGCTCATTTACATGCTTAAGGAAAGTCCAGAGCTTGATACAATTATATATCCGTGAAAGTACAATGATAGAGATTTCCAATGACACCTGAATCATCCCTGTACAATATCTGGTTATCTTGCAACGATCTTGCAAACAAAGGCCAAAATCGGTAAAAATAAAAATAAATTGCTGATTTTGGAATTTGTGACGCTACACATGAGTGAGCGAGCGCTGTCTCACAGCTCAGTGTGTGCCTGCCACCTGTGGCCAGCGATTGGAGCCACCCTGCGCTCCCTGCAACAGCTGGCCTCTCTGTCAGAGCTCATAATAGCCTTCATATGGCGCCCGTCAAATGACGGCCACTGTACAGAAGGGGTTAAGGTGTCAAATTTTGTCCTGGAGAGCGATAGCGAGCCTGCAAATTATGGAGAATCGGCCTTTGGCCGGAGCATTTTCTACCAAATAATGCACGAGTGTATCTCAAAAAGGGGGTCTTGAAGGTATTTGTTTAAGCTTGTTGGAGGACTAGGTGGGAAACTAAAAAAAATACTATATATATATATACCAAATAGCTCCCCTTAACCCATTCCCTGCAGGTGACATTCTGGAATGCATAGGCAATTTACAACAATTTCCATTCTTTAAAAGCCTGTAAAAACCATAGAAATCGAGTGTCAGTGGGCGGGAGCATGAAGGACCTCCCTCCGACCCTCAGAGCAGCCAACCGCTCACTGAGGGAGACTGTGTCTCACGCGGGTTCTCACAACAGCGTTGCCGAGCGAGCGAGAGCTAATAATTAGCGAGTTTTCCCGAATGTCTATGGCAATGCTGCGGGTGAACCCCGCCACCTACGAAGCTCGTTCTGGTCTCATTTTGAAGCTATTTTCGCCTAGTTTTTCGGCAGAATACAGTTCATTTAATGCAGATGCTTGATTAATCCTCTCACGTTCTTGACACAATTTTGAGCCTATTAGGGATACTTTAAAGCCTTTGTTACCATCAGGGGTATTTAGAAACCTTTAGTTTAGCTACTTCAACCTCTGCAGTTGTCTTTGAGTTAGCTGTAGGCAGAAATCTAAGTTTGGAGAGATAATTATAAAAGTGAGAGAACTCTATTTATTATTGCTAATCTGGCAACCTCTGCATCATAAAGACGTGAAAGGGTTAATTATTCAGGAGTGCCTGAATATGCCCTAAGGAGCGTAAATAAGCCCGCAGCGTAAATGTTAAGGTAGCAGAGTCATACAGGCTAGGGTGTTGGGGCTGTATGATGTGCCTGTTTGGCCTGAAGTAAGAGGGTTTAGGATTTGGCCGGTTTCTAATGAGTCCCGGATGAATTGTGCGAGCTAACAAGAACCGTCCATTATCCTTGATGTTATCGTGTTCTCTTTCTTCTTTCACATTCTTCATCTTGTGTAGATCCATAGATGCCATGTGATGTTGTCACATTTCAGTTTGACACGTGCTTTAGGCCGTGATTATAATAATACGTATATTGTAATTTAACATATAGGTAATACACTGCACTTATAGCTTCCCTACATTGTTCATGTGTACTGTATACACATACAGTCTGTACGATTTGCACCTGGCCCAGAGCTACATTTATTTATGCTATGTTAGCTTAATATAGAACAAGAAACGCAAGCAATAAATATTTACAAACCAATGGAGACTATGCCTGTATATTTAGTTTGCCTTAACTGTACTTAAAATTGGTTAATTAGCATACAAAAAAGTAGCCTCGGGCCTGTTGGAAATCTGCCGGTAAACATATTATGCATACATACAACCTACGATGAGCACGCACACACACACACTCACTCACAAATCCCACGAAACACGCCTTTGCATGTCTCAAGCATTCTTCTCCTTTTCAATAGAACTATGTCTTTTATTCGTTCACATGGTCTCTCTCTCTCTCTCTCTCTCCCTGTAAGCGCTTGGAAACAATTGAATTATCCCCGAAATGTCCTGGTTATTTCCAGTTATAGTTTCATTATTAGATAAACACATTTTTTTGTACACTTCTCAATACTTCAATATGGTTATGTCTGTGAGCCCAGGTAGGCCATTCCAACCAGTCTTATCAATGGTCAACTGAGAAAACACAGAGAGAATAGAAAGAGTCAGTTATTTCCATCCACGAGAAAACAGAATACGAGCTTATGAGAATTTTGAGCATCGTTTGAGTCACTTGTCGTTGGAATAATATAAATTCCTGCACTGCGAGGAAAACACACTGAAATATTCAAAACAGTAAATCACCAGTGTAAACATTGTTATTTTCTCGAGTGTACATAGAACTGAAAATATGAATTATATTGATATTAATTGAACAATGACCCTATGATGTTATATTATTCTGTAATAACATATGTGGACACTTTATCACACCGTTTGAAAGAACTACTCTATCTTGAATTAATGTTCTTGAAATAAGTCAGAATAGTAGTAGAAAGAAGTAGAATAGCTTAAGAGGAGCAAAAGGAAAATTACATCCTGTACAAAGTACTTTACGGATTGTAATAATCTCTCTAGCTTCTCTCTCTCTCTCTCTCTCTCTCTCTCTCTCTCTCTCTCTCTCTCTCTCTCTCTCTCTCTCTCTCTCTCTCTCTCTCTCTCTCTCTCACTGACCAATTAAAGCTAGTATTAGGGTCATTGTCTCTGCAATGATATTACCATCTTCCTGTCTTCTGGGAGGAAGTGGACTGGGCTTTACAGGTTTTGTTACTTACCACCCATACACCGACACACATACACATACACACACACACACACACACACGTACGTATTTTTTTTCTTCTATGTGAGTGAGGGAGACAACTGCCTGTAGCGAGTGCCTCCCTCAGAGTTGAAATACTGACAGGGCTAAAATCAAAGGACATTCGAGCCAAAATGCCTGGACACACGGAGTTTGAAGCAATTTAAGTCATAGGAAGAGGGAAAGACTAATTTTGGGAGAGAGTTCCAGAGCTCAGCAGTTGAATATAAGAATGTCTGAGAATAGCGTTTCACTCTTGGGTTGGAGAGTTGCACAGAGTAGGGGTGGGATTGTGTTGCAAGACGAGTACTACATACCCTATGTAGAAGAGGTGGTATACACTGGGAGAGCTCTGAGGAACACTGATTATTGTAGTAGCAATAGAATAGCGAGAGAGATGCAACATTGCAGCGAAGAGAGAGAGATTGCAGAGAGTTGGTGAGAGGACGGGAGTTAATGTTACGAAAGGCTTTCCTCTCTACTTTGTCTAGGAATGCGGTGTGAGATGATCCTCCCCAGACATGTGAACAATACTCAATACAAGGACGCACTTTGCCCCTGTACAGAGCCAGAAGCTGCACAGGGGTAAAGATCCCCTTAAGGCGGTTGAGCACACCCAGCTTTTGGCAGGCTGCCTTAGCAAGACTGGTAATATGGTCCTTCCAAGTGAGAGCAGAAGAAAAGGAGACACCGAGAATATTGAGAGAAGATGAAGGATTGCTTTTTGTATTGTTGAAGTGTAATGGATAGTCCTCTGGAAGTTCTGAAAGGGTAGTAAGATGGAGAAATTGGATTTTGGAAGCATTAAAGGTATCATGGTTTTCTCTGCCCCAATTGGAAATAGTAGTTATCAGAAGATAAGTGTTGCATGGCTTCATTACGTTTGTCTTTGAGGGATTGCTGGCTGGGGCGTTTAAGGAAAACTAATTGAGTAGTGTAAGGTAGAGTCGTCTGCTTATGAATGGATGGGACTGGAGGTACAGTTGAGAAGATAATTTATGAAACTTAGAAAGAGAATGGGAGATAGGACAGAGCCCTAAAGATTTGTGCCAGACTTTATCGAAGGCTTTCGATATGCCTAGTGCAATAGAAAAGGTCTCACTGAAGTTTGAGCACAAATTTCTGCTTTGCCAGAGGAAGAAGTGATGGTTGTGCCATCAGAGTGTAAAAGGGGAGGGAAAGACGAGGAAGACAAACTGTTGGAGAGGTTTTTGGCTAGATGCCAGAAAGCTGTATGCCTCCATGCCCGAGAGGATTACCTCGGTAATGCGTTCAGCAGTCTCCGAGGGTCCCTGACCACGGAAGCAAAGTTCATTTCATGGGAAATCAAAGAAGTACTGACAAAGAGCCTCCCAGTCGGCAGCGCCAAAGTGCCACAAGCGCCACCCGTTGGGAGGATCGGGTGGCCGTACCGGAGAGATAGGGCAGGTAACAGAAATTAGTTTATGGTCGGAGGAACCCAAAGGAAAGAACAGATTCAGAAAAGTTAGAGGTTAGAAATATGTCAAGACTGTTGGGCCGATCTCCGAAGCGATCCAGGATACGGGTGGTTTGCTGGACTAGCTGCTCCAAGTCATTTAGTATATACAGGAACAAGCGCAAACATACACATAAACGCTTACATATATACAAAACACACACACACACACACATAACCAGACATACAAACACAAGCACATATACAGTATACCCAAACACAAACATATACAGTATACCCAAACACAAACATATACTGTACAGTATACCCAAACACAAACATATCCAGTATACCCAAACACAAACATATACAGTATACCCAAACACAAACATATACTGTACAGTATACCCAAACACAAACATATCCAGTATACCCAAACACAAACATATACAGTATACCCAAACACAAACATATACAGTATACCCAAACACAAACATATACTGTACAGTATACCCAAACACAAACATATCCAGTATACCCAAACACAAACATATACAGTATACCCAAACACAAACATATACAGGATACCCAAACACAAACATATACTGTACAGTATACCCAAACACAAACATATCCAGTATACCCCAACACAAACATATACAGTATACCCAAACACAAACATATACAGTATACCCAAACACAAACATATACTGTACAGTATACCCAAACACAAACATATACAGTATACCCAAACACAAACATATACTGTACAGTATACCCAAACACAAACATATACAGTATACCCAAACACAAACATATACTGTACAGTATACCCAAACACAAACATATACAGTATACCCAAACACAAACATATACTGTATACCCAAACACAAACATATACAGTATACCCAAACACAAACATATACAGTATACCCAAACACAAACATATACTGTATACCCAAACACAAACATATCCAGTATACCCAAACACAAACATATACTGTATACCCAAACACAAACATATACAGTATACCCAAACACAAACATATACAGTATACCCAAACACAAACATATACTGTACAGTATACCCAAACACAAACATATACAGTATACCCAAACACAAACATATACAGTATACCCAAACACAAACATATACAGTATACCCAAACACAAACATATACAGTATACCCAAACACAAACATATACAGTATACCCAAACACAAACATATACAGTACAGTATACCCAAACACAAACATTTACAGTATACCCAAACACAAACATTTACATTTTCACACACACACAAAGCAAATACCAAAATACGTACAATCAGACTTGGTGGCGAAGGGTCAGTCAACATTAGGGTCGCTTGCCTTAAACCAGTCTTAACACAATCGGTACCGGTAACGTCCTTTTAACTTTATTCTGGCTACTATTAGACAATTTTATTCAGTTTAAAAAAGGCCTCCAGCGATGAACAGACTTTGTAATATATCACTTAATCCTTTGTATTACCACAGATCCTTCTTATACTGCGCAAAATCGTCTAACAATAAACCTAAAAAGACATCACCGATACATTAGGTGTTAAGCTATCCTGTTTTAAAAGGATTTCAGTGTGGTCCCTCCCTACATGACCCTCTCACCATTTTGATTGTGTTAGCCTACTCGTCGTTCCAGTGCATTTGTTATGTATAGAACCTCAGGTACAATCTACACCACCAAATGTGACATTGCAGTTAACTCTTTGACACTCACCCACGTGATTTGAGTGATATAGAAGTTATTTTCAAATTGGTCAGTCACGCAAACCGTGGCCCTAAGCTTTCAGGAAATCGATACAAATTTAAAACGGAATCTGCAAAAATTATTTGATATGATTATCACGTGATTCGAATAAATTAGGGAATCTATTGGCAATGCTGTGTAATATATCGTCACTCAGCGAGAAAATCAATCTTGACTTAAGTTTTCCTTCAGTATGTGAGTGAGCATAGCGAGGTGGGCAACTACGCTGCCACGACCTGTAACCCGGGAAGCGCCAGAGCTACGTTTTTTAAAGGGCTACCAGTGTGACGCTTTTAAAGGTCTTTTTGGAACAAATTAGTTATATGTACCATATGAAGCTATATAACAAGATTCCATGGTAAGCTTTAAATTGTCGTTGTCAGGTGATGTCAAGTTACGGTATCACTGTGGCTTAACCCCTTCAGTACCGGTGATGTCCTTATCATTATATTCTGAACATTATTAAACGGTTGTATTCAGCTTAGGAAGGACATCTACCAATGAAATGGCTACATACTATTTCAATAAATCCTTTCAGCTACTATATAGCTTTCCCAAGCTTTGTAAAATTGATTAAATGTAGCTGAAATTAAATACAAAATATGTTCGCTGGTATAGAAGGGGTTAACCTTTAAACGGCAAAGCTATGGTGTTTGAAAGTGCCCGCCAGGCAAACGTATTGAGGCTCGATAATTCCCAACGAAAATTGTCATTATTCGATAAATATCGTTATTACTTATTCATATGCGCCTATTTTACGTTTAATATGAAGATATTAACATGTAACAGCAATAAAACAAGTGGGAATAGTATTTGAGGGGGTTTTAAAAGAGAACTATTACCGACAGGTTCATTCATGAGAGGAGAGTACACACCCTCCCCCTTTCACTTATCGATCGACACTGATGTCTTGCTAGTGAAGTCTCTCTCTTGCTACGATCTCTATATGCCTCCCTTTCGATCTTGAAACTGGGTGGGGGATATTGGTGTGGAAAATATACCGATAAACAAGGGAATAAGAGGAAAAATAGGTGGTAATTGAAGGAGGGGAAGGGGGGGGGGGTGCACACATGTGGAGGAGTGATAGGAGGTATGGAGGGGAATGATCTCACTTAATCACATATTCCTTTGTTTTGAGTGCCACTGCGGTCACTTAAAAGTTTTCTTTTTTAGGCCTTGGATATTAGGAGTCTCATCGCTTTTGCTCAGTAAAAACTCTTAAGAGCCTCGGTGCCAGTACCGGGTTAAGCACGGTTACAAGGTGAGGGCTATCTTTTGTGAGTGTCCAAGTACAGTGAGGGTTTGTGTGTGTCATGTTGTTTGTCTATGTGTATGAAGGAGACAAAAGGCAGGCTGCTTGTAAAAAGTGCCCCCCCCCAAAAAAAAAAAAAAGTAAAACAAAGTGACATATCCAAATTAAAGGAAGATATTGGGATAAAAATGCCTGGACACACAAAGTTTAAAACAGTCTAAGTCATAAGATGAAGGAAAGATTGATTGAGGGAGATATTGCTAATAAGCTCTACAGTAGCTGGCAGTATACTTATGAATTGCGTTAGTAAGCTGTTGAGATTTGTATTGTTAGGCTGCAATTATTTAAGTTAGGATTAAATATGATATAAGCTAGGCTAAGTTCAAATTTAGTGTGGCTGGCGTGTGTGTCATTAACATTAATAATGCTATTGTCAGCCAATTCATGCTATCTAATTAATATACTAGTTATTAGGTTTATTGTGTGTATTGCATCCTCTGAATAATTTAGTAAGGTAACTAAATTTTTCTTGTTGAGTTTTCTCATTCTATAGTCGGTTTTATTTCAGCTGATGGTACATTGAATCCCTTAGCATCTGAGTTCTCGTTACTTAATGAAAAAATATGAATCTACTAGTCTCAGCATCATACATACAGGGTATCATTATTAACATATTTCGCTATGAAATCTACGTTATAGCTGAGTAATCAAGACAGTAACAGCAATTTACCAACAGCTGGAAAAAAAAATGAATAAAGTAAAGTATACTTTATCCAGTGAATTGTATTTACATATTATGCTTGACAATTTATAGATTTACTGTGTGACCAAGACCCCATTGGCTATTTATGGAGCAGTCATCCCACAATCAAGACCCTGAAAATATTAAATATGTATAGCATATATTTATTATCTTTTAGATTATTCATAATAATTACCGTTTTTTTGTTTGTCTATGTGAGTGGGGGAGACAAACGGCAGAACTGTCTGTGATGAGTGCCTCCCCCAGAGTCGGAAGAGTGACAGCGCCAAAATCAAGGGACGTTCGAGCCAAAACAAATTAAGAGTTCCTGCTATGAATGGTGTTGTGGAAGGTTAGTTGATAAGTGTAAGGTAGAGTCGTCAGCATATGAGTGAATGGGGCTGTTGGTGCAGTTGAGAAGGTTGTTAATGAATAATAGGGAGATAATTGGAGATAGAACAGAACCCTGAGGAACACTGGAGTTTATAGGTTGAGGAAGAGAACGGTGGCCGTCCATAACCACAGCTATTGAATGGCCGGAAAGGACATTAGAGACAAAGGCACAGATGGATGGATAGAAACCGTAGGAGGGTAGTTTGGAAATAAGGGATTTGTGCAAGACTCTATCGAAGGCCTTCGATATGTCTAGCGCAACAGAAAACAGCTTCACTGAAGTCCTGAGTAGAGGATGACCTAGAGTTAGTAAGATAAGAACAAGGATCACCAGTAGAGCGGCCCTTAAGGAAGCCATACTGGCGATCGGAGAATAGGTTATGGGAAGATAAATGGTAAAGACATTTTGAGGTAGGAATAGTTTCAAAAACTTTAGAGATGCAAGCATTGCGAGCAATTGGACGATAGTCCAAGAGCATTTAGGGGAGTCGTTGCCAGGGGTCAAACCAATGGGGGCATTTCATCACAAGAGTGTAATATAGTTTTACAGCTGTCAGTACAAAAAAACAAAAAACAAAAAACATTCGATATACTGTAGCTCAAGCACAACACCTATAAAAACGAACCGGCACATACTATACACACAATAAACACAAGAAAAATATACAAGAACACACACACACACACACCTAGACATACACACACACACACACACGATATAATGCAGCCTAAATGGAACGCAACACAAGAAAAACAAACACATAAAGCAACACACATAATCCCCCCTCTTACCCACAACTCTCTCTCACATACACACACACACACACACTTTACTGCCCTACTACTGTACTGTCCTATTCTTCCACTACAAACTGTCCCTGTCTAGTAGTATTAAGGCCGGTCCACCTAGTTGGGACCGCAACGTCTGTGTGATATGTGTAACTCTGTGTAACACACACACACACAATATTACTGCTGGCCATGTCCGGGGTACTTTATGTAAACTTTAATGACTATCTAATGACAGTTTCTGTAAACATATCTATTGTAGGAAACCTGACTTTATGGGTTATAATACCGGTCGCCTATAAACGTTTATGATGGTAGCCTTACTTAACTTGTAATATATTACTAGGAACATTATGTAGGTTACGTTAAGTTGAGTTAGAATGGGTTGAGTTTGGTTGGGTTGGGTTAGGCTAGGCTTGGTTAATGTATGATAAAATATAACATATTTGATTTGGATAAGAGAGCTAAATTAGGTTGGATTAGGTTGAGTTGGTTTACGATATGTTATGTTAGGATAGAATAGGTTAAAATGTACGGAAATTCATGTTGGTCAGTGTCTCAGGAAGTTGTCTATCAATGGAAGTGTCACTGAGAGGTCAGGCTTCAAGGCGGCCCGACATGTTCACTCGGCGGTGGCTACAAATGTACAGGTGTTTACTCCCATAGTAATATCGCATGAGCTTGTCTGTGACTGTGCAATGTTGTCATACATGAAAATAAGTCTATTGTCTTCTACCCGCACTTGTAGCCAATAAATAAGACATCTGGCAACATTTGCCCCACACCCACCGGGGACCACCATACGATCACGATAGCGACCCTTCCTGCCCTGCCTGAGGCTCACTAACTTGGCTCGCTGTATTGTCATGTAGGACTTTACACACATCGTTTGCTCCAGACACGCTGACTATAGCATCTATACATGTGGCAGCATTCACCACACACCCCATGACCCCCATACCCACTCAGCATTAGCACAACACCTCGGTCCCCCGTCAGCCCCGAGGCCCACTGTCCGTCCTCACGATGTTGTCACATACTTACTTACTTACTGTTGATACTTTTGATGTGTTCGCCACTCTTCTAGCGGCACCAAGGAGCGCGGCGCCCCTCGTTATGGGTGGTGATTTTGGTGTAGTAGACTGTTTGCAGTGACAGCTCGCTCCCTCGCTCATCGACTCCTTATTCAATCCAGATATTTTTGCGACGGTATCTTTATATTTGGCAACATACAAAGGATGCTTAAATGCATCCTCCATTAATACAATATTTGTAACAATTGGTCGACTTATATTGTTGTGGGTTGTAAATCTTTGGTAAACAACTCCAAACTCCAAGGAAGTGAGTTCCAGAGACTACCAAGTACTGGGGATAAATAAATGTTGATAAGCGTCAAACTGAATGAATTTGCACACGAAAACAAGCACATAAATTGTACGCACCTGATGCGCAATGCACAATACCTGAGGTACGTAGAATTTACGAATCTAACGCTGTATGAGTTAAAGAAAATGTAAAGCAAACAGTTACCTAAATCCACGGCAAATTAAAGGAAAGTTGTAAAGAAAATGTAACAGACAGTATATCCAGGGTAACTACAAGAAAATCTTAAAGAAAACATGACAACAACTAAATCTAGAGCTAACCCAAAGAAAAGCTATGACCAACCCTTTCTCTCAAACAATGACACTAATTAATCTGGATGATACACGGGACCTGAGAGCCGCCGGAGCAAACTTTTACCAGAGAGAGAGAGAGAGAGAGAGAGAAATCAACATCTCAAAGACCTTACAGTTCATTACATGGAGATAGGTTACTCATTTAGAAGTGCCCAAATACAATTGACTACTCTTAAAGTTATCTACTAAAGAACTCTTAATTATAACTTGCAAGAAAAGTATATGTTACAGGTAGAACAATTCATTAATACTAGTGCTAAAACTTATCAGTTTACCTTCTAGTCATGGTTGCTTGTTATTTTCGTGTTTACGCTATTATATTGGTATAATGCACATTGTTGTATCCATTTACCAGTAGTGTACCATTTTAAACTCCTTTATAAATTGGCCACTCAGTTTAAGCATTCGCAAAAGAGACCAAGAGATCTCAAACCGTTCTCATAGCTCAATTTTCTGCTGGGTAACGATAAGGCACGGCGAGGTAAGAGGCATAACAAGAAGTAAATTCATTAATGGGAAGATAGTTCATTTTATGGACTCTCTTCTACCTCGTGCTTAGCCTCATTAGTTTTGAGATTATAAGATGTTTGGTTTTATTAGTTTGGCAATTGTAAGACATTTCACCCCAATTTTTCTGTCAGTATTAGGACCTTTCGTGTTATATAAGTGTCGATATTTTTCCTGCTCGCCAGGAAACCATTCTATGAACACATTTATCTGGAAGGGAGGTCTAGGTTTTATATTTGTTTTCGTTAAGCTGGATGGACGTCTAGGGAGGGAAAATATAATAAATAAATAAACAATTATACCAAATCATAATATAACCTAACCCTTAATCGCGTATTCCTCACTCACGACTTTTATAATGTATGTGAAGAAAAGCAGTGAACCAAGGACAGATCACTGTGTAACTCTAGAAGGGACAGGAGGCCATTAATAAGAAACACCATTGAGTACCATCCATTGTTGTTTACCTGTTAGGCCACCACAACGCCCTGTCCAATTAGTTATGTTGGCGAAGAGAGAGAGAGAGAGAGTTACACATTTACACAGATAATGCAGCCCCAACTAGGATGATATCTGGACTCAATTTTAACAAACTTTGTCACTAAGTGGAAGGTATTGCTAACATAGCATAAGGCTCTCTCTCCACCCAGAATGTGGAAATTTTTACGGGGAAATTTATAGTGAAGATCAAACTGGAATATAATGCTTACTACTGGCACTTGACCTTATATACTGTACATATATATATATATATATATATATATATATAAATGTTAGTATAGCCAGGTAATAGATTCTCTTTTAAACAGACGAGGTTAAAAGCAATAGCAGTTTCAGCATTCAGGATTTTATTGTTACAGCTTTCAATAGTTCTAACAATTTTCCTCTGGGGTTCAGAGATGAGGTACAAAAGGTTAGCAAAATTCATGGTGGATCCAACGTTTCACAAGTAAACATCTTGCATCTTCAGGGAATGGAGAGGTAATGGTTAGAATGATGATGATGGCTTGAGTAAAGTAGGAAATTGGAGAGTTTTGGAGAGAGGAAGATAAAGTGGAGAAGTGCGAAGTACAGTAGGAGATGAAAAGTTCTCGGGCTCAACCATGAGTGCTCCATTGTCTATTTTCTATTTTTGCTGGAATGATAAGTGTAGCAACTTGGTCAGCTTCTGGGCCGCTATAGGGGGACGTCTTCCTGCTGCTGCAGTCAGCTGGATCTCTGCAGTCAAGTCGATGATGTTCGTCTCCAGCTCGCTGGTGGTCATTCCCAGGGTGATGTCGTCTTCTCCCTCCTCCAACCCCTCCACATCGACGCCTTCTCCTGTGGTGGAGTCTGAGAATGAATGAATGAATAAATATAGAAAAGGTGGGTGAGGGTGTAAGAAGGGAAGTTTTTATTGGTTAAGTAGGAGAGACAGTGATAATAGTGGGAGAAATAGGGTGTCGGGGCTTGACCCAACGTGCGTGAGTTGAATAATTGAGCTGGGGTTGAGTTGATTTAGTTGGAGAAGTTACTTTAATGAGATTCAGGATGGCTTGAGGGACAATGCATCTTATTTATACAAAATTCGAGGATCAAGTAGAGGGAGGTGGGCGGAGCTTCTGGGTGTGTGGTGGCTGTTCATTGGTGGAAGGTAGTCTATTCGCGAGACGGGCACTAAATCTTATCGGTGGTTGGTTGTTGGCTGTGGGTGGCTGTGATTGGTTGGTGTTGTCAGTTGTGTGCTGAGCGTGGAAGCGTAAGGAAGGGGGGCGCGGGCCGAGAGGAGGGGGGGCCATGCCTGTAGCGCTTGCCTGAAGGAAGAATTTGAAGGTCTTGTGATTGGTTGTTGATGCTGGGGTTGAGTGTTTGGATGTATAGAGCTTCTAAAATAGCTAGTCTTCTGGGGTCTGATTCAATGTCGAGTATGGTGGTTTGTTTGTCTAGGTCGGCGCGAGTTAGGGCAAGATGGTGGGGGGCTTGATAGTGATCTTTTATAGCGCCAGATTGAAGGTGGAGGGTTAGTCGACGGGAAAGGCGAGTCTGTGTCATTCCAACATAGGATAGGGGTCCACAGTCCCCAGAGGTGCAAATATGCTGGTATATCACATGATCGTCTTTCGGTTGATTGTTGGTGGAAATGGGGCGGTTACGGAGGACAAGGTTGAAGGTCTTACAAGATTTGTAGTAAATAATGAGTTTGATTTTATTGTCAGGGTTGGTGGGGAGGACGTTTTTGTTAATTATTTCTTTCATAATGGATTCGTCTGTTGTGTGGTCGGAAGACATGTAGTTTCTGTAAAAAAATGTAATGTCATTAGCCGGGTTGGTGCTAGGGGGTTCTTGTTTGTACCATTTTTCTAGGAGGTGGTTGATGGCATTGGTGACGTCAGTGTTGGAATACCCATTGTTGACTAGGACCTGGGTGAGCCTTTCCAGTTCATTGTGTGTGTCATTCCAGGTGGTGCAATGGGTGAGGGCTCTCCTGACATAGGCGGCGATGGTGGACTTTAGGTATCGTTTAGGGCATTCACTTTCCCCATTAAGACATTGGCCATTGTTAGTAGGTTTGGTGTACACGGTAGTTTTGAAGCCGTGGTTGTGGAGGGAGACAAGGAGGTCAAGGAAGGGTAGATGTCCATCGGTGGTTTCTTCGTATGTGAAGTTGAGTCCGGAGGCGGCCATGAAGAGCTGCTGGAGGTCCCTGAGTTCGCCCAGGTCCTTCACCCGCACGAAGATATCATCGATGTACCTGCAGTAGACAGTGGGCCGGTGGGCAGCCAGGAGTTCCACTTCGATAGTTCCCATGAAGAAATTGGCGAACAGGTACATCGATGCAGGTACATCGATGATATCTTCGTGCGGGTGAAGGACTTGGGCGAACTCAGGGACCTCCAGCAGCGCTTCATGGCCGCCTCCGGACTCAACTTCACATACGAAGTAACCACCGATGGACATCTACCCTTCCTCGACCTCCTTGTCTCCCTCCACGACCACGGCTTCAAAACTACCATGTACACCAAACCTACTAACAATGGCCAATGTCTTAATGGGGAAAGTGAATGCCCTAAACGATACCTACAGTCCACCATCGCCGCCTATGTCAGGAGAGCCCTCACCCATTGCACCACCTGGAATGACACACACAATGAACTGGAAAGGCTCACCCAGGTCCTAGTCAATAATGGGTATTCCAACACTGACGTCACCAATGCCATCAACCACCACCTAGAAAAATGGTACAAACAAGACCCCCGTAGCACCAACCCGGCCAATGACATTACATTTTTTTACAGAAACTACATGTCTTCCGACCACACAACAGACGAATCCATTATGAAAGAAATAATTAACAAAAACGTCCTCCCCACCAACCCTGACAATAAAATCAAACTCATTATTTACTACAAATCTCCTAAGACCTCCAACCTTGTCCTCCGTAACCGCCCCATTTCCACCAACAACCATCCGTAAGACGATCATGTGATATACCAGCATATTTGCACCTCTGGGGACTGTGGACCCATATCCTATGTTGGAATGACACAGACTCGCCTTTTCCGTCGACCTTCAATCTGGCGCTATAAAAGATCACTATCAAGCCCCCCACCATCTTGCCCTAACTCGCGCCGACCTAGACAAATAAACCACCATACTCGACAAAGAATCAGACCCCAGAAGACTAGCTATTTTAGAAGCTCTATACATCCAAACACTCAACCCCAGCATCAACAACCAAACACAAGACCTTCAAATTCTTCCTTCAGGCAAGCGCTACAGGCATGGCCCCCCTCCTCTCGCCCCGTGCGCCCCTTCCTTACGCTTCCACGCTCAGCACACAACTGACAACACCAACCAATCACAGCCACCCACAGCCAACAACCAACCACCGATAAGATTTAGTGCCCGTCTCGCGAATAGACTACCTTCCACCAATGAACAGCCACCACACACCCAGTAGCTCCGCCCACCTCCCTCTACTTGATCCTCGAATTTTGTATAAATAAGATGCATTGTCCCTATTCTAACCAGAGCCATCGGCCAATCAGCTTGCAGCCCCACCACCTGCCTCTCCACACTACCATGGCCACCAACAATATTACCTGTGGTACTGTCAAATGGTATAATTATAAGGCAGGCTATGGCTTCATAACTACGAAGAGTAACGAGGATGTCTTCTGCCACCACACCAACATTATCAACAACAACAGCAAGAAGAAAGCCTCACTAAGAAATGGTGAAACAGTGACTTTTACCATCAAAACAGGGAGACAGGGACGTGAAGCTACCAACATCACAGGCCCTGAAGGAGCTCCAGTCAAGGGCTCCTCTTTCTCCCCACGGATAGTTCCACCAGAGTCGACACCACCTACAACTACAGCAGATGGGGAAGCAGTACTGAGGGCCAAGATCTTTGCCTGTATTCAGTCAGCCATAGCCATTGCTGGCCCAGACACACACCAACTCTGCCAGCTAATCCCCTGTCTGTTGTCACACAACAATCTTCCCACCATCATCATACCTCAGAAGGCCTTCCCCGCGACCCCTGCAAACATCAAAAGGGCGTCAACAAAGAAGAAGCCCCCCAAGACACAAGATCGAGTTCCAGAACTACAGGAATCTCCAACTCTTCACATCCATGAAGAACACCAAGAAAAGGACGAAACACAAATGGAAGCCGAGGAAGCCAGAGCATCATCATCACCACCAACTTCCCCCAACACCAAGTCAAAATCGCCAAGAAAGAGATCCCCAGGACCACTCCTTCCCCTCCTGACAAACCCGGAGACAATAACAAAAATCGCCAAGGAGACGGAACCGGAAGAAGACACCATCGAGCTTGCAGAACTAACACTGTGCAGTATTGGATTCATCTGTGACGTCTTTGAACAAGATCCCGACGTTATGAGGAAAGCATATTATTATATTAATCAAGAAGACTTGGAACGAACTATCACAGATGAAGGAAAAAACAAACTGAAAGCAAGACTCAACAGATCAGACATAGACATCCCTAAGTTAAAATCATTCTTATCAGCACTTTAGTAACTTAAGTACAACAATAAAGCATGAATGAAAGTTTTTAAAACAAAAATGATTAGACAAACAAAATAAAATAATAAACATCCCTCAACAACAGCAAGGTGGACGGCCCACTAACTTTTCTCTTCCACTGTATTTCATCTTTCCTACTTTCTCTTCCCTCCACCCACTCTGAGGTGCCTCTCTTCCCCCCCCCCCCCCCTACCTTTAAAAAAACAAAAAAAAACAAAAAAAAAAACAAAAAAAAATCTAACCAGAATACAGACAACTGGACTTTTCTAACCTGAAAAGCATAACTGCAGACACTGATCTAACAGACTACAGCAGACCGGTAGCCAAAATGATCAGAGATCATGAAACAGCCAAAACCGGATTTTTCTGCATAGGACTCTACGAGATAGCCAGAGAAAAACAAGAACATGATAACTGACGTTGGAGAGAGTTGAAAGATAAATATGACTTCAAGAAATACTGCAAAATAAACAACCTCCCTCCTCCTCAATATAACATAGTAGATAGATCTACAAATAACGAATAATATTTAAGCAACTACTATCAATCATTTAGAAATCATATTGTAATCAATTCCTAGCCCTCAGCACCTATATAACTTGCCATAAAAACTAACTTTAATAAATAAAAACAGCAAGGTGGCCGGCCCACTAACTTTTCTCTTCTACTGTCTTTCATCTTTCCTACTTTCTCTTCCTTCCCAATCTGGGATCTCTTCTTTCACCCCCTACCTTATTAAAAAAAAAAAAAAAAAAAAAAAAAAAAAAAAAAAAATCTAACCATTACCTCTCCATTCCCTGAAGATGCAAGATGTTTACTTGTGAAACGTTGGATCCACCATGAAATTTGCTAACCTTTTGTACTTCATCTCTGAACCCCAGAGGAAAATTGTTAGAACTATTGAAAGCTGTAACAATAAAATCCTGAATGTTGAAACTGCTACTGCTTTTAACCTCGTCTGTTTAAAAGAGAATATATATATATATATATATATATACAGTATATACCGGGTATACATATATATATATATATATATATATATATATATACAGTATATATATTAGTCATTTCTTGTTTAGCTTATATTACCCAAACTTCCTCGAAATGAATGTCTAGATTCCTTTTGAAAGCGCCGATTGCATTACATTGCACCACTTTCCCCGGCAATAAGTTCAAGTCTTTGACTACAACTATAGGCGAAATAATGCTTTGTGAAAGCAAGATGTGCCCTCCTAGTCTTTAATTTAATCCCGATTCTTCGAGTTGGTGAACTATAATTGATTGTGAACAGTGCCTCAGCATCAATATTGTCCGTCCTTTAATATCTTGAAACACTCGATGACTAGACCTCTCCATCTAAATTTTCAAAATGAGATCAAAGATAATTTGAATAATCTGTCATGATATTATTTGTATTTCTTAATGGTATTAACTTTGTGTTAGAGAGTGCTGGGTGCGAAAGGAATTTAACGCTCCCGAAAATCCCATGGCCTGGCCAGTGGCCTGGTGTGGTTTCGAACCCTGGTTAGGGACCTCAGTAGGTCTACCAGACTCGCGCACTAACCCACTGTACTACCACGGACGTATAATAGGATAGCAACCTTAGTTCTCCTTGAAAGAACCAGGTGATAGTCTCGTGGTGATTCACGTGGTGGGTTTATTAGACTTCGCCACCAACGTCTAGTTTACGCTATCCCAGAAGTCAACTCGGGTAGTACTGTGGTTGCGGGATTTTTCGTGTACAGGGCATTACAGAGAGAGAGAGAGAGAGAGAAGAGAACACGAGAGCACACAAAATATCATAATAGACAGACAGGCAGACAGAGTACGAGTAGGTCAAAACTGGCGGATAACAAATACAGTTTTAAAAGCGAATGAACGTGGGGCAGACAGTTTGGGGTGGATTGAAGGATTATCAACAACTGCCCTTGTATCAACACCTTATTTATGTTTTATTTGTTTTATTATGTTTTATTTATGTTTTATTTGCTTTTCCTCCCTTATGTTTAGCCCCATTAATTTTGAAATATTAAGGCGCTCGTCCGATTATTTTGTCGATTTTAAGACCATTCGTTCTATTTCTTTATCAATATGAATACCGTTCGTGCCATTCAGATGTCCATTTTCCTGTCGAGTGATAGAGAGCCTACAGTTTAGGAGGAACTGGGCTTCGGCCGGAACATTTTCCTACCAAAATATGTACAAAATTATCTATCTTGGGGGTATTTGGTTTAAGGTTGATAGAGGTTAAGGGAAGAACTAAAATAAATAACAGATAAAAACATAAATTGACCAATAAATATACCCTCCCCCATTACGAGAATTACGAGCATCAAAAGTGGGTCTCTTAACCGCTTCTGTACCGGCGACGTCATTTTTAATTGAGTTCAGCTACATTCAGACGATTTAATGAAACTCAGGGAGGATATATGGTAGCTAAAAGGATTAATTGAGATAATCTGAAGCCTTTCAAAGTGTAGACGTCATTCATTAGCTGAATAAAATCGTCTAATAGTTGCCAGAATATAATGAAAAAGACGTCACCGGTAGTGAATGGGTTAACTATATGGAAGATGACTGAATGCTACGAGGGAGAAAAAAGTCCCTAAAATGGTCTTTGTTTTCTCGATAGATTTGGGTTCTTAGGCTGTGGCTGGCTCTCTTAGTTGGAATAATTGTAGTGTGTGTGTGTGTTTTAAATTAAACCTATGGCAATTAATTATTGAATATTGAACAGCACATGCTTTTTGTATAGCTTTCTTGTTGTTGCAAGTGTTCAGCTTAATGTTTTAATATATACAGTATATCAATTAATGCCACTTGAGAAAAACCTCATACAACCCACCCGGGATTCAAACCCTGGACCTTGTGATCAACAGGCACTCAAGCTAACCACTACACCACACTGGCCACAATGTCTTATTTAACCCCTTCAGTGTCGGCGTCTGTACGCGTGGAGAATGAGCAGAGCGAGTTCTTTGATCTGAATGTTGGGTTGAAGCAAGGTTGTGTGATGTCCCCATAGTTGTTCAATATATATATATATATATGGGTGGAGTCATGAAAGAAATGCAAAGAAGAGCAGTGGATGTTGGTGTACCTCTAAGGGAGGGAAACGATAATGCCTGTACTGCTGTTTGCTGATGATACAGTTCTGAGAAGCGATAATGAAGGGGAGTTGCAGGGGCTGGTAAATATGCTTGGAACAGTGTGTGAAAAACGGAATCTGAGGGTAAATGCGGGGAAGGGGTGCAACCACAGAGTGTGAGGTGAAGTTGAACGGTCAGGCTATGGAGAATGTCAGCTCATTTAAGTATCTAGGCAGTGTGTTGAGTAAAGTATTGGATGAAGAAGTGTGGGAGAGGGTGCAACAGGGGAAGAGGGTTGTAGGAACGCTGAAAGCAGTAACAAGAAATAGGGTGGTCAGCAAGGAAGTAAAGAAGTCCTTGCATGACAGTGTGGTAATCCCGACATTGACTTACGGGAGCAAAGCATGGACGTTGGTGAAGAGACTCAAACCAAGAGTGAGAGGGGTGGAAATGAGTTACCTGAGAAGTGTGTGCGGAGTTACATGGAGGGATAGACAGACGAATCAGGAAGTACGAGAGAGGTGTGGTGTGGATGTAGATGTGCTGGAAAGTATGAAAAGGAACACCTTGATATGATTCGGCCATGTGGAACGTATGAGAAGCGAGAGAATGACTAAGAGAGAGTACGAGAGTGAGGTGGAAGGACAGAGAGGGAGAGGTAAACTGAATGAGAGGTGGAAGGATGGAGTGAAGAAGTATATGAGTGAAGGCGGTGCTGGATGGGAGGAGGGGCGTCGGCTGCATGGGGCCGTTTCGTTCGTGGCCACACCTTCGGGGATCACGGCGTCCGGCAATAGATAGAGATATATAGATAGTGTCGGCGACATCTTTTTTATTTGATTTCAGCTACATTTAGAGGATTTTATGAAGCTTAGGGAGGATATCATCCTCCATTGTATCATTAGTTCCACTTATTTCTTCTTATCTTCATAACAGAAAAATATGTGTAATGGTAGATGGCCTTTATTCTCAATTTCACTCAATAAATGCTGGTGTTCCCCAGGGATCAGTTTTGGCCCCAATTCTGTTCCTCATTCATATCAATGATCTCATATCTACCACTCATAATCCAATACATTCCTACGCAGATGACTCAACACTCCACAGTTCCTTCACATTTACCAATTCTTTCACCCAACCCGATCTTATAAATTCAAAAATAAGCACTGCAATTTCTCTGAACCAGGACCTTTCTAGAATTAAAGAATGGGGACAAAAGAATCTAGTTTCCTTTAATGCACAGAAAACCAAGTACATTCAATTTTCTAACCGACAGAATCTCACTGACTCCCATATATTTTTTAATGATGTAAATATTCCCACTTCCCATAGTATTGACATTCTCGGTGTAACATTAACTACTAACTTGAGCTGGACACATTATGTTAGAAGCATTGCTAAGAATGCCTCTAAAAAACTGGGACTCCTGTACAGAGTTCGAGAATTCTTCACTGACGAGCAGTTGGCCGTAATATATAAAAGTCATGTGCGTTCTCAGATGGATTACTGTTCACCTCTGTGGAGTGGAAGTGGAGTGGTTGCATTGAGGCAGTTGGACAAAATTCAAAATAAAGCTATTAGATTAATCAATAACCCTGCAATCACACAGGACCTTCCTACATTATCCATACGAAGAAACGTTGCATCCCTTGCATTATTCTACAGATATTTTCACAGCAATTGTTCCGAGGAACTTGCTTCAATTGAGCCGCCTCTCCACATCTTTCCCCGTAGAACTAGGGCAGCTGAGAGTGCCCATGAATTTACACTTTCTCCTCCACAATGCAGAACTTCTGCTTATATTATCAAAATTCATTTATCCCTAGAACTACTACTCTTTGGAATTCACTTCCCTCGAATTGCTTTCCACAAACTTACAATCTACAAATGTTTAAATCCAGTTGTTACAAACATTTTATGAATGGAGGATGCCTTTAGGTACATGGACCTTTTTGTTTTATCTGTGTTTTTCCTTCCTCCGTTCATTGTCTCTTAATTGTTTTTTATATATATATATGATAGTTAAAAGGATTAATTGTGATTAAATTGTTAAGCATCCTTGCTAAGCTCAATACAGTCGTCTAATAACTGCCAGAATATTATGAAAAGGATGTCACCGGAACTGAATGGGTTAAGCAAAGTGACCGATGTAATGTATTAAATGTAGTCACGTCGAGCTCATCCTGCCGCTGTGTTGTGTATGGTTTATAATGTGTGTATGTGTATGACAGACAGACAGACAGACATATAGATAAATATATAAATAGATAGATAGATATATAGATCGACAGATAGGTAGATAGATAGAGAGAGAGTGATATACAGTATATATTTACATAGATTTACATATATAAACTAGTCGCACAGACCTTACGATACCTGCGAGGTGGCCAGGATTTAATCCTAGTAGAGATAGCAGATAGATAGATTGTTAGGGAGAGAGAGAGAGAGAGAGAATCATCACTTAAAATTCCATCAGACGTTGAATTGAAAACTGTTATGCCGGGTTGTATTCCAACTCGCTTTGTTATGTATTATTTAATAATCTGGGTTTCGGATATTTACAATTAGATAATGCTCGACAGGAACAAATCTCGCTTCATGAATATTTCTTTTAGATTACTCAATCGCTCTCACCAAAACACAATAAACACACATAATAAATTACACTCGTATTTATTAGTTAAACATAGGTACAGGAAATGGGGTATTCAAACCTCTACTATAATGAGTAGGATTCCAATATGCATACAATGTGACTTGTAAAGAGTTGAAGAAGGTGTACTCTTTAATGAAATATTGTCGTCACTTACAAAGCATCAACATAGGAAATACACAATTACATAAAATACATACACAAATATAAACACTGATGACAATATCTATACGGGTCAAGTGTATAACGCGAGGTATAATAATTTACAAGGTAAGGCAACCGAGGTCAACTACTCAGCTGCACATAGGTATGCGTGGCGTGAAAAACAAATAATGCCGCGCTCAGGTGTATGCTCACGGGGGTACAGGTCAGTCGGACTGAGGTCAGGTTAAATATAGTTTCGATTTAGTGCAACGCTAAATTGAGTTTGGAAGGTTATAATCTTCGCTTTATCATACGGGGAATGATAATTTAAATCTGAATTTAACTATCAAAGGATTATTGTAAATAATCTCTCGCACGATACACGAAAAATAAATTCAATCGTAAATGAGTTAAAATTACAAGGAGTAAGGAAATCAGATTCACAGTAGATATAGTGAATAAATTATAGCAGTACAGTAACTATAGACAAGTATGTTTGAATTAATTAACAAACTACTAAAAGCAACGCAGAACGGAGTAGCGCTTTATTATAGCTTAATAAGAGCAATTATGACTTACATACAACAAAGTAGTATTTAATGAATACCCAAAAATGATGGCATCGGAAGGAGTTTGAATAAATTAACAAACTGCTGAATGGAACGCAAAACTAAGTAGCGCTTTAATGTAACTTTAATAATCGTTATAATGATTAAATTGCAGAACAAAATAGTAACATATCAATAGCCAAAAATACAGGCTTGATGAATATAGGAATGTATAATTTGAATTCCTAAATCGGTGACGAAAGAATTACATAGCCCGGGTAACGTATATGATTAGATTATTCACAAGAAATATTACAAATTAGATATCATGAATAGAGGTTAATTCTAACTCAACGGACGGGTTCTTTACTTTCAGCGGTGGCGACTTTATACACTAAGTATTCTCTTGGTAAAATTGGACGTAATATGGTCCTGACTTTAGGAGTTAAGTTTAGCTTTTTTAAATATTTAGAAGGAATATAGCCCTCGTTATACACTTCACTTCGACTTGGACACGCAATGAATAATAACACAATAGAATAAACTCTGAGAGCATTCACTAAGTATCACGTAAAATATCCACTATGTAACGTAGGTAAAAATAGGTCAACAAATGCTTGAACACGAATTACATAAACAGTACACCGTACTTATATAAAATCACTGCACGGATCAAAGCTTGATAAATATCATACGTGCACTAAATTGACAAGTGGAGTCCTAGAAGCGGATCTCTACGAAAAAGTTAAGTTGAACACTCGCATATTTTATATTACCTTCACAATTATTCCCAAAACTTATAACACACAGAGACACTTAGGGTACAGGTGTAGAGGAGAACTACTTTCTATGAGGGAGAATCTGGACGACGTAGAACTCGTAGTTCTTCCTCCAGCTGGACGTCAAAGGGAGCTGCCTCTCTCACGGACAATAGAGAAGGTTGCTCCTGGCTACTCTAACACACTCTTGTTCGCCACCCTAGTTGGACTTTAGTATAGGGACAGGCTTGTCCTATAGAAAAGTATAGCCAACACTGTTCTCTACCCACTACAAGCTGAACTAGTGGAAAGTATTACCCGTGTTTGCATACCTTCCCTCAATTTCAGTCAGGCTATATTTGGATGTTAATTTGAACTCAATTTGACCTATCTCAGAATAGTAGGGACATGGGAATTTCATTCTTTCTCTTATTGTGAAGGCAATCATTATTCTAAAAATATACTTACCCTAATAATACATGTATAAGTTTTTTCTCTATCTCTTAAGATCATACTCTTTATATAAAAGGCTTCCATGGCTGCATGATAAATGTTTTTCTTTGATTCACTCTTCCTGACTTTTTCTATATTGCAGGCCATGCTTTTGTTCCTCCTAATTCTTTTTCTACTATTTCCACTCCTCAAGTGAGGTACTGTAGAGGTGATTCTCTTGGTCCCATCTGTAGAGGTATTGCACTGGATCTTTATGCTGCATTTGCATAAACTCTTGTTCGTCATATAACAAATCCGGCTGCCGTTGAGTATTTGCCTTTTGTGTTTGTCCCAGGCTCTGCAATTGGCTGGACAGGTATCTCTGTGATTGGTCCGGGTTCGAACTTCTGGTAGGTCCCTGATGTGATGACCTTTGGGGGGCAGACTGTCCTATACCTGCAGGGATTAGAGCATGGGTATGTCTTCCTTGCTGGGTAAACTGTGTTATCGCTGCAGGTATTAGAGCACGGGAAACTCGGGGAAACTATGTGGTTTCTCTTTCCATCTTCTGCTGTATCTTCTTCCTTGTTCGTTTGCTTTCCTTTACTGTAGCTATGTTGGCTCTTGTAGGTTGTTCACTTCCCTGCATTGTTAGGACCTCTGCGGGGTTTGCTTTGCCCCTGGTTTGCAACCCCGTCATCTCAAAAACTAAGGCTTTTTCTTTCAGTGATATATGAGTTAACGAGTACAATTATGGAAACCTTTATAACTGAACTTGGAATGGTGATACTTTACCTATGAAATCACAATGTAGTCAAGCCTAATTTAACGTAAGGGGGTAGGGGTTATTTGTTGGTATATTTAATTATTTACTAATATATTTGTTTGTTTCCTCACTAGACCTCCATCAAGTTAAACAAATATTAATAATAAAGTAGGTGTGCAGTTTTCGCATTACCAAAAATAACAAAAATGCATACGCAACTCTGCGACCTAGAATTCTGCAAGTAGTATTGAACGTCACCGGTACACAAAGGGTTAAACGGTTTAGGAAGAGTTTAAAGAAAATTATTAACACTTCTTTTGTTCTTTGACCTTGACCTTTAACCTTAAGTATTATAATATATATATTTATATATATATATATATATAAATATATATATATATATATATATATATATATATATACCGGTATATATATTAAATGATTGAAATATACTGTATGTTATCAAAGTAAACTGCAACTAAAAGTCGTCAGCTTATCAACAAAAACAAAAAATTATGATGAAGGTTAACTTTTGACCTTGACCTGTGACCTTAACCTTTTTGTAGGATTACATTTATGTTTGCTTTGATGTAACCCTAGAACATCATATAAATGTGTCAAATTTCATTGAAGAGCATCAGTTAGTTTCAGAGGTATTAAAAGAATAGTTGACCTTGACCTTTGACCTTCATCTTGACCTTCATGATGTCTGAAAATTTAAAATTTTAATTTTCCCCTAGAGCACAAGTGTCTTAACAAATGTTGTGAAATGTACATGAATAGTAAAGAAATTAGCATATTGACATTACATTTGACGTTGACCTGTGACCTTGACCTATCAAATGGAATTATGTTTATTCATGTATGACCTTGGTCTAGGCATTCCGAATATGCATGATATGCCTAATGAGAATCTTACATTAAATAGGATTATATACTAGTAAAAATCATATTTCGACCTTTGACTTTGGACCTTATAATTTCTTATCGAGGATTTAGTTAGTTTAACAGCAATGTTCGTATCAACTAGCATTATGACTATGGTGTAATTCGTATACTAATTTACTGATTACAAATAGTGATCATATACTGTGACGTTGACCTTTGACCTTTAACTTAAATAAAATACATACAGTATATTTGGATGTTTGTCGCATTGACCAACTGAATTTACCTGTATAATTTGGTGACAATACATTAATCAGTCTAGGAGGAGTTTAGGGAAAATGACAAATACTCTTGTTTTGACCTTGACCTCTGACCTTAACTATTATAATATTTTTGTGAAATTTGATATATATAATATTTAAGTATTAAGCCATAACACAGCCAGTTTTCCAAAATTGGAGTAATTGTTGTTAATAAATAATAAAAGTTGACATTTGACCTTGACCTGTGACCTTGACCTTTATGTAAGAGTACATTTTTGTTTGCATTGACATTGCCCATGAAAATCAAATTAGCATGCGTAATTTCATTAAAACCCATTATTTAGTTTCATATACAGTATATCAATAGAATAGTTAATCTTGACCTTTGACCTTTATCTTGACTATTATGTCTCGACATTTATTATTTTCCTTTTCACTTAAAATGCAACTATCTCCCCAAATGTTGTGAAGTTTGCATGAAAAGTAAAGAAAATAGCATATTGACCTTTTATTTTACCTTGACCTGTGACCTTGACCTTGCTCATGGAATTGTATACTTTCTTGTATGACCTTGGCCTAGGTATTCCGGATATACATGGTAAGCCTAGTGAGAATCTAACAGTTAGTATAAGAAATACTAGTGAATAACCTATTTTGACCTTTGACCTTACCCATGAAAATATTTACCTAAAATCTGGTCAACACGATACATAGGTTACCAGTAACTTGTATAGTGAAAATGAAGATATTTGAGTGTGAACTAAAACATATGAAATATTGACCTTATTTTTAACCTTGACCTTTGACCTTAACCTTTAAGTTAAATGGAATATTTGTTTTTGGCTGACCTTCGCATTGACCAAATGAATATACCTGTGAAATTTGATGAAAATCCATCAAACGGTCTAGGAGGAGTTTCCGGACAGACAGACGGACGACGACGACGGACGACGATGACGACAGACAAGCTGAATGGTGGTGCACAGTATACGGGTGGAATCTGTGTGCGCGATACCACTCTGCTTCGCAGAGTTGATAATACAAAAAAACATCCCGTAGACCCCCGTACCCATCCTTCAAGTAATTTGGACACTTTTTGGTAGAAAAATGTCCCGACCGAAGGCTGGTATCTCAATAAATTCGGGCTCGCTATTGCTCGCCAGGAAAAAAATTAGACACCTGAATGGCACGAAAATTCTTAAAATTGATAACGAAATGGGGCGAAATGTGTTCTTAAAATTTCAAAACTAATTGGGGTAAATACGAGGAAGAAGGATGTTCAGAAACAAAAACAATTCCCCCTTAATCTAACATAACGTATTCCTTCCTAATCTAAGCTACCTTAACCCTTCCATTATGTGATGGCACGTTTGTTTATTTTAGTTTGACAATCATTAGACAATTTTATTCAACTTGCAAACAATTGGGATTCCAAGAGGTACAAACTATCTGAATCTATACTTTTAATCTCTCAAATCTTTATCAAACCGAAGTAAAGCTCTTTCCTTAATCCTGCTTTAACCCACAGAGCACCAGCTGTTATATAATAAATATACAACGGGGGCCGGCCAGTTGTAATTGTTTTCCTGAAAACACATGGATGGATTAGTTATGAAGGAAAAACCACAAACAACGCTCATCTAGGTCATTTAAGGGTCCTTCGGGGCGGCGGAAATTTGCAAGAGGGGTAGGTAAAATACTGGAAAATCACCACACACACACGGCTAGACTTGGAGGGTTTCCAACCATCGGTTTTATTGCGTGGGATACTAAAGCAGTTCCCATACAAATCTGAACCCTCTAGGTGCCATAGGACAAGAGTAATCCAGCTAAGTAATCCAGCTAACTCTCACAAACATCTCCTCCTCCTATTTATTGCACTACACTTAACAAGTACACCACACTTCTTTCCAACACACCTAAATTACCTCCAACATACTGTACATTATTTTTGGCTCTCCATCACGCTTTCGGCACAGGGGAGGAGGCGGGGTGGGAGGGTCACTTGTTACGAGCAGCTTTGCACTTTGTCTCCTTGATGCACGTAGAACACAATATACAGTTCAAGTAAATTAATAACCCCGGCTAATATGCAGTAGTCCCACAGTACCAGGATGTTTAACTCACCCAAGTTACCCACCACTGGTTCCAAAGGGCAAACATACGGAGATAAGCGCACCGGTAAACTGCAGCATACGAACGAGCAATATATCAGTAAAAGGGTTGATTGCGATACTTCAATCTTCTTGGATTTTAAGAGATCTATTTAGAAAACGAATCTTTTCATGAGGAGTCGTTTTCTGAGGAAATTAGATCTTAAATGGTTTACGTTAAGGGATAAAACGCCATTTGATTGGCAATGGTATATTTAGTGCAAAGCAACGTTAAGATATGATTAGGAACTACAATTATTATCTTTTAAAAAAGGGGTTGGGCGTGCACTGTATTGTTTTTTTTCCAGCTGATGTTAAATTGCCTTCGTATCTCCATGATTATGTTTTTACGAGGATTTTGTAACGAAATGTGCTGTTGATTATGAAAATGTGGCCTTACATGGGCGCAGAAACAGAGTATTTTCATATGTTATCCAGTAAGTATCGACACATCAGTTGTTAAGTGATTCAATTTACCAGCAGCTGGAATAAAATCAACTATAGTCTGCACTTGAACGAGGGGATCATTTCCGTGGCTTTGGAGTTACCCAGCTTGGTACACAGACTCTACTACACAGGCTATCCAAATTACAACACGTCATCTCCTCAGAGTGGACGTCCCAGATGTTCACTTACTGACATAAGTAAGATAGTTAATCTATACTGTAGATGACCTAACTTAAGGGGAGATTTTAGTTTAGTTTATTTTTTCCTGGACCCCCTTCTTCATGTTTAACACCATTAGTGTTGAGATCTTAAGACGTTAGCCCCATTACTTTAGCGATTTTAAGACCTTTCGCCCATTTCTGTCAATGTTAAGACCTTTCGTCCCATTTAGGTGTCGATATTTTCCAGGCGAGTGATAGCGAGACTGCAATTTAGGAGATCCCGGCTTCAACCGGGACATTAATTCTACCGAAAACATGTGAAATTTTGTCTCGAAGGGGGGTCTTGAGGGTATTTACTTAAGCTTGATGGAGGTCTAGGGAGTAAACTGACAACTCCCGCCAACCCTAGCCCAAAACCTAACAATCAAACCAACATCAAGAAAGGGGAGACAAAACATGGATGTGATTTATTTTATTTCAATTTAGAGAGAATGATTGATGTTCATAATATGTAGGTCAAAGTAATGGACTATATATATATATATAGGTTATGTAGTATATACGGCTCGGTACACTCGGATACCGTGGTTTCTAGCCCACTCATAAATATTCGTGGACTTCACCTATTGCAAACTATGGAATTATATCACTGGAAACTAATTTATGAATATAATAATCTATACATCAACTACAAAAACTATATATACTATTGATTGCAAACAGAAAATTCATCGAAAAATAAATCCAGACAGTTATAATTGCATAAAGAAAAACATAGAGGGTCCACGAATTGTTACGAGTGGGCATCCAAGTGTACACGTAAACTCTTGGACACAAATTCGGTCCTTTTTCTAATTCCTCTAACGTGTATAATAAAGCCCCGAAACGTACAGTAAAAACTAGATAAGTAAATATCCCTTTCAGTAGCGGTGCCGCCCTTTTAACTGGTTATTCTGGCTACTATTAGACTATCTTATCCAATTTATAAGGGGCCTCCTGCAATTAATAGGCTTCGAACTATCTCACTTTTTTCCTATCACAGATTCTTCTTAAACTACACAAAATCCATTCTAATTTCCTAGGTGCACATTATATCTGCCCAGCAAATTTCGTGAAAATCGGTTCATAACTTTGTGAGCCATACACCCTAACGACCACCTCCTAAATCGAATCACTTCTTCCTTGACGCATAATTATCTTATCATATCTGCCCACCAATTTTCGAATCGGTTCATAGGTTTTGAGATATCTTGTTTACAAATAGACAAACTGAGGCAAAACATAACCTCCGTCCAACTTCTTTGGTGGAGGTAACAAACAAACTATAAGAACAGGACATACACTGCTAAGTAACGATTACGTGTTGTCTTCAGCCATCATTCCTGCCTGCACTGTAAGTTAGTGGCTAACTTTGTGGAGGGTTGGTTTTACGGTGTGGGTGTGTGAGAGAGAGAGAGAGAGAGAGAGAGAGAGAGAGAGAGATTTGTTTGTGATACGAATCTTTAGTATCTCGTCCGCTCTTTTCGATGGTTCATTCAGAAATATCAATAATGGATTATATATTGTACAGTATATATATTCTAAAGTTATTGTTTTCCGCTTATATAATAAGGGCCGAAAATAGTCCCTCTTGGTGGGTTTAGCCTATAAGAATTATATTTGTATGCACTTTATTACACATATATAGTGTCTATAATGTTTAGGAAGAAAAACATAAAAACTCGAATTATCATCGTGAAACTGTATTCAGAACAAAAAATCTGACAATTTCAAAGACATTTTCGGTGACAACATAGATTTTTTGGAGTCCACTAATTATGTGTTATGCTCTTTCCATCGGTATCATCAACATGTATGTCTCATAAATATCTGATTGTATATGAGTATTTTCATTCCAGTCATGCAAAGGCATTTTTTTGTTTTGGCCTAACTGTATGCGCACATTAATCTTATCTTGTAAACTATGCGGCTATGAAATATAGTTCGACATAAATTATACGGTAAGGAATAAGGCAGCTTTGGAAAGAAGAAGCAAGTCTCTACACTTTAAGTTGATTATATTCTAATATTTTCGTATCCGTATACTGTATACCAGTGACCAGTAGCACATCTTTGGGAAGATCATTTCTTGAACACATACACGGTGACGATGTCTAAGCATATATAATTATTATGTCATTTGCAATGCTATATACATTAATTTCACCAAAAATCAGCGAGTCCAAAAATCTAAAGGTCCGGGGTTCCCGACTTTCCCGCTCTGACAACAAAATTACTACAGGACAAATTTCCTTCTCCGTCACAGGAAGAACTGCCTATGACGGGTGCCTCCCTCAGAGTTGCAAGATTGACAAGGCCATAATCAAGGGACGTTCGAGCCAAAATGCCTGGCCACACGGAGTTTGAAGCATTTTATGTCATAAACAGAGAGAAAGACTAATTCTGGGAGAGTTCCAGAGCTCAGCTGTTGAATAGAAGAAACATTGAGAATAACGTTTCACTCTTGGTGGGGTTGTGTTGCAAGGCGAGTGCTACGTGCAGGTAATTGGTGAGTGGACGATTTTTTTTTTTTTTTTTTTTTTTTAAGAGACAATGAACGGAGGAAGGAAACACACAGATTAAACAAATAGGTCCATGTGCCTAAAGGCATCCTCCATTCATAAAATGTTTGTAACAACTGGATTTAAACTTTTGTAGATTGTAAGCTTGTGGAAAGCAACTCGAGGGAAGTGAATTCCAAAGAGTAGTAGTTCTAGGGATAAATTAATTTTGATAAGCAGAAGTTCTGCATTGTGGAGGAGAAAGTTTAAATTCATGGGCGCTCTCAGCTGCCCTAGTTCTACGGGGAAAGATGTGGAGAGGCGGCACAATTGAGGCAAGTTCCTCGGAACAATTGCTGTGAAAATATCTGTAGAATAATGCAAAGGATGCAACGTTTCTTCGTATGGATAATGTAGGAAGGTCCTGTGTGATTGCAGGGTTATTGATTAATCTAATAGCTTTATTTTGAATTTTGTCCAACTGCCTCAATGCAACCACTCCACTTCCCCTCCACAGAGGTGAACGCACATGACTTTTATATATTACGGCCAACTGCTCGTCAGTGAAGAATTCTCGAACTCTGTACAGGAGTCCCAGTTTTTTAGAGGCATTCTTAGCAATGCTTCTAACATAATGTGTCCAGCTCAAGTTAGTAGTTAATGTTACACCGAGAATGTCAATACTAGGGGAAGTGGGAATATTTACACCATTAAAAAATATATGGGAGTCAGTGAGATTCTGTCGGTTAGAAAATTGAATGTACTTGTTTTTTTGTGCATTAAAGGAAACTAGATTCTTTTGTCCCCATTCATTAATTCTAGAAAGGTCCTGGTTCAGAGAAAAAAACGTGAGTTAATTAGACTGAAGACTTTCTTTTCTACTTTGCCTGGAAGTGCTGTGTGAGAGGATCCTTCCCACACTGTCACACTGTTCTTGGTGTTGCAAATTATATCACATAATTCCTGGATTCTTCAGCTTATTACAGCTGGTGGAAGGTGCGATTCGTGCCTTTCGTTGATTTACTCAAAATAAATTTTAGTTCAGAAGGTGCGAATCGAATCGTGCCTTGGTACATTTAGAGGGTGCTATGACAAGATGCTAGTGCATCTTCTGTTGAGTGAGATGGTTAACATTTCTGCTATAGGAAATAATTTTTCAAGAATACAAACCTTAACACCTTACGAGCAGCCTAGGCGGTATATTTGACCGCGCCGCACAGCTTTTTTTTTTTACCATAAATGGGGTTGTTTCCGTGCTCTTTTTCATGCATAAACAAGACCCAGAGCGTAATACAAGTATGTATCCCTGAAAGGGCATAAATTGAGCTTTCCAATGACACCCGAACCATCCTTCTACGATCACTGGTTATCTTGCAACGATCGTGCAACCGAAGGGCAAAATCGCTATAATACGGTAATTTCTTTATATAATTACGTATGTAGCGAGGGAGTGAGGGTGGATGTAAGTGGAGTAAATCTCAGTAGGTCCATGGCGGCCATGGCGAGCGGTCATGAGGTAACCCATGCTCCTCCAGTCACTCGTCTCTCTATCAGAGCCAATATTGCGCCAAAATTGCACTCGGACTTAAGGCGGGCCCCGCCACATAGTCCAAATTTTTCTATTCGGACTTAAGTCGGGTCCCGATCTTTAAGGGTTAATCATCATTCACAATCTTGTCCCAACCCTTCCAGACTTTAAAACGTTTGAGTGTTTCGCAAAGACTGGTGGAAAGTCCTGCAAGGTCAGGGAAAAGTCAACGGAGCCATGGAAAGGACACGTCAAGGCGTGGACACCCCCGTCTATTTCTAATGTGTCGGCCCTGGGTTACTGCTGTGATTAGGCGGCTGTATGGCGTGGGTGGGCTGCAATAAAGATGGCGGGAGGTTCACGTGGATGGAGGGGGTTCGGGAGAAAGTCATACCGGAGGCGTGCAAATGCGGGAATGGATGTAACTGGGATATCCACTCATGTGTCAGGCCAGGGACACCCACGGGACGCTCCTGTATCAGCCGTGAAATAAACGTGTTTATCTGGGGTAAGTTGGAGAAATGACGGGTCAAGCACGCTTTAAGGACATTGAAAGGACATTGCACAGTCGTCGCACGGTCATTCGTGGCAGCCCAAAAGGTTGGGTAAGGCAGGGGTAAGGTTGAGGCAATATCGGGTGCATGGTCGCCTAACACCATGGTTGCTACAATCAATCAATCAATCAATGGGGGCATACGCCATGACAGTGTATAGCCGCTCTCACCTTCCGACTCCACTCCGGGGGTCGCTGCAAGGTTTCCCACATTTGTTCCCGACCCAAAACGTAAACTCGGCCAAGGACAGCTAAGGACGTGTTGACGAAGTCGTGTGTGTGATTGTGGCTATAGTGTTGTAAGTTTTCCAGATATATTGATTGCTAGATATGGGCTTTAGTGTCTTTTGAGTTATCCAGTCTTGCCAGGGTTTGATTATGTCATTTAAAATCCTTGATGGCCTCTTTGAGCCAATGTAAGCTTTTAGATGGCTTCCGTAAGCATGTGGGCATCATTTCCAGTTCAAGACAATTATCTCAACTCGACCACAATGTCCGAATCTGTGAACGTGCCTATTTATCTCTCGTTGCTTGATTTCCTTTTGTAAAACTCTCTTGCTTGCTCACTAGCTTACTCGATTTTTCTGTTTCACTTTTCCCTCTGTAATCACATTTTCATTCCATTAGCCTAATTACCCATCTCCATCTCCACATCTCAGACGCCCACCCATATCTCTCTCTCTCTCTCTCTCTCTCTCTCTCTTGTTGAAAGTAGATCTTCAGAGGAATAGATGAACACAAGGGTAGCTAGAATGTTGGACTTTTATTCGAGTCTATTACATTATAAAATCTCTGTTTTACCTAGAAAATGTCCTTGAAATGATATACAAGATCATTGAGATAATAACTATTCCTTTCATCTCTCTTTCTCTCATTACCTCTCAATAAAGAAGGAAAGAAAGCTAACCAAATCGCCTCTTGAGACAAAAATGGTCTGTTTGGTGCCGTAAGAGGAATATAACGAACCATTTGTTGGCACCTATCCTGGCACTTTGTAAACTTGAAGAATTGCGAGAATCCACCCAACTAACTCAACGAGAGGAATCGAACCCTTCACACCCCAACTCAAATTTCGCCGAATAACGAATCGCAAAGACTCACTTACTCTATCAATCCATCTATATCTCTTTCTCTCTCGCTTCTATAACAAATTATAATTGGCATTTTTCCTGCTTGAAGTGGAACATAATGAAGCATTTGTTGGCAATCAGAAAAGCAAAATTGGCCCATAACAGTCATGCCACTCAGTCTTACTGGGCGGGAGGAGGAGGAGTACAAAGGAGTACAAAGGAGTACAAAGGAAATCAAGCAACAACAGATATAGTGACCCTTCTAGGCTGCTTGTCCTCCAAAACACTGAGGATCAAGTGTCCAAACAGTGGTTTAGAGTGGGTAAGGGAACATTAGAAAGGGAACTACTGCCCTGGAACTAATGTCCGTGGCAGGATTAGGAAGTTAGTAGGGGACAGATGGGTTAGTAACTGAGGGGGGGATAAAATAGAGTTATTCATTTACAAACGCAGTCAGTCGCGGGTTTGATATTTGATATTTGTCTAAGTGGAGTTTAAATGAATCAACGGTGCTGCAGTCTATAACGTCTCGGGGAAGCCCATTCCACAAGTTGACAACTCGATTGAAGAAGAAATTCTTAGATTCGTGTGAGTTAAAAGATTTACCAATAATTTTGCAACCGTTTCCCCGCGTGTAATTAGATTGGTCGATAGTGAAGTACTAACTACAGTTCATATTGTCGATGCCTTTGATGATTTTGTACACTTGAATTAAGTCACCTCTTAATCTGCGCTGGGTTAAAGGAAATAGATTTAATTCTCTAAGACGCTCTTTGTATGGTTTGTTCTTTAGGCTAGGTATCATTTTGGTAACTCTACGTTGAACTCGTTCTAGCTTCTTTATATCTTTTTGGTAATAAGGGCACCAGGATTGAACGCAGTATTCCAGAAGAGGGCGGACTAAGGAATTGTAAAGGGTTAGGATAACTTCTTTGATTTATGCTCAAATGACCTGCCTATAAAGCCAATTATTTTGTTTGCCTTCTTAACAACTTCTGAACATTGTTGACTCGGTTTTAGGTTACTCGATATTGTTACTCCCAGATCGGTTTCTCTGTTTACATTCTTAACCCTTAACTGGCGGTGCGCAACATAAGTCGAGTATAATAAATCTGGACTATCTGGCGGCGCTCGACATAGGTCGTGTGGCAATTTCAGCACGTAATGTTGCTGAGAGAGAGAGACAAGTGGTGGCAGGAGAGTAGCGAGCGTATGACTGCTGCAGACCACCGCGGCGAACCTACTGACACGAATCCCACCTCCTCCCTCCCTCTCTCACTCGCTATATACGGAATTGTATGGGGAAAGTGCCGAATTACATGCTTTTTGCACTCGCGTTGCGCGGTTGTTGCAAGAAAACTAGCCATCATAAAAGGATCGTTATGGTGTCATTGGAAAGCTCTGTTTATGCCCTTTCAGGGATAGATACTTGTTTTACGCTCTGGGTCTTATTTAGGCATGAAAATGATCACGTAAACAGCCCTATTTTGGCTAAAAACACCCCGCTGGGCGGTACATATAAATAAACCGCTAGCCCGCTAATCTAGTGTTAAGCCGAGTGCCATTCATCGAATAGTTAGCTTTCTCATTTAGGTATCCGATAATTATGTAGTACTTTACATTTATCCGCATTGAAACTCATTTGCCAAATTTGGGCCCAACATGACAATTTATCTAGATTGTGTTGCATATCGTCAACTTGTTCTTTTGAGAGTACGCTATTTGCAATTTTTGTATCGTCAGCAAATTTTGAGATTGTACAGATGAGACCCTCATCTATGTCGTTGATGTAAATTAGAAAGAGAATTGGTCCTAGTACCGATCCCTGGGGTACCCCGCTACTTACATTGGTCCATTTTGATGCCTTACCGTTTATTACTACTCTTTGCTTTCTGTCGCTGAGCCAATTTTCTATCCATTTCAACACATCGTCTTGTATTCCATGCGCTTTTAGTTTTAGAAGTAAACGTTTGTGGGGAACTTTGTCAAAGGCCTTTTGAAAATCAAGGTATATAATATCTACAGCTTTACTCTCATCGTAGAGGTTGAGGATATCGTGGAAGAAGTCTAAGAGGTTTGTTAAACAGGAACGTTTTTTACGAAAGCCGTGTTGACTATCTTTAAGTAAGTTATTTGCCTCTAAGTGATTTACGAGTCTGTCTCTTATGACCGTTTCTAGCATTTTACATACAATTGAGGTTAAGCTAATTGGACGATAGTTACTGGGTAGGGATTTGCTGCCTTTTTTTAATATCGGTGTTATGTTGGCTAGCTTCCACTGATCAGGCATAGCCCCAGACTGCAAGGATTCATAGAATAACAATGTCAGTTGTTTGGAGAGCTCATCCTTAGCTTCCTTTAGAACTCTAGGCGAGATTGTATCAGGTCCAGGCGTTTTATTTACCTTGAGTTTATCTAAACAATTCAATACTTCTCTCTCTGAGAGAGGAGGAGGAGGAAGAGAGAAAGAGAGAGAGAGAGAGAGAGAGAGAGAGAGAGAGAGAGAGAGAGAGAGAGAGAGAGAGAGAGACTGTTAGCACAGACCTTGCAGTCCGTGTTAGGCAGTCCGAACTTAATTATAATAACATTTGGTACTAAGTGAAAGGTAAGGCTAGCAAAGCAGAAGGCTCTCTACCCCCCAATTAAAGAATAGTTACAAGGAATAGTTAGAATTTCGAAGATCTGTCCATTCTAAGAAGATATTTTGGAAGGATAATAGATATGTTATAGTGAAGACCACTCATTTCTTACCAATTAATAATACCATCTACTCTCAACTGTTTCTATCACATGCCACTCTAACCTCTGACACAATTATCTGCAGCTTTACCCTTGAGTTTGCGACCAAGACAACATCATCTGCAAACATTATTTGGCTCAATTCCTATATTCTCCCAGCCCTCTCTGTCCTCTAACTCCAACCCCTCTTTCTCTTGTCCTTGCATTCACCTCCTTCAATACTTCATCAATGAACAAGTTAAACAACCATGGTGACATCACATAACCCTGCTGTAGCCTATTCTCACTTGAAACCATTCACCTTGTTCCCTACTTACACACACATGCCCTACTGTTTTGAATGAAATTGTTCACTGGTATCAGAAAATTCCCCCCATCCATATGTCTGCAACTCCTGACACAATTGATCTCTCACCTCGGCCTTAGGTTTTCTACAAGTTTATAAGTACCACATACACATCCTGTCTATTTTCTAAGTATTTCTCACATATATCTCATTCAACCTGTCCAAAAGAAGGGTGACCGCTCTCAACCCTCCAATTCTCGTCCAATTGCTCTCATCTCTTGTATCTCTAAAGTTTTTGAAACTATTCTTGCTTCCAAATTTCTTAAACATTATTCTTCTCATAATCTGCTCTCAGATGGCCAGTATGGCTTCCTTAAAGGTCGCTCTACTGGTGATCTTCTTTCATATCTTACTAACTCTTGGTCATCCAACTTTCGGGACTTCGGTGAGACTTTTTCTGTTGCACTAGACATATCAAAGGCCTACGATAGAGTCTGGCACAAATCTGTAATTTCCAAACTGCCCTCCTTCGGTTTCTGTCCTTCCATCTGCGCCTTTGTCTCTAATTTCCTTTCCGGCCATTCCATAGCTGCAGTTGTGGACGGCCATCGTTCATCTCCTCATCCTATCAACTCCGGTGTTCCTCAGGGTTCAGTCCTATCCTATTCTCTTTCTAATTTTCATAAATGATCTTCTCAACTGTACATCCAGTCCCATCCATTCATATGCAGACGACTCTACCTTACACCACTCAATTAGTTTTCCAGAATGCTCCAGCCAGCAGTCCCTCAAAAGTAAATGTAATGAAGCCATAAAATACTTATCTTCTGATATAGCTACTATTTCCAATTGGGGTAGAGAAAACTTTGTTGCATTTAATGCTTCCAAAACTCAATTTATCCATCTTACTACCCATCAGGAACCTCCAGAGGACTATCCCTTATTCTTCAACAATACAAAAATCAGCCCTTCATCTTCTCTCAATGATCTCGGTGTCTGTTTTTCTTCTGCTCTCACTTGGAAAGACCATATTACCAGTCTCGCTAAGGCAGCCTCCCAGAAGTTGGGTGTGCTCAACCGCCTCAAGGGGTTCTTTACCCCTGCACAGCTTCTTGCTCTGTACAGGGGGCACAGTGCGTCCTTGTATTGATTATTGTTCACATGTGGGGGGAGGATCCTCTCACACTGGACTCTTAGATAAAGTAGAAAGGAAAGCCTTTCATATCATTAACTCCCGTCCACTCACCAACTCTCTGCAATCTCTTTCTCTTCGCCACAATGTTGCATCTCTCTCGCTATTCTATCGTTACTACAATAATTAGTGTTCCTCGGAGCTTTCCCAGAGTATACCACCTCCACTACGTAGGGTACGTAGTACCCGCCTTGCAACACAATCCCACCCCTACTCTGTGCAACTCGCCAACCCAAGAGTGAAACGCTATTCTCAGACTTTCTTCTATTCAACTGCTGAGCTCTGGAACTCTCTCCCAGAATCAGTCTTTCCCTCTTCCTATGACTTAAATTGCTTCATATTCCGTGTGTCCAGGCATTTTAGCTCGAATGTCCCTTGATTTCGGCCCTGTCACTCTTTGAAATCTGGGGGAGGCATTCGCTGCAGGCAGTTATGCATTTTGTCTCCCTCAATCACATAGAAAAAAAAAAACAAAAAAAAAAAAAAGGTAAATGCCTGGTCCACATAGCCCCACTAATATTTCTATGACAAACAAAAGCACCTACAAATTCCAGTTGTGGTCGCTCAACAATTCTAAGAAAAACATGAATCCCCTTAAGGAAGTATTATTTAATGCCAGGTCAATTAGGAATAAATTCTCCGAACTTCGGGCATTGTTGTCTACAAAATGCTTCGATGTAGTGGCTATCACTGAATCCTGGATTCACAGTGATACCAGAGATTATGTTGGGGAATTTGAAATACCTGGATATAGAATGTTCCACAAAGACCGAACCATGCAGGAAGGGGGCGGAAGTGTTTTGAACCTCATATATTTTCTAAACCCAATTGACTGCAAGATCAGGTCAGAACATGAAATGCTTGGAGCTCAATCTAAGTAACTCTATCTGTAGGATTAGTCTGGTGTACAGGCCTCCACATCAAAATGTTGAAAAGGATGAACTTCTGTACACAAGACTGAGTGCTGTTATTGAGGGTAAAACTAATGTGATCTTATGTGACTTCAATTGCCTAGTAAATTGGGAAGCAAGAACTGCAGATGCTGAAGGTAGGCGTCTTGTGGACTTTGCTAATATAACTTTTTGACTCAGTGGGTGAATGAGCCAGGGTAGAGGGAACAATATATTTGATCTTGTGCTCACCACTGAAGATGACAGTGTGACCAGCTTATCTGTTGGGGAATCACTTGGAGGTAGTGACCTCAATCTAGTTAGGTTCTCTCTTCGCACCTATAGCAGCAGACCCACCAATCCTCAGAGAGCAAAACTTTATTTCCATTGTGCAAATTTTGAAGGCCTTCGGGGAAGCTTATCCCAGATCAGACTTGAGGGTGATAATGTTAATGCGATTTGGTGATCATTCAAGGAACAGTTTATGGATCGATAAGCTGCATTCATTCCTACTAAGCTTACCAAATCAGGCTCAACCCAACCAAAATAGCTCACAAGTGACATAGCTTTAGCAATTAGAAAGAGAAAGGTTGTAAAAGAGTGAAATATTTTTTAAAGGAAGCAAAGCGGAATGAAGAACTCAGGGTTGTAGGCTGCAGCTTTCTACAAAGAGAGTTTTAAAGAGTTTTTCACCTATTCAAAAGTAGCATTTAACCTCTAAAGGATCCAACAGGCCAACTGCAAACCTCTGACACTGATATAGCTAAATCCTTAAACGACTATTTTGCCTCGGTATTCACAAGGGAAAATACCAGTGACATGCCAAGTCCAGGATTAGTGCATGAGTGTGTAGTTTTAAGGAGAAACGGATGTTCCCTAGAGGAGGTAGCAAAAAGAATAGATTAGTTAAATAGGTTCAAGTCATCCGGCCCAGATAGCTTTCTTCCTCGAGTTGTACGTGAAATGTGAGATTAAATCGCACCTTTCTTACCAGACATCTTCAATAAATCACTAGAAAATGGAGAAGTCCCTGAAGACTGGAAACTGGCCAATGTGACCCAAATCTTTAAGAAAGGGGATCATGAGTGTCCCAAAAATTATCAGCCAATCAGCTTGACTTCTATCATAGTAAAACTCTTAGAAGGGATACTAGTAGACAAGATAGTTGACTACCTAGAAATCCACAATTAAATTACAGATTCCCAACATGGATTCAGGCAACACCGATCATGTCTTATTAATTTGTTGGAATTTTTCCATGAAATGCTGAGTGAGTATGACAAAAGTAGACACATCTTTTACTTAGATTTTCAGAAAGCTTTTGACAAAGTGCCTCATTGCAGGGTAATGTGAAACGTGAGTGCACTAGGTATCAGAGGTCACAAATTGGATAGAAAGTTGGCTAACAGGTAACAGGTAATCAATGGTGTTTCTTCTGAATTGAAGTTCCACAGGGATCTGTCCTTGGCCCACTACTGTTTACCATATAATGTCAATGACAATGATATTAGTATGTTGAGTGTGATCCCCAAGTTTGCAGACGACATAAAGCTTGGAATGAATGTGAAAGACCCCAAAGGGGTTGAACAGCTCAGGATGGACCTCTATAGACTGGGTGAATGGTCGTAGACATGGCAGATGCCTCTAAACTTGGAAAAGTGCAAGGTGATGCATATCGGTCAAGGAAACCCCAATTCAGGCTATTCACTATTGGGAATGCCTCTGAAAGTGACTGACTTGGACAAGGATTTGGGTGTTCTGATTAGCAGTGGCAAGTTTTCCAAGCAGTGCACTGAAGTAGAGCAGAAAGCTCAGAAATTATTGGGCTATATTAAGAGGCAATTTAAGTATAGAAATAAGGAAATAGTCCTCACACTTTACAATGCTCTGATACGGCTTCTCCTGGAGTATGCTGTTCAATTCTGGTCTCCAGCACTCAGGAAAGATATAGAGCGACTGGAAAGAGTACAAAGCTAGGGTTACAAAGCTTATTCCATCGCTTAGAAGAATGAGTTTCAAGGACCGGTTGAGAGCTCTTGATTTCTTCCCGTTGGAGACAGCAGACTATGAGGTCAGCTCATTGAAGTTTTAAAGAAACTTAATGGGTTTGACAATGTGGGTTATAGCAAAATGTTTAACCTCAATATCAATACAACACGTAACCATGGCTGGAAATTAGAATTGAAAAGGTTCAGCACAAGTATCTGTGGAAACATTTTCACATATATGATGTATTCTACCTGGAACAAACTTCCCTCCGAAGTTGTAAATAGTTCTTCAGTAGAGCAGTTTAAGAAGATAGTAGATAGTATTTTGCACACTTTTTTAAAAAGTGTAGTGCACTAAACAGCCTCTCTCTCCTTCCGCTTCGAGTATCTACTCGGAATGGACTGTAAGGTCTCTGAGATACTAACTATTCCTTGTAACGCCTTGTAACTCTCTCTTTTTTTGTTTTCTCTCTCTCTCTCTCTCTGGTGAAATATGTTGATTGGAAGGTAATAAGCTGTCAGGCAAGGTAATTGACTGACGACCCTCTTTTAAAATACCCAAGTGGTCCCTAAATATAAATACTGGGTAGAAGGACGGAACGACAAAGGCAATATAGAGAGATAGAGAAAGAGAGAGTACAGTTCGTTAGGAGATACAAAGAGCGCTGTTCTCAGGCAGTATAATATGCAGGACTTATCTATTCAGTACCGGTGACGTCCTTTTCATTATATTCTGGGAACTATTAGACGATTATATTCAGCCTAGGACGTATTCCAATTAATAGGCTACAAAGTCTAACTTTAGCTGAAATGAAATATAAAAGACATCGCAGGTACAGGAGGGGTTAACCCATAATTTACCGGTAAAATTTCTTCATTATATTCTGGAAGCTAGCATGCGATTATATTCAGCTTAGGAATGACGTCTACCAATTAGAATGGTATAGACTGTCTCAAATAATCCTTTTAGCTACTATACATCTCTCCCAAGCTACACAAAATCGTCTAATCATAGCGAGAATAAAATTATTAAGATGTCGCCGGTACATAAGGGGTTAAAAAAGGATCTACATTAATGATATCGGAAGTACTGGTACACGAGAATCTTGGCTGTCAGAGTAAGTTATTTGACCTTTTCCGCTAACTTGGTTAATCAAGGTATGGCAAGTGTTCAAAGGGTTTATATATTGGTTGATTTACGTTTTTTTTTTTTTTTTTTTTTAAGTTTCCTCCCTAGACCTCCATCAAGGTTAAACAAAACACATTCCCAAGGCACCCCTTCTAGATCAGATGGAACATTTTTGGTAGAAAATAGTCCTGGCCGAAGGCCAATTTTTCCCAAATTAAAGGCACGCTAGGACAAAAATTGACACCTAAATGGCACAAAAAGTCTTAATATTGAGTCTTAAAATCGCCAACCTAATGGGTGGAACGTTTTTAAATCTGAACATTAAAGGGGGCTAAACATGAGGGAGAAGGGGGCCAGGAAAAAAAAACATCCCTCTTAACCTGTTAAGCGCTAAATAGCCCAAGGAGCTAGGGTAGTTATTTGTGCATTTCTGCCAAAAAATTCGATCTCACAGAATTTAAAAAAAAGTACCTCAATGTCTTGGAAATAAGCAGCCACATCCGCCAATATATATATATCCACCCTAAAAAAATGTGGGTGTGGAGTTACGGTGGCTGCAAGTTGAAAAAAATGGGCTGATAGGCACGACATCCCCGAGCGAGCGAGTGTGTGTGAGTGAGTCAGGCGGGAGGAGAGAGAGAGAGGGTGGAGGCAAGAACGTGCGATTGATGAGAAGCAACGCTCTATATCTCGCCTAAAAAGCACCTTTATGGTTTCACCTGTTCATATTCATGAGTAAGGCAGCCCATGTGAATAATATACACTGATAAATGAAGCGCAGAGACGCATACGGACGAATAATAGGCGAAATAAGAGTGGTGTATTGAGAAAGGTGGGTGGCGCGGGAGAGAAAAGGGGTCAGATTACAGTGGGTAGATGAGATTAGCGTGGGTGTATGCACAAATTTAGACCTTATAGACACTTTGTGTTGTCGTTGCTATATTGTAAACAACGATAAGGCTTCTTGGATGGCGCAGTATGTTAGAGTAACCCGATATCTCATTACACAATTTTTACGCACTATTTGCTTGCAACTCATGGATGAAAGGTTATTTATTTACTTGTAAATTTCTTTACTGTTTGTTCGTAATGATAGAATATGTTAGGTTATGTAAAAGTATTATACATACTAAATACTTCGATATACACAAGTGTATCGAGGGTATTTATATATTTTTTTTTGTCAAGCATTCGTCTGCCCGAAAATACGTACGCACTAATTGCTGTCAGTATAGTGTGAACAGTCATGGTCTAGTGGTTAGAGTGATGGACTGAGTGAGATGTAGGCCTAGAGACGTAGGCCTAGAGACGTGGGTTCGAAACCAGAGAGGTTATGGGGATGTTTTTGGAGTGTTTATATCATTTGAAATGTTTTTTTTTTTACATACTTACGCCCTGCTATTCATAAAGTCGAAAACTTTGATGAATAGCAGAGCGTAAGTATGTTTTTTTGTGTTTATTTATTTGTTTTTTGTTTGTTTTTTTGTTTTTTTTATTATTACAAAAGGTTGTTACAAAAGGTTAGTACATAAGTATAATATTACATAGGTATATATATAAATAAAACAAAATATTGCCTGGCTAATGAATTAAACTGAAATAATAAATGAAAATATTGCTTATATATACAGTATACTGTATACAATAATATACTGTGTATATATATATATATATATATATATATATATATATATATATATATATATATATATATATATATATATAATATATATATACAGTATATACCAAAACATATGAACTTATCCTACAACTATAATTTGTACATGTTATGATAATATTATCACGTTGGTCAGGTACGGGCAAGTAGGTAGGCAGGCAGGTGTTTTGAGATCACGTTGGTCAGGTACGGGCAGGTCAGGTACGGGCAGGTAGGTAGTGAGGTAGGTAGTGAGGTAGGTGGGCGGGGCAGGAGTTTGGCTGAGATAGGGCGACACAGGTACCACTCCTAGTAGTACTTGAGTGAGTGGTAGTCCCTGAAGCACTCGCCCAAACACAACCCAACGTTGCATTCCTTGCACATTGATGTGACTCGGCTTCTTTTTGTGGCTTTCTGGTGGAGTGGGCACAGACCTGGCACTGTACTTGCAGCCTCCGGGTGCCAGATAGCTCGGTGTGGATAGGGTAGTGTTTGTCATATCCATCAATGACTCTGTCTGGGAGGTTGACTGCACGGCGACCCCTGTGACCGGAGACTGGTTGGTGTTTCTCTAGGAGTTGGTAGGCGACGTTGTATATGAACTCCCTGAACTTGAGTTTTTTGTTCGGGGCCATGTCTTTTTTTACCAGCCACATGTTGTAAGCGTTGAGCATCGTGATGTCAACAAAGTGAAGGAAAAGCTTGTGATACCACTTCACTGTTTTTCGTAGGCACTCAACGCCTGCAAGCTGGCAATCAGACTTGTCCACAAGGCGCATGTACTTGGTATAATCCACCACCATATCAGGTTTCTGGATAGACTTCTTGGTACGGTAGTGGAATTTACCAGAGTCCACTTGGGCACCTGTATGGACAGTCGAAAGCAGGTGGACTGGTCGCTTATCGAGCCACTTTACCGCCAGAACTTTCCCAGACTTCTCCAGCTGCTTGTAGTGCTCTTTCTTCTTTCTTCTTGGTCTGTCCTGTCTGCGGCGCCTTTGTTCCTCTGCCAAGTCGTCATCAGAAGCGGTGTCACTGTGGGAGGGGTTGTCCAGTTCTATGCGATTGCCTTGGAACTTAGGCATGAACTTCCTGTTAATTCTGACAGTCCCACATGCCCCCGTTTTGTGGTCATGGAGGAACTGGCAGAGTGCAGGACTTGTATACCAATTGTCGGTGTACAACGTGTGCCCCTTGTTCAGGTAGGGCTCCAGCATCTTTTTCACAATGTGCCCTGACATGCCCAATGGGTCGTTGCCACCGACTTTTGGAATGTCTACATCAGTGCCGGTGTATACGATCATGTCGAGCACTATTCCACTTTCACAATCGCACAACACAAAGATCTTGATCCCGAACCTGTGTCTCTTCAAGGGAATGTACTGCTTGAACACCAGGCGTCCTTTGAAAAGCACGAGCGACTCATCAATCACCAGGTTGGCAAAGGGGTAGAAGAATTTCCTGTACCTTTGCAACAACATGGTCAACACATCCCGAACTTTCCATATTCTATCAGCTCGGTTTGGATTATTATTGTCTGCGAAGTGCAAAAATCGCAGAAGCAAGAAAAATCTATCACGAGCCATATATTTCCGGAAAATTGGGGTGTTGATGATTGGGTCGTGCTTCCAATAATGCTCCATTACATGCTTCCTGCAGAGAGGCATGATTAGCAACAACGCAAAGAACACAAGGAGCTCAGGGACAGTCGTATCAACCCATGCACGAATTCTTGCTCTAGGAGATATCATATCAATTCTTTCCCTCACCCAGGTAAAATAGCCATTGGTTTGGGAAACGAGATGAGATAATACCTCCTGGTCAAAAAATGCACAGAAGAAATCAGATTCCGTGGACTGGTCATTGCAGTGGCCCTGCAATGACCAGTCCACGGAATCTGATTTCTTCTGTGCATTTTTTGTTGTGCAGTCTGCTGTTGAACCAGCCAGATTGGCATTGAACTGGTGCAAATCTGGTTGGAAATGGGACCCTTCAGACCAGGCAAAATTATACGCCCGTGGGGGATCAGGATCAGCCCCTCCGTCAGCCACGTCGTCTGCGCCTTCGTCGTCAGACAGGTCTTGGTCATGGTCACGGTGCAGAAGTACATCGTCGTCTTCCGAATCCTCTGCACCTCCCTCATATTGGTCTTGATCCTCCTCAGACTCGCTCCCACTATCACCACCCCAGCCATAGTTCCTGGGATCGAAGGCTTCCCCTTCTGCAGCGTCGTCGTCAGAGGAGTCAGGAGGGAAGAGGAGGGCGTCAAACTTGGATGGCGTTAGACCGGCTGCCAAAACTCTACGAGGCCCTCCAACAGCAGCAGGTGCATGGGTGGGCGTGGGTGGTGGAGCAGGGGCGTGCGTGGGCGGTGGTGCAGGGGCGGCCGTGGTGGGCAGTGGTGCAGGGGCGGCCGTGGTGGGTAGTGAGGCAGGGGCGGCCGTGGTGGGTGGTGGTAGTGGTGGCAACGCAGGGGTGGTAGAGGCGGGAGGTGTCACCTTACTCCTCTTGAACTGATAAGGGTGTCCTTTACCCTTACCTTTCTTGCCAACTACCCCCGATGCTCCTGCATCCCCAGGACGGCCACTTGTACTTCCTGTGGTGGTGGGCGCCGTGGGCGTCGTTGCCACAACAGTAGAGGCAGTAGTTGTTGTGGTAGCAGTTGTCAGAGCAAATGCTGAGGACAATGACCTCTTCGCACTCGTCGTGCTTGTTGCACGTGTCGTGCCTCTCCCACCACGTGTCCTGCCTCTCCCAGCACGTGTAGGTCTTCTTGGCTGCACTGGCTCATCATCCTCAGAAGTATATACGTAGGAGGGGTCCCTGGCACGTGTTCGTGTCCTGCCACGAGCACTAACACCGCCAGCAACAGGGTTGGGCGAGTCAACAGGGAGCGAGTCAGGGGAGCGTGTAGGCTCCATAGTGACTGAGAGCGTACTGCGTGTGTAGACTGTGTGGGGTGCGTGCGGCGGGTGGTTGTGGGTGCCATCGAGAGGTACCATGTCGCACTAAACGTGGCGCAATTTGTGACTCCCTAGACAGCTTGGCGCCGTTTTGGTACGCTTTTAAAAATCCTGCTTCCGTGAGGCCTATCGCGTTCCCTATAGGAAGCCTTCCGTGAGGCCTATCGCGCTTGCCGGGTTAAGTACTAGAGCAGTGTGGTAAGTAAATTTTGGAGTTTGGGGGATGAACTTTAACCCCTTCTTTACGAGCAACGTCTTTTATAATTTTTCCTGGCTACTATTAAACGATTTGTTTCAGTTTAATAGGGGCCTCTAGCAATTAACAGGCTTTAAACTATCTCGCTTAACCCTTTGACTACCACAAATCCTTCGTAAACTATACAAAATCGTCTGAAAATAGCTAGAATAACATTGAAAAGACGTCGCCGGTAGAGAAGGGGTTACGGCAGGGTGCAACGGGGGAGGAGAGTTGTAGGAACACGTAAAGCAGTGACAAGGAATAGGGAGGTAAGCATGGAAGTAAAGAAGTCACTGAATGATAGTGTGGTGATCTCGATACTGACGTACGTACACGAGTGAAGCATGAGAGTTTTTTGGAGTGACACAAATCAAGAATGAGAGGGATCGAATTGAGCTATTATTTTAAACATCGTTTTTAAAACCAATATACAATAAATGAGAGCATAAGATTCTGCCAGTATTCAAACCCAGGATATCACATACATACCTTGCATGCTCTAACAATTACACCATCAAAACTATTATAAGTATAGCAGATGACCACGATTGAGAAGCGCGTGTGGGGGGTCACATGGAGAGACTGATAAATGAGGAAGTATGAGAGCGATGTGGTGTGGATAGAGATGTGTTGGAGAGTGTGTGGAGGAATACCTTGAGGTAGTTTGGTCATGTGGAGCATATAAGTGTGAGATGGAAGGCCAGAGAGGGAGAGGTAAACCGAGAATGAGATGGAATGATGGAGTTGGGAAGTATAGGAGTGATAGTGGTGTGGGGCGGGAGGAGGGGCACTGGCTGACGGATGACAGAGGAGCATGGAGGCTGTTCATTCGTGCCCATCCCCTCGGGGATTGAGGCATATGGGAATCGATAGTTCATTATGATGTTCCCTATCACCAGTTAGGTTGTGTACGCCAATACCCTGTTCCAGAAGCTAAAGCTATTGAACAGTAGCCTCTATAACTTACAAGCGACTAGAGTAATCCAGTTAATTTCTTCTACCAATAATTGGTAATAGGTTTGGAAATTAACTGCTAAATTGCTCTAGCACTTTTGGAGTTACAGGGGTTAGAGTTCACGATTTCTTACCTACCCTATTTGGAATAGGGTAATGGACTTACCGAATTTAGGCTACCCCATATAACTTTCCGTGTATGTGCTAAATCAGCCCCAAAAAGGCAGCTGCACCCAATCTCGCATATTATCTCCTTCCCATTCCTTCGTTCCTCATGTCATCAAACCATCTCTCTCTCTCTCTCTCTCTCTCTGACAGCCACACACCAACACACAGAAACTCACTTTCACAGCTTCATTCCTCATTCTCGTCAAGCTCCCTCAGTCCGCCCAGACACATAAAATATTTCACTTCTAACAACCCAATGTTTTTTTTCATTATCAGTACCCGCCCCCTCTTGTATATATATATATATATATATATATATATATATATATATATATATATATATATATATACAGTATATATATATATATACAGTATATATATATATATATATATATATATATATATATATATATATATATATATATATATATATATATATATATAATTAATAATCTACCCTATTAATTTCACTCCATCACCAAACACCACCCAATGAAATTAATTAAAGCATGTGATATCCCCGGGATTCGAACCTGGGTTACCACATACAGATCTTAAACACTCTTAATCATTTCTCCATTAAGACAGTTATAAGTACAGGATATGACACGCTTATTATCCATTTTATCGAATACTGGATATTAATCTAACCATGTACACTACACCCAACAGAAATGTTAAGTTTATTATATCACCAACCCCCCAATTACCTTGCGTATATACCTAATTAATGAAATCATGAAATGTTATGATTAAATGTGGCACTCCCAGGATTGAAAGCTAGGCTACTCACACTAAATCCAGCACACTAACCATTATGCCACCAAGACAGTTACATAATAAACCTACCCTGCCAGACTACAGTACAGCTACCTAAATCATTTTCCGCCTTCTATGTACTGTTCAGTACAGTTGGTGGCTCTAATTAACCAATTTAATTCAAAATTCAATTCAAAATAGTTTATTGTCATAGTAATACATTGTTAATTATTGCTACATTTAACATCATATCAATAACACAAACTACGACAATGAAGACTAGATACCAAGTGGTATATGTGTCCCTTTATTTTGTATACAAATATAATAAAATTTTATTGCATAACAGGGAGTGCAAGTGCAAGTGCTGAGTGAAGTGAAATACTAAAAATAATAATAATAAATAAATAATAATAATAATAATACAAACAAATACAAATATAAAGACAAAATCTTATAAAATAAATCAATATACCTCTGGTTTAATTAGCATACATTAACCCACTGAGCACCAGCTAATTATAAAGAAAAGTACATCGAGAGACCGGCCGATTTGGCCAATTTTTTTTTCTTTTTTCTTAAATGGATGAAATAGGTGAGAAATGAAGAAGAACAAAAAAACACTCACCTTGGTCATTTGGGGGTCGTAAAGGGGGGGGGGGGGCAGCCTCAGACATCACCTGAGGCCGGGCGGCCTTCAAAGTTCCCACCCGGCCAGCCACAGCTGAGCGCGGCAGCATGGCAGATGTACGATGCGTCCAGTTTTCGAGTGACGGTTATTTACACCACCGGAGCATCATGTGTGTCTTCACAGTTCATATACTACCAACATGTATCACATAATGTCACTATAAGTGAAGTAATAGTGTGATAAGTGCTTAGATATAAGTTTTATTAGTGCTCACGAGTGGCAAGACCGTTGCGCGTCCCCGTTGCCATGGAGACTGGCGGCCATCATGGTCTCAGACAATAACAGAACGCACGTACGTACACACACCCAGCTGACTGACACGCGCCCCCAACACTTTCCCTTTTATTGTCTTTCTCTCTTACTCACCCGCTTTATTCAGTTTATACTGTCACTTCCCCTCTTTATTCAGTTTATACTTTATCATATGTTTTATAGTTATAAAATATGGGTTTCACACATTTTTTATGCACTTTTTACTTAGAAATATGCTATATTTACACTTATTGGTGTCCGTTATTGTTTTACGTATATTTGAATGTCAATCTCACTTACATATTGTGTTCGGCACTTTGTATATATTTATTATTTACACTAGGTTTATATACACACACACTTCACATTTCATAGCGTCTTTTATCGCAGTCTTTGAGTACACTCTTTTAGAAATGCTCAAGGGTGTGATACTCCCTGAAGCATTCCGCGAAACACAGTCCAACATCACATTCTCGGCACATATACCTGGTATCTGATCTCGCAGGGACCCTCTGTGTCATGTTGCGGCACGCATGACACCGTCTCCGGGGTTTTTCATTGTGTTCTGTGGGCGGCACATATTCAGGGAAGAGGCGTTGTGTCAGCCTGACAATCCCTTCTGCTGCTGGCCGTCGATGGGCGGGGGGTTGCTGGAGGTGGGAGGCAGTCATGTATTCCCTCAACATCTCCCTGGACATCTCGGTGCAGAAGTTCTCCATCGTTTCCTGCTTGCCGGTGATTGTTGCGTGGAGGATGTGGCTGTTATAGAGGGTGAGATTGAGGAGGTGGAAGAATAACTTCTTATACCACCTCATCATCTTCCTCACACACTCAACTGACGAGATTACAGCATCTGATTTGTCCACCAGCCGCATTTTGATGTTATAATCACAGATGGCCAAAGGTTTCTTGATAATTTCGCCAGTTGCTCAGTCACTACGTCTGCTGTCTTGGAAGATGGGATGGTGGACTGTTGTGAGGACGTTCACATCCTGGTTATCCATCCAGGACAACATGAGGACATTGTTAGCCTGCTTGTAGATGATGGAGCCCTTTTCCTGCCTGGGTGGTAGTTCGGGCATGAAGATCCGATTCCTCCTGACGGTGCCACAGACTCCTGTAGTGCGGCTATGCAGGAACTTGGCAAGGGAGGGACTGGTGTACCAGTTGTCCAGGTACAGTATGTGGCCCCTGTACAAGTAGCCCTGCATCATGGTGATGATGACAGCCCCAGAAATTCCATATGTCCTCGTATCCACCAATTCTGTTTTCTTGCCCATATACAGAATTAGGTCCTGGATGTAACCGGTTTGACAGTCACAAATCACGAAGGTCTTCAGGCCATGTCGATGTCGTTTGCTGGGCATGTACTGCCGGATGCCAATATTCCCCCTCCACAGCAGCAAATTCTCATCAATAATGAGCTTCTGATGGGGTTTGAAGGCGGCAGCAAGCTTCACTTTCAGGTACTCGAAGATGGGTCTTATCCTCTCCATGGGGTCCTTCATTGCTCTTGGTTGACTTTGTTTTCTGGTGTGGGCTGCCAGGCTGTCAATCAAATGTAGGTTCCCCATTATGGTCATGAACCTATTTCTGCTCATTATTTGGCCAAAAATAGGGGTTCGGACGAGGGAATCCCAGGACCAGTACTTTTTTATGGAGGATTTCTTTGTGACCCCCATCAGGATGACAATGCCCAAGAATGTGTAAAACTCTGGGACATCTAGGGCGGACCATGACAGCCTTGCAGAGTATTTGAGCTGCACCTTCCCAGCCATGAAATAATAATTGTACCAGTTGGTCTGGTCAACAATTAGAGCCATGAGATTTGTAGTAAAAAACTCCTTGAAGATTTCAAGTCTTGTGGTCTGGCGCCCCTGGATTGGGAGCGTAGGGCCGGCAATCCCACCGCCCACAAAGTTGTAGTCGGTGGGCACAAAACTTTCTCCATCAACCCAATCCCACACGTCGGGTTGCGCGCCACCTTCGTCGCCAGAGTCGTCAGGAGGGGAGTCACCATCAGGGTGGCGGGAGGGCCTTGCCCTGACTCTTGCCGTGCCTCTTGCACTTGCCCTCAACCTCGGCCTTGGTCGAGCCGACCCAGCCCTTGCTCTCGCACCGCAAGGGGTGGGGCATCGTATTAGGGTCACCTTAGAACCGCTTCGACCACGCCCACGCACAGGACCACGGGCACACCCACGTATGCTGATAGGGCGTTGCGCACGATCAGGGCGTTGTGGCGACGCAGTCGGTGATGGTGTCTGAGTGTCGTGTCTGTGGGAGGTCCCAGGCTGAGGAGAAGGAACAGGTGAGTATGGTAGTGGTCCGGGAGGTGATGGTGGGGGCGAGTCAATCCGGGCTGATAAGGGAAACAGGCGGCGTGCGGGGTGGCGTGGGTGGCGTGGTGGAGATGATTCTAGGGTAGGCATATCCTCATATGTTTCTTCTGAAGAAGAAGTCAATGGCTGCGCTGCTAAGATGGCTGCACCCCTGCGCAACCCATAGAAAGTGTTAGGGGTTGCCGCTTTTAGTGGAGAGGCAATGCGGGGTGGTGGGGAACGCAAACGCGGGGGAGCACCACGGCGAGGCACGTGTGGTGTCGGACCTTGACCCACCTCATCCTCCTCCTCCTCATCCTCACGTTTTCTCTTCTCTTCTCAGCCCTACGATGAGAAGGTGGAATGTTAAGGATGGCCATGGGGTCTGGGTCATCTGCCTCATCCTCATTATGCTCTTCCCCACTTGCTGGAGAATCCACTATGTCACGGGGAGCGATAGGGGAACGATAGCTACTCTCCTCCCTTTCTTGTAACATGGCGTACCGATGAGAGATGGGGACAAAGGGTTCCTCCTCATGCATGACGTCTATCTCGGCCAAAGTGGGACTATATTCGTCCTCTGAATCGTAATTTGACGATCCAGTGTCACTATCAGGCACATCACTCTCTTCATATATGGCCATGGCATCGTCAAGGGATATTCCCCTGTGTGGGTAACGATGTGGTAAATCCGACATGGTGTTGCACTCGCGAGATGTATGGGTAAACTGACTTTGCTTTGTCACGCACGTCTCTTGTCCCAACAAACCTAGATTTGGGGGTTGCCATACATTGCCTACATCCTAAGGAATATCCCATACAAATATCAAGCCTATAGCTACCATAGGACAAGAGTAAATAAGGTCGAAAGTCGTTGGGAGATAAGTGGGTACAGTGTTTTTCATCACCTCCCCCGCATGATCACCCACCCGGCAGGATTTGGGGGATAGCTGAGTATGGTCAAGTAATGCGTACATCCTAAAGTGTATCTCACACAAATTTCAAGCCTATAGCTCCCATACGACAGGAGTAAATAAGGTCGAAAGTTGCAGTGAAGTAAGTGGGTAAAGTGGCGCCACTAATCCGCCCACCAGCACCCGTGCGGCCTGCCTGGGCGGTTGCCGCGTACCGCTACTGTTCGGCAACAATCTACGGTATATCCCCTACCATTCCCAAGCCATTTCCTACCATACGGGCCGAATAATAGAGGTTTTAGTGGCCGACGCAATGTTTGCGTCGCTGGGGTTCAGCGTTACATACATTGCCGATGCAAACGGTGCGTCGCTGGGGCTCAGTGGGTTAATGGTTCTTTAGGTTTGATAAACATTAAATATTGGCATTTTGTTATTCAATAGGAAGCTCTTTAATTTCTTCTTCTAATACAAACGAACAATCGTCTATGATTCCTGATAATCCGTTCCATATATGAGCGCCTTGATGTCTAAATGTTTTCTGTACCATAGCTGTTCTTCCCGTAGCCACGTGAAGTTTATTACACTGCCTAGTACTATAAGAGTGTACGGTATCATTCCTTATACCACATGCGAGTTTCAAGGTATAAGGACATTGGATTGTTATATACCAATATACTGGGTGATTCAAAACTCTACCGACAATATTTTGAGGAAATATATGTGCATATCCCAAATAGGAATATCTAAGTAATAAAATATAAAAAATACATTAAGAATAAATTATAAGACTTGCTAAATTCGTAGCAAAGCAGAGTTTCATTCAAACTTACACATCGGGAGATAGGAAATTGAGGTCTTTGCTAACAGTCTGTAATTTAAAATTAGATACAATGGTTAAGTTGGTAATATTATGGAAGGCATATTGATGTAACATATTGAGTATGATTGTTACATCTGATAGATGTAGCAGTTTCTAGATTATGTTTTGATTAGCTCAACTCCCTATTGTGAAATGGTAACACTGATGTTAAAGGCAATGATGTAGCCAACACCCCAGTCAACTGACCGAACACTTAATAACACAATCACGAGATTCGAGCTGATCCCGAGGCTTCGGGGTGCTTTTTCTTCCGTCCGACCACCAACGCCTTTCTAAGCTACTAGTGACTACTCCCTTGGAAATTAATTTGAATTTGTGCAATTGTTCATTAAATTTAACATTCACACGAGTAGTACTTTTCACTGAAGGGAACAAATTATATTTATTCGCTAAGTACACCCAGAAATAAATACCTCGGTGGGTGGTGGGATACCTACGGTTCAAGAAGAGATATTACTGAAATTATATAATAAAACAAAAGTAAAACATTATAATTTTGAATAATGCCTAAATTATCAATTGCTGGTAATCAACTTGATTTAGGTAGTGTTTATAGAATACGGAACTCCTCTCCAGTGACAAAGGGATCTGATTATTCTGCAGCGGTTATTTAAAATTTGACAATCATGTACAGGGTTTCATAAATCCTCATGTCTCATCTCACTGAACAAAACTGCGATTTTGTCAAAAGAAAAACTTGGTAAATTTTTAACTATTGTTTCAGCTTACTTATTACAGTACAGTAGAGCACGGGTTACGACAATTACCATACTATTGTTTCAGCTTACTTATTACAGTACAGTAGAGCACGGGTTACGACAATTACCATACTATTGTTTCAGCTTACTTATTACAGTACAGTAGAGCACGGGTTACGACAATTACCATACTTATTACAGTACAGTAGAGCACGGGTTACGACAATTACCATACTCATTACAGTACAGTAGAGCACGGGTTACGACAATTACCATACTTGTTAAAGCCAACGTTCGCTCTGAGCTACCGTGAGAACATAGATTCATTTAGTTGTTCACCTCGCATGTAATGCTTCAAAACAATTACCTCGATCGTCCAGGGTTTGGCGAGAGAGTAGGAGTAGTATTCGGTTTGTCGGTTACAATATCGTAGGAATATGCCGTTTAACTTTAATCATTTATTTCCAATGAAATATGCATTTTTAGGCAAGAACTCATGTAAGACAGTATGCTCCATAATATTTACATGATTTACCCTGGAATTTTATCGATAGAGTTTTGAATCACCCTGTATAGCAGAAGTACAAGTTAATTATATGGCAGTATTCCATATCTATTGTATGTATGTATCTACTCAGGCCCATTCCACACTTTTCCTTTTTTTGTTCGGGGGGTGGCCGACTCGAGACAGAGCCCGAATAGGGACAACATTTAAAGCTCCTATTCTTAGGGTCCGGGACCACGAACGCGAACCCTCGCCCCTATCTCTTTTTTTTTTTTTTTTTTTTTTTTTTTTTTTTTTTTTTTTTTTTTTTTAAGGGGAGAAAGATACCAGGTCCCCCGCCCCTATCCAAATACACAAAACAAAATGCAACATACTTTTCATCCATCAGAAACTTACATTAATATTTAATTAATCAATGTTTCAATATCAATGTTTACGGATATATCTTACTTATAGCTGAAACTCGCAAGTGGTCAAATGCTGCTCACATAGGCTCCAACAGATATAAAATTACGGAAGTCAGGACAGCTTTATTTCTGGAAGACATTTTAGTATCATTATTATACAACTACGAGGTCATATTTTACTTTTGACCATGTAGAATTAAGGGGAAGTATTTTTTTTTCTGAACTCCATTCTCCTTCATGTTGAGCCTCATTAGTTTTCTCAATATAAGACTTTCGCCTATTTCTTTATCAATATTAGGCTAAGACCTTTCGTGCCATTCAGGCGTGTCGATTATTTCCTGGCGAAAAATAGCGAGCCTGTAATTTTCGAGGAAGCAGCCTTCGTCCGGGACATTTTTCTACCAAAAAATGTACAAATTTATCTTGAAGGGTGGTCATTGAGATGATATTTATTAAGCTTGATAGAGGTCTAGGGAGCAATCTAAAACAAATATGTACAGCATACCGGTAATCATGAACAATAAATACATTGATAAAATAACGTCCCCTTAACCCATCCTGTACCAGAGGGTATTACCATAAATGTACCCTACAGTACCAGGCAGTGTGCCCAAAGTGGCTTCAGAGGCAAGAGATAACACCCTCCCACCCAACCAAGCTGAGAAGCGTTGCCAATGCCTCAGAGCAGCGCCTATAAGTCATGGTAGCATCTACCGCTCGATACTGGCAGTTACAAGGACCGCATATTACTGACAGCTGAGAGCTGTCGCTGGTACTGGCGAGTTACTTTTTACCAGTGGCAAGGTGGAAGTTGGTTGATTTAATTTAACCCCTTATGTACTGGTGACTTCCTTGTTTAGAAAATGCCTCCAGCAATTAATCTAATTAATTAATTTCACTCCCAACACCAAACACCTCCCAATAAAATTAATGAAAGAATGTGATCCTCAGGGGATTCGAACCTAGGGTTGGGTGGTGGCTGATCACTACCGTGTTTAATGGAGGAGCAATATTGGTTTGGTGGTTTCACAGGTAAGCCACGGTAGCATTGTCCGTTTCCTAGTCATTCATGTGTGACTTTACCCTCATGACACAGGGATAAGTGGCTTAATAATCCACTTTTGGTAATGCACAATATTAAAAAAAAAAAAATAGGGGACGGTGTGAAACAAGTTGTGGACAAATATCAGACTGATTCAACTGTTTGTTCATAAGTTATTCACGAAAAAACGATGTACCACGGCCTCTGAAACCCATAGTAGACACCACTAACTGTTATTGTGGTGGTGAGTGACTGATGTAGATACCACTAACTATTATTCATATACCCCTTCCTCTTGACCATCTCCCAGGGAATAAAAACGGTATTAATATAGGCTTATCCCTCAATACTTTCACCTTCACCTAACCAGCACCGAAAAATGTAAACATTTGTCTTGAAAATGGACCTTGAGCATAGTTTATTTAGCTTGATGGAGGTATAGGGAGGAAACTAAAACAATTATATACACATGCATACATATATAACATCTACCTTCTTAACAAGTCCAATCCCAGCGACGGCTACTAGCGGTCAGTAGATAAGTCACTCCCCAGTCCCAGCGACGGCTAGTAGCCGTCAGTAATGTACTTTCCTTGTAACTGCCTGTATCAGGTTGTACCTGGGACCACGACCGTTTGAGCACTGCTCTTGATATGGCAACAGTTTTCAGCTTATATAAAATCCTCTGAAGGCTGGGGGAGCCAGATAAGGGACTGGGGTTCTCGCAGAAAGGCTCCAGTCCTGACATTATTCTTGACTTACAGTGTGCTCTCTTAATAATCCAATAGGGTTGATAGCCTCTGGTGTCCTATTTTAACAGAAAATGGGAACCAGTCTTCCTACATCTCTTGAGGTGAAAGGTTGTTCTATCTTGCCATGTTGGCCACATTGCTTGGGACCAGGGGGGGGGGGAATTTTTATTACTGTATCCTATGGTACAGTAGGGGTTAATAAGGTTACTTGAAGTATTATCAACATTTAACAAGACAATACGATATGTTATTATATCCCAAATATTCCAGAAATTGCCTGTACAGGCTCACAGAATCAAATGGGCGTAACCACGACGGTACTTTGTCCAAACCCCAAGGCTGATCCAACTATATAACCATCACCACAATAGTTTGAGATCCTTTCACAAACCACCAGATCCCTTTAGCTCCTCCTTCACTTCTATCCCTCTACCCATAACCTAATAAAGTTTGGGTATGAAAGGGATAATAATATTGTCCATAATTGTATGGAATGCCCTTAAAAAGGTATAATTACACCTGTGTACTATCAGGGTTGAAAGGTTTAATATACCTTTTCATACACATATTATACCCTATCGGAGGTTGGTATAATCAGTTCGATGGCACAAAATACATGATAATTAATTACCGCTACTGTACGCTTCCTCCCTTTCATCCCCTAATGGTATTTTCCCATGACCGCCTCCAGACGACTCTGCCCTTTTCATTTCTTTTGACGTTTATTCACTTCTATTCCGATCGGTCCAGTTTCATGTAAGTGTAAGCTACACTAGGACAGTCACTCTGGGATTAATGGTCTTATCAACTCGTAGCTATATCGAACTGAATTGAATCTTTATACGGTACTGTTATTATTTTTAGCCTAAAGGGTATTTCACACATTCACTATTTCCGTTGATTCACAATTTGCTTCAACGATATCGACGGTTCAACGATGGTGCCTCGATGGCACAAGGACGGCACATCGACGTTTAATAGGTCAACATTTTGAGCATACTCATACATTTTCGCGCCTCGTCGACACGTGGGACGCCACCAGGAATACCAATCCGGGATTGTGCCATGTTTTCAAAGTCGTGGGGCGTCGGGAGCAAAATCCTGCATGTGTCACGTGCCCTTAAACGACATCAACGTATGGACATAAAGACTTGTGGATGAAAAGACTTAATGCCGAACTGAAAAGTTGGTGAAACAGAAACAAGTTGTGCGAGAATATCATTACTATATCGGCGAACGGATTTATAGGTGTAGAATAATGTGTGACGTACAATTAATAGTAAGGGGAGGTATGGCGGAGTGGTCTTGCCACTGGACTGGTAATCCAATGGACCCGGGTTCGAATCCCGAAATGTCAATGGGAAGATAATATTGGGATGGAATTGGTGCTATACCTAGTATCAGTGCATTACCACAAAGCCCACCGAAACGCCTAATAAGTACCCTCATTGCTCCCTGATTAAATAGCACTGTATGAATAATCCCATATTCAAAATATGCAATAAGGGGGCAATGTCTAGTGAGTTCATTGCTCAGTAGGTGGCATTCTGAGAGTGAGGGTCTGAGTCTTAGAAGTGAGACAGTGAAGTACTGGAACGAGGCAGCTTCAGAGATGGGGCTGCTTCGAGCCTCGAGTGACCAACTAAGCCCTCTGCATCCTGCGAAGGCAAGATGGCAGGAGCTGGTTGCAGCTAAAAGTGCTTCACATATCTCGCCCCGTAGACTGAAACGAGACCTCAAGGGTTTCACCGTTCAATAACGGTTGAATGTGCAGGCTCTCAGCCTATGCCTGTGAGGGAATAGATGGAATATAGAAGAAAACAAATAACAAATAAAATATCTGCATATAAGGCAACACAAAATTATATAAAAAATATCTTGCAGTGTCAAGGCGTCTCTTATTTTGTATCCCTGCTAATACTACTGTGGACTAAAATACATTGCTCGGAAATAGCAAAATCAAGCAAAGTCCCAATAATAATTAAATATAATGGTATCATGATCAAAAAGGTCAGATCAGATAGGCAGAAAAGATTTCTGCAATTAACTTCTTGTAGGTGGAACGACTTGAACATGAAAATTACTTTGGGATAATTTAATTGTGGGTGAATAGTGGGTGGGCTTACGAAAGCAAGCAGCCGACAGTGCCATTCAGTAATGCCAGGAGTTCGTCAGGAGTGATAAAAGTAAATTCAGTAAAAAACCGGATATCGCATGGATGTAACCCGATTCCCTGAAAGAACTATCAAACTACTTACTTAAATCATATAAATCTCAGAAATTGTTTTAGTGTGGCGCAAGTGATATGGGCACGCTTACTCTTACCCTTCACTGACCACAAAAGACAAACCCTCCTCTCGTCAAAAACAAAACAAAACAAAAACAAATGTCTACCAGGGACATGTGTACAAGGTGTAAGCTTAATATACTTGTGAATAAAGACACAGAATGCCAGATATGCAAACTAACATACCACTGGGTTTGCGTAGGGCTGACACCAACCTCCGATAGCAACAGGTCACCTCTCCCTGAAATCCCTCCACCCAGAAACCTCCCACGTTATTGCCATCTATGGCAATCGACCACCTTTGATCAAATTAATTCTCAGGATGAAACAAAAGCCACCATAGACCAAAATGAATTTGTCATGGAAAATCACCCTATGGAAACCCCCCAGATTATGGATATTGATTTTGATCCTAAAGACATTATATCAAATGTAATTTGTAAACATAATTATACTATATCGTATCATAATATGATATTATATTAAACAAAATTATCATAACAATACATACAAATACGTTTGGCAAAGAGAACATAATAATATAATTAGCACAATTAAAACTAATAATAGAGGTCAATAGAAGCAGTCATTACAGAACACAATGGACATGATTATAAATCACAATGAATGATATACAGTATGGTACATACAATAATGAGAATGAATAGAACCACACACACATCAAAATTATAAGTATTATGTCCACTTAGATATGCTCACTCGCAATGACCATTGCACATGTCCTCATCCTGCCATCATGAAACACTCGTGTCACATTCCTACCGCCATCGCCTACCACTGTGACACAGTCTTTCCAGGTCTTACTCGTTCATGGCCGGCAGTCGTGACACTTGGGGTGCCATTGTGGCGCCCTTGTTCCCTGTTTCCTTCCTGTTTCCTTCCTTATACCATCGTCCCACGGTCCTTTGGCACAAAAATATGCCCAATATTCCGCCGATTCGAGAGCCATGGCCCGTCATGATGGTTGTCGTGCATGTGTGAAGTACAGTACCCTTTACTGGCAAACCACTAGGTAACCTATGCACATGATTTATATATTAATATAAATCAAGCAAATAGATAGGGGGCAAAACAAAAACTAGTGAAAAATGGGGTAAAATGCATAATCGTAGGTGGCCAAGTAGTTTACTATGGAAACTCCTCATAATAACATTTACACTGAGAAATACTAAACAGCTAAAAAAACAATAAATTCAATAACAAATATTAATTATAAGTTGCACAAAGAGAATATTAAAAATACACCCCGACTCACATGTCTTTGCATAGTACATTTCCACAAATGTTCTATCCACAACAGCATATTCCAGATGTTATAAGTTTTTCTGGAATGGAGAACACAATTATGCGAATCAATTTTGTTTTCATATTTTTGTTTTTCATTCTCCATTCTCTCATGTAGAACAAAAGAACTTAGCAGGAAGCCTTCGTTAACGGCTTCTACAGATCCTTCCTAAACTAAATATAATATGTAACCAATGATTTCTTTGAAAGCATCTCTGGGAGCCAGAGGGGTAACTCATGACCGCAATTGTTCATCAGATTCGATTAATTGATGGCTAGATATGGACATTTGCTGCCACTCCAGTAATCATGCCAGGGCCCATCAATGTCATATAGAATACTTCTTCCTGCTCCTACCTGTTGATAATTGATGCCGTTATCAGATACCAGGAGAGAGAGAGAGAGAGAGAGAGAGAGAGAGAGAGAGAGAGAGAGAGAGAGAGAGAGAGAGACACACACACAGAACGAGAGCGAGTGAGAACTAGAGATGTACTAAACTAATGGAATTTCCGAGTATTGCAAATGGAAATAAGAATCCCAGTTAAATATACCAGGTAAAAATGTTATACTCTACTATAGCAGACTAGATTACTGCGTTAGTGGAATGAGTCTCTCTCTCTCTCTCTCGCTCTCTTACAGCTAAGAATCGTGTAACCCCTGCTGTGTGCATAGAGACATATTGTGAGAATACAATTACAAATTGTATAAATAAATTCCTATAACATTTGAAATATTGTAAACGTGTTCAATGATGGTTTAGCTATAATTTACAAGACATGAGAACAAGTGTGGCTAATCACTAACTGGCAGCTAGAGAAGGAAGGTGGGGAGTTGGGGATAGTTTGGAGGTGGTAAGTGGGGTAGACTTGGACCCCATTCCCCCCTTCCACACTGCCCAGGGTGGAGGAGGGGAAGGAAGGAACCAACCCTAAGTAGCTTCTAGTATGCATGAGTGTCCAAATCACGAACACTCACTTGACATGAAAACCATGACTACCTACACAGCCTAAATACACACGAAACTCGTAACACACACGCTCATAAATAATAAACATACCATTATAACACAGATTGTTACAAGCATTCATCATTTCCACGAACCATACACAATTGGAAGTTTCCCTCACAATATATTATAAGTAGCCCAATAATAGACACATCGAACATTTAATTACCCAAGATCTCTCACAAACAACAAATACTTAATTGACTCACTTAGCTTTCTTCATCCTACATGCCTTCTCCCCCCCCCCCCCCCCACCCCACCCCCAATCCTTTACCTTGCTATTTTTAAGCGTGTGGAATTGGTGTCATCCAGCCCATAGTGAACACAGATATTGAAACTGAGTGTTAATTATTGAAAGATAACTTGAAATCTTCGAAGTTTTAAATGCTAACCTCGTCTTATTTCGTTCATTAAGGTGTAGGGTTTCACAGTGGGAAGGTTTAAGAATAGGGCTGATAGAGTTATAATGCATAAACTATGGTGTTATCCATAATGCAAGATCAGGCATCATCGGATTGAACGAGTTACTACTCTATAGGAAGCACAGTGTAGTTTTATATACGCTTGTAAATAACTTTGTCCTTAAATTATAATAATGGTCAGGTGTCAGTAAAGATAAAAATGGACTATACCGTGTCAATAGCCTGCTGGACTCAAGAACAAGAAATCACCAACTCCATACGAGAGAGTGGAGTATTAGGTCTTTCCTAAGTTTATGAAATTGTGTAAGGTTAGCCAGGATAAAGTAAATACAGTTGCCATGATACTGGAATGGTCAACACAGCATTACCTCTATCTACTGTATATCAAAGTGTTTAGTTTGTTCGCTCTGAATATAGTAAGATCTCATACTCCCCTCCCTGAATCAGTCGAAGATTTTGTTCCACAGATGGCTCAGTTTGATGGGACGGCAGGGGGAGCTTGTCGTAGCGTTGCAAGGGTAGGAAACAAGGGGGGGGGGGGTTTACAAATAACGCGATATATACAGTACGCTGTTAGTTAATATTCCCTGACGGTTATTACTGTGAGGATGACGTTTCATAACATGCAGTGAAGATTGCTAAGCTTATTTACTTCTACTTGTTCATATAATCATAATGTTCCTGAAGCTGATTTTGTAATGACCAGTAGATTCCCTCCTTTAGTAGCTGAAACGTCTCTCTCTCTCTCTCTCTTGGTTATCAGAGGTTATGTTGAAAGTAACACTATTATATACATCCATATATAATTTGTTATTAATGAATCACACTTTCAAATTAATTAATTAATATGATGAGAACTTAAGAATATATTTTGAAGTAGCATCACAAAGTAACATTATTCAGTTGCGGCCATATATAATCATATGCCTTTGAATTGACAAAAATAATATTCTCCCTCTCCGAGCTTTATGTTTCTATCATACTAGTTACTAAGGGGTGGAGGGAGATAAGATTGTGGAGGTGGCGGACGATGAGTGAAGAGGCGGGTGGTTGTGGTGGGATTGTTTAGACTGGTGGAGGTATGTATAATAACTGTAAATTTATGATATTTCAGTAGTGGGGAGATTGTAGGCACCAATCGATCAGGAATAGACCCAGGTGAGGTTATAGGCATGTGATAAAGAGTCGCTGGAACTCCTGTTTCATTTGCTTGGCCTCTCTTACTGATTTTCTTTGTGCCTCATTTACACTGAGAGCAATCCAGCTAGCTCTCACAAACACCTCCTCCTCCTATCCACTTCACTACACTAAACATGCACACCACACTTCATTCCTCCACACCAAAATTAAAAAAACACAAAATTATGAATTTTAGCCCAGCCTCGGAGTCCCCAGGGGGGGGGACCATAAATGCCCCCTCACCCGACCGACCATCCCCTGACGACCCCACACAATTACCTGGACCTCGGCCTGTTACTCTTTCTATTAATTTCTGCAACATTCGCGGACTTTCCTCTAACTTTCACTCTGTTGAACACCATCTCTCCTCCTACAAACCTGATCTTCTCTTCCTCACCGAAACCCAGGTGTCTGTAGCAACATCCAGCAACCCCTTCTCTGTATCCTCCTACTTTCTCTATCCTAGTTTCAAAGCCAAAGGCGGATGTTGTGCATATGTGCACAACAAACTCACTTGCTCTCGTGTTCCCGATTTCGACTCCTCTGAATTCTCAACTTTATGGCTCAAACTCTCCTGTCATTCTCTTACTAAATATTTCTGTGCTGTCTATCTTTCCCCTAACTCTACCAACTTTCCTAAATTCTTTGACTATCTAAACTCTACAGTGGAACACATTCTATCCATTTCTCCTTTCTCAGAAATCTCCATCTTAGGAGATTTCAACGTTCACCACCGCCAATGGCTCTCCTCTCACACTACTGATCCACCTGGTGAACAAGCCTACGTCTTTTCTATCCTAAATGACCTAGAGCAGTTAGTTCAGCAACCCTCCCGTATCCCGGATCGCATCGGAGATCGGCCCAACATTCTTGACCTGTTTCTAACTTCTAACCCTTCTTCTTATACTGTCGATCTTTTCTCTCCTTTGGGCTCCTCCGACCATAAACTTATCTCTGTCACCTGTCCTATCTCTCCAGTACAGCCACCCGATCCTCCTAGCCGGCGGCGCTTGTGGCACTTTGGCGCTGCCGACTGGGAGGCTCTTCGGCAGTACTTCTTTGATTTCCCATGGAATGATTTCTGCTTCCATGGACGGGGACCCTCGGAGAGTGCTGAACGCATTACCGAGGTAATCCTATCGGGCATGGAAGCATACATTCCATTCTCTTTCTCTCAGACTAATGCTAAAAAATCTTGGTTTACTCACGCCTGTTCTACTGCTGTCCGCAATAAGGAGGAAGCATTCAAACGGTACCGACGCCTTAAAACTCAAGACTCTCATTCTTCATATGTTTCTGCCCGGAATCAAGCCAAATCTGTTCTTCGACTTGCCAAACACTCTTTCATCAATAATAAATGCACTGAACTATCCAACTCTAGCTCTTCCCAAGCTTTCTGGCATCTAGCCAAAACCTCTCCAACAATTTCTCTTCCTCGTCTTTCCCTCCCCTTTCCCACTCTGATGGCACAACCATCACTTCTTCCTCTGACAAAGCTAAACTCTTCGCTCAAACTTTTGCTAGAAACTCCACCTTGGATGATTCCGGTGCTATTCCTCCCTCTCCGCCCTCCTCTCTCTTACTTATGCCTAATATCCTAATCTCTTCTAAAGATGTACTTTCTACCCTCTCTGGGCTTAACACTAATAAGGCGTACGGTCCGGACGGTGTTCCTCCTGTTGTTCTCAAAAACTGTGCTTCCGTGCTGACTCCCTGCCTAGGCAAACTCTTTCGTCTCTGTCTATCCTCTAACGTCTTCCCTTCATGCTGGAAGTTTGCTCACATTCAACCTGTCCCAAAGAAGGGTGACCGCTCTCAACCCTCCAACTATCGTCTTCTCATAACTAACTCTTCTCATAATCTGCTCTCAGATCGCCAGTATGGCTTCCTTAAGGGTCGCTCTACTGGTGATCTTCTTTCATATCTTACTAACTCTTGGTCATCCTCCTTTCGGGACTTCGGTGAGACTTTTTCTATTGCACTAGACATATCGAAAGCCTTCGATAGAGTCTGGCATAAATCTTTAATTTCTAAACTACCCTCCTTCGGTTTCTATCCCTCCATCTGTGCCTTTGTCTCTAATTTCCTTTCTGGCCGTTCCATAGCTGCGGTTGTGGACGGCCATTGTTCACTTCCTCACCCTATAAACTCCGGTGTTCCTCAGGGCTCTGTCCTATCTCCTATTCTCTTTCTAATTTTTATAAATGATCTCCTTAACTGTACCTTAATTCCCATCCATTCATACGCAGACGACTCAACCTTACACTACTCCATTAGTTTTTCAGAACGCCCCAGCCAGCAATCCCTCAACGACAAACGTAATGAAGCCATAGAACTCTTAAATTCTGATCTAAATACTATTTCCAATTGGGGCAGAGAAAACCTTGTTAACTTTAATGCTTCCAAAACCCAATTTCTCCATCTATCTACCCGTCAGGATCTCCCAGCGGACTATCCCTTATTCTTCAACAATACAAAAATCAACCCTTCATCTTCTCTCAATATTCTTGGTGTCTCTTTTTCTTCTGCTCTCATTTGGAAGGACCATATTACCAGTCTTGCTAAGGCAGCCTCCCAGAAGCTGGGTGTGCTCAACCGCCTTAGGGGGTTCTTTTCCCCTGCACAGCTTCTTGCTCTGTACAGGGGCATAGTGCGCCCTTGTATTGAGTATTGTTCACATGTGTGGGGAGGTTCCTCTCACACCGCTCTCCTAGACAAAGTTGAAAGGAAGGCCTTTCGTATCATTAACTCCCGTCCACTCACCAACTCTCTGCAATCTCTCTCTCTCCGCCGCAATGTTGCATCTCTCTCGCTATTCTATCGTTACTATAATAATCAGTGTTCCTCAGAGCTATCCCAGTGCATACCACCTCCTTTACGTAGGGCACGTGGTACCCGTCTTGCAACTCAATCCCACCCCTACTCTGTGCAACTCTCCAACCCAAGAGTGAAACGTTACTCTCAAACTTTCTTCTACTCAACATCTGAGCTCTGGAACTCTCTCCCAGAATCAGTCTTTCCCTCTTCCTATGACTTAAATTGCTTCAAACTCCGTGTGTCCAGGCATTTTGGCTCGAACGTCCCTTGATTTTGGCCCTGTCACTCTTTCAACTATGGGGGAGGCACTCGCTATAGGCAGTTATGCCTTTTGCCTCCCTCAATCACATAGAAAAAAGAAAAAAAAAAATATGCTAATATGTTGGTCAGCATCACCATTAAAAGGTGCCGTTGTTCATGTAATTATGCATTAGGAATAGTGTTAGGAATATTATATCCCCACTAGCTAGATAATAATGCAGCTAGTTAGTTGACAGATTGGTTTAGCAAAAGCAGAACTAGATAGTCATATGAGGGTTTCCCTGCAAGTAATACTGGGATCATAATTATTAGCGTCTGCATTATTTAGTTCAACTATTTACAGTGGAGTAAAATTATTTTAATAACATATCATCACGTGTGTGTGTGTGTGTGTGTGTGTGTGTATGTATGTGTGTTTAAAGGATAGGTTTTGTGTTCGTGGATGGGTGGACAATTATAAAGCTAAATTTCTTTCTGTGCTATATATTCCATTTGTCTTATTGTATCTGTGTTCATACTGTCATGTTCTGACTTACTCTTTAGGTTGTATTAGTTTTGCACGATTATTCAGCATATTTCACTGAATGGTGCTAAATATAGTTAATGTTATGTTTATATAAATGGTGTATTACGACGCCTTTGCATGTTCCCTTGTTCGTTTCTTTTATATTAACAATAAGATATTTCAACAATCACCCTGTTTATTAATTTGATCATATTACTTAGCATGGTGCCTATATAGTTTATGCTTCTCCATACAAGTTTGACTAATTATTGCCCACAAATATTGATGTCATAATATATTTCGTGAACTCGCTAATATAATCTGTCTATCTATCCATCTCTCCTTCTATCTATCTATCTATCTATTGCCAGAAGGCCCTAACCCCCGAGAGGAGGTAGACTCGAAAGTATCACCTGCCTATGCTTCTATATGCCGAGGCAACTCATTCGATCATCTAGCTTTTTTGTTTTGTTATCAAGTAATTTAACGATAAATGTGTAGCTTGATAATACACGTTTATTGCGCAAAGCAACATGAAAATGACGAAATATTAATTGTCCTGTAAATGAACATTTTGTTGGTGATAATGTGAGTTATTGATAAAGGTATACTCAATTAGCTCCAGGAATTATTATTATTTAATTTATATAAATTAGACAGTCCTAATAAAGTAAATACATCAAGGGAATAATGTGTTGGGGAAATAATGCATTGCAATTCTCGGGGGTAATTTACTCCAAGTAAAAGAGGTTGATTTCACAACAAACCTTGAATGCTTCCCCTTGTATCACATTACCATATATTATCAGACTTGGCAATATGTAACAAACTACATGTGAAGAGTATAGCACATCAGTATAAACCAATTTATGTGTTGCATAATATTATGTGTGTATACCCTGGTCTATCTGTGATATCTAATAACCTGGGTTTACATAAAGTTACTCATTGTTTAACTCTTACCCAGGCAATGCAGAAATTATTATTCAATACTATTTTTACTACATACGTCAACTAACAGTGCTACTTCTCTCTCTCTCTCTCTCTCTCTCTCTCTCTCTCTCTCTGATCTAGATTAGCACACATCTAATATTAGCATTCATCTATAGTGCAAGTTAATCGGAAACAATTGTATTGGTACTGGAGCTGAATATTTAAGGTCATAGAATTTACCCTGAAACATATTGGTAGGCCTTATTAGTAATAAATGTGTAGTTTTGGCAATAGGAGAAGTTTTGGCAAAGAGCTCTATTTATTAGTGGCCCCTCCATCATTGACGATTATGCCTATTACATAAGGCTACCTCTTCAAACGCTCATAAGCGTAGTTTGAATCTACCGCCGAAGAACTCAGAGGAACCTTCATCATAAGCACACGCAAAATCACTCATGGTTCGTTTTTATGATTGGGTTCTCACTACGAAAAAAATATGTAACAAATAAAAAATAAAAATAAAATAAGAATAACTATTCATAAGCTTTCCATATTCCGTGGATGTACTTCTGTGGATTCTTGGACCAGACGCTGCCTAGCGCATTTTTCCGCCTTCCTTGCTCTGCGTTCACCCCACCCGGACGTGTTCCCCACAGTGCTCCGCTTTGATTCCGCATTCTTGCGTCCCTAGTGAGTTTTTTCTCATTTGTTTACTCTGGGATGTCTTGAGTAAGGTTAGGATTAGCTTAGCAGGGGTGTCATGGGTGGTTTTCTCGCAGAACAAGTGTATTTTGGGTCGTTTTTGTTGGGGCGTCTATTTCGGACGGACCCTCGTGGCCGAGTTGAGGACGCTCTGAAACTTGTTTTCGTGTTTAGCCATCTTTAGTCTTAGCTTGTTAGGAGGCTTTAACTACGCGATGTCGGGCTTCTAGCTATCTTTCAGATGGAGTAGCCTATTTTGTTTTATACTGACGTTCCTGGTGTTTTTTCTTCACGTAGTGGAGTTCTTTCTGGGTCCAGAGTCAGTGTTATCCTTACCCGGGTTTTTTTTCTACGATGTTGATGTGGCGGCTGTTTCAGTTTTGGTGGGATGGAGTGCTTTTCGATTGTGTTTCGACGTCATTAAGTGTTTATTCCGTTTTCACTGGGCCTAGCCAGCCACTCTTAGTTTTTTCACATATGCAAGTGTTTTCATTGTTTATTATGATAACAAATGTATTCATGTGTCATGTGTGTCCTGGATTAGTTGTGATTGGCTGATCCAGGAGCTTCGGACTGTGGGTCTGATTATGTTTATCAGATTGCGTTCTGATTGGTGTGGGTTGCCTTTCCGGCGGTTTTTCTCGATTGCTCCGAGAAAGCCGCTTTATTTACCGGGTTTTAGTCAAGTTGGTTAAAATCGGTAGTTACCCCGGCGAGTTGGTAGCTTGAGGGCTCATCAGAAACTGCGTTCTCTGTGGTCGAGCCTGTGATCAGGCTTCCTGTGTTTTTCCCGGCGAGGTGGGCTCCACACATTTATCTAGGTGATCATGCCGACACCTGTTGGATATGGTTTTCTCGGCTTTTCAAAGCCATAGAAACAATGCTGTTTGTTTGATTGGTCTTTCCCTCCCGGCGACCTTCTTACAAAGAGGTCTGGGGCAGGTACAATTGGTTTGACATTTAATATAAAACCCGGCGGTTGTACCTTCGGGTGGTTATATTAACGGATTTGCAATTCGCTATGGTTTGCCAAACAATTGATTGATACAATAGGGTATCACGGCCTTCAAGACGGCGATCTATGCGGGCTTCTGGGAGAAGTCGGATTAGGGATTAAGATAGGCTTAGACTTTTTATGGGATAAAAAGATGCCTGAAGCTTACTAGTGTTTCAAGTGTAAAGGGATACTTGAAAGACTTCATCATTAATAAAGATATGCTTCATCTTTATGAAGATTCAGAAGATCTGCTTAAATCTTTAGGACAGGTAAAGATATGCTGAAATCTTTAATATGAAACTAAAGGAAAACGAACAGTAGTGGTTGAGGGCTACGGTTCGTTGACCAGCGGTTTTGTGACACATGTTTTTGAAACATTTTGGGGTAACCTTATGAGCATTAATTCCTGGAAATTTTCTCTTTCCAGGGCGGAGTACAGGCGTGGCGCCAGATGACCAGGTAGATCCCAGGGGTGGGGTAGATTTCCACCAGTCTCTGTCATGTCGGCACTAGAACCTCCCATTGCTTTATGTTCAACGCCGTTATGCTCAGGTATCCCTATTTTTGCACACAAGCTTTGCATTAAATGTGTTAAATGCCTCGATCAGTCACGGGGGATATGGGTGACAAAGAATTGCACTATTTGTAACCTCTTAAGTGTTAAAGTTTTAATTCAAAAGGATAATACTGCGGCGGTGGCTTTGCAAGAAGTGAAACAACTTCTCGCTACTTATTCAACGAATGTAGCACATAAACCATTGCAATGTGATAACCTTGAGCTTTGGGAGCTTTTAATTATCAAACATGCCCCCCCTAAGTGTAAGATACGTGCACGTAAGACCTCAGAGACTGGGCGGGGACAGGTTACCACACCCTCCCCCGGCAAATCTAAGAGGCCTCGCTCACCGTCACCCTCGGCAACGGCGACGAGGCCCAAATCAAGGTCAGCCTCTACCCCCACCAAGTCTAACGTCCAATCTGACAGGTCGGGGGTGGAGTCAGAGAATGTGGTGGAGGATGCCCCGGCGGACATTTTATCACCTGATAGTCATGCTTTTTCTACCAGGTCACGTGTGTCAGCCTCAGATTTAGAAGTATCTTACAGAAACTATAAACCTCTAGGTTGCTCGGGTGAGGGCTCCCAATTGGAGAGTATATCAAGCTCGCAAGCGAGTAACAGCCACAGCCAAGGTGTATGGCGATACTCACAGCCCTGGCAGGACAGAACACATCCTTTTGTGACTCAAGTAGTGACTGACGTCCACCGGGATGCCGATGTACCATCTTCTATGCCAGATTTAACATGGCGGCATGTGGAGGTCCCGGCTTCGGCGGGATCTTCCCATGATAGGCCAGACTTAAGGGATGAAGAACAGCATTCTCTGGTCTCAGAGATGGAAGTTGAAGAGTCAGGTCACCATCTAGACAACTCTCAGGGTACTGTCGAATCTCCACGGAGTTCGTCATCTGCTAGGTATGTAACTACAGAAGGGATTGATGGATTACTATTAAATGCGCTTAATAAGTTCTTTGGCCCTACGCCGGAAACTCATACAGTTGGTAAGGGAGCTCCCGCGAAGTCGACGAATGTGCGACCTCTGGCTACATCCATTGCTTTAGCTAAAATACCTAACCCTCCTCTTATGTCAGATCCAATTTCCAATGTGCCAGGCACAGCAGCTCTCACTACTTCCAATGTGAGAGTCATATCAGACATAACTCCCCCCCTCCTTTAGACAAGGCACCAGTCAAAAAAGGAGCTATGCATCTTTTATACGGGCCTGATGAGTCATGGGTAGCAATGTTACCAACTAAGCCAGAGGCAGCACAAGCTATTATTTCGGGGGAGCTCCCTGTACCACATGAGTGGATAATCCAAGGCAATAAGTCTAGAAAACTCAGAGCATTGGATAGTCAAGGAAATGTTTTAGATGTTCATATTAAGGCCATTCCAAGTTATTATAACCATGATTGTTTGGTGTATGCATCAACTACCCCCTGCCTCAGCTTCAAAGCTATTTTCTGACTGGACTAAGAATGATGGCTTTAACGACATCAAGGCACTTTCTGCTTTGACGCCAGAGTTGGATATGTTTCCGATCACAGACTCAGCCTCTAATCCAGTCTTGCAGGTGGGGCAGTTGGGTACGGGACCTTGGGTGGAATGGGAAACAGAGGCTCAAAATTTTGCCACTACTTTCACTTCAACATCTTCTCACCAAATTCCTCAAGAAAACCATACTTGGTTCTCTCTTCCGGTTTTTAGTGCCGGAGGAGTCCCCTCTGCTTTGTTTGATTTCTTCGCTGCCCCTAAAATCAATTTGTGCGAATTAAAAGATCCTTTTAGCACGCCTTCCCCAGTTCACCTAGACCGCGAGTTTAGGCTGAGAGGAAAAGAGTTTAGACTGTTTTCGCAATATATTGTTACCCAGCAAGTAACAAAGTCTATGTTACGCTCTTCTCAGGCGATCGAAGCTGCGGAAGTCAGGAAGGCCATTGAACTTTCCCGGCGCTTGCTTCTCCAAACTTCTATTCAGCCTTTAGGAGATATTCGGACAGCCTTATTAGAGGCAGTTCGAGCAAGGCAGGATCTGAGGATGTTCTTAGTGAAGAAACTTCCTGACCGTATTGCAAGCCAAGTAGTTCTGTCTCCAGTTCTAACTCCTTCTTTGATTTCCCCAGCAGTTTGGAAGACTGTTTTCAATATGGCACAAGCATTCAAACGAAGTCCCTCTGAACCTAAGTAGCCTACCTTCACTTTTCCTAAGCCCAAACCAGTTCGAAAGCTCAAGCTAGTGGGTCTAAGCCTTTTCATCAGCCAAAGTCCCCTTCCACTCAGGGTCAGGCTCAGTTCAGGTATCAACAGGGTAAATTCTCAGGTAAAGGCCACAGGTTTCACCAACGACCAGGTCAGGGCCCACCTCCAACCAAACCCGGCCAGTCGTCCAAGGGTACACCACCACCAGCAATAAACTAAGGTCTCTCTCACTCCCGGGGCCAGTCAAAGGCGTGTTGGAACAGAGGGTGGTCCAGCCGGCGAACCCCAGTCTGCTAACTGGGTCATTCCGGGCGTGTTATCAAGCATGGCCATTAAGAACATGGGCGAGGACTGTGGTACGCAAAGGCATCACTTGGCAGTGGCTCCGGCGACCTCGCTTACGTCAGCCGACAAAGGCCAATCATGTTTCTTTAGAGGTGGAGTCACTAGTTCAGGAAATGATTACCAAGAGTGTCATTATCCCAGTCCCCCCGACTTACCCGGTGTTTACATCCAAACTATTTCTAGTACCAAAAAGGGACAGTATTCAGATGAGACCGGTCGTAGACCTGTCTTATTTGAATCTCCACATTCACAACATGTCCTTCAGGATGGTGACAGTGAATAAAATCAGTTTAACACTTCCGCGGGAGGGTGGATGTGTTCATTAGACCTGACAGACGCGTATTGGCACGTCCCGGTAAATGAGAGATTTCAAAAAATTTCTGGCATTAAGAATAATGCATCAGACTTATGTCTTTCAAAGGATGCCGTTTGGATTGAACCTAGCGCCACGCATATTCACAAAATTAGTCCGGCAAGCCCTGATGCCCATTTTAGAACAGGGGATCAGGATCTTGTGGTATCTGGACGACTGGCTGGTGGTGGCAGAGACAGAAAAATTATGCAACACTCATGTCAACATTACGTTAAACCATGTCAAATCTCTAGGATTCAAGGTCAACTTATTAAAGTCAAAACCTTATTCCCTCACGAGTAATTCAGTGGATAGGGCTGGTCTGGGACACAGCATCTCTCACTCTGAGTCAAAGTGTGGACAATCGAAACAGATTTTGCAAAAAAAAAATTATGTTTCTCCACAGTCTGACTACGACACACACAGAGACTCTGGGAATCTCTAGTCGGTTCTCTCAACTGGGTTCAACTAACTGTGAAGTTGGGCCGGTTGAAAGTCAAATGTTTAATCTTGGAGGGCAACAAATATTTCCCACTATTACCGGCGGGAACATTATGGCCTATCCCAACATTAATACACAGCTTACTAGCGGTCTGGGCGAAGAGGGAAATGTTGCACTCAGTCATGTCATGGACCTCTCCTCCGCCGACGGTATGGGTGGACACGGATGCGTCAGGGACGATAGGTTGAGGCTTTCAGTCAAACCTCGGGCATCAGGGTAAAGGGCTTTGGTCCCATTCAGAAACCTAGAGACCTCGCTGACTTTTGCATTGTGGACATTCAGGAGGCCAAGTGGCTAATGCCGTATGGTAGAAACGTGACAGATAAATTTATGAATCAGTGCACACAATCTACCAAGAGGCAATATTAATCTCATTGGCAGTCCTTTACTTCTTGGATCGTTAGAACAGAACAGACAGGACCTTCGGTGGCATTAGTTTTAATTATTTAAACTATTTGTTTGAACAGAAACGTCTATCTGTAGTGACTCTAAAAAATTACTTAACAGCTATCAGGGTGCTATTCTTTGACCTTGCCGGTCTAACCATACCACAAGCGGAAGAAACAGGTTTCATGAGAGCATGCTTCAAACTCCGCCCACCTCCCCGTCAGCTCATGCCTACCTGGTCTCTTGACAAAGCGTTATCTTTGCTTCATTCCCGTCTGTATCAGAATACGTCAGATTTTGAATTGCTATTAAAAAAGGCTGTGTTCCTTATGGCTTTGGCAACTGGTAACAGGGTGTCTGAGCCGGCGGCGATGAGCAACACCCCTAATTGCATAAGGTTTGGTAGACTAAATGATTGCATTCATATTGCACCTTCCCCAGGGTTCATCGCAAAGAATGAACATAGTGAACATGTTTTCTCAGAGTTCATGGTACTGACGTTGAAACGGGGTAAAGTGCACCATAATTTATGTCCTGTACAAGCTTTAACCAAATATATGAGAGTGGCACCTCTTAACCAACAAGGTGCTTTATGGGTATCGAGTACAGGTAAAAGATTAATGAAACGTAAAATGGCTTCTATGCTAGTAGAAGTCATTAAAGAGAGTAATCCCGGCGTAGTGGGTAGGGCCCACGATTTACGCAAATGGGCAGTATCTTTGCGTTTTTCTCAAAATTTTGTTTGTTAAAGACATAGCTACTACTCAACTATAGGCTTCAAATCATACGTTTTTGACTCGATACCTGTCGGTAGCACTAGACAAACCATCAATGCCATGTGTAGCTTTACGGCAAAGGGTCTAGATGGGTCTCTAAGTCACTAATTGTTTAGGTTAAGAAAGAGGGGGGGGGGGGGGGGGAGGGTGCAGTCAGTGAAACTATAGGTTTGACTCCTGTAAGGAGATAAAGAAAACCTAATATTTAGTAGTGGCCCCGTAATCATTGACGAACATGCCTATTACATAAGGCATCCTCTTCAAACACTAATCCGCCGTAGTTTGAATCTACCGCGCAGAGCATTTAAAAAACTGAGGAGCCTTCATCATGAGCGCACGCGACCTCACTCATGGCTTCAGTCATTATGAATTGGGTTCTCACTACGAAAAAACTTCGTAAAAAATAAAAACAAAAAGAAAATAAGAATAACTATCTAATAAGCTTTCCATCATATCGTGGATGTACTTGTGTGGATTTCTGACCAGACGCTGATTCAGGCGTCATTCCTCCTTCACTGACATATCAAGTAAACCAAAATCCTTAATACATCAACGAATGGGAAGGGGACGGTCGGGAGGGCCCCAGTCGTCAATGATTACGGGGCCACTACTAAATATTAGGTTTTCTTTATCTCCTTACAGGAGTCAAACCTATAATTTATTAGTGGCCCCTCCATCATTGACGAACATGCCTGATTTCTAAGACTGGAGGGGGACATTCGTAATCATATCATAACTCTATAAAAGCAGATAATAAAAACAACCACATAGTATTCTTACTTTTGAAAAATATATTTAAATATGGCGTAGACCAAAAATATACAAGAAAAAGGGGTTCAGGCAGGTGCGTGCTTCAAAGAAGCCTGTCTGACAAAAAATGGGTAACCCTGAAGATTCTGAACACAGATCTGTAGTTACAAAGGCACCCCACTCAACGAGTGGTGACAAAAATAACAAGTTTATATGTGCACATAATAAACCCCAAATAATATCGTGGAGAGAAATTGCAAAGGATCTCCACTGTTCTAATATTAGACTGCTTTCGCAGCTAAAACTACTATAACAACTCCGTTGTTTTGTACTAACATTGTACTAGCACAATTTCTCACTGAGAAATTTTCATATCACATTAACCTTAAATTAAATCACAGCTCTCATACTCCGGCGGGGTCTAGGGTGTCCTATGTCAACTGACTGCAACCCCCCCCCCCCCTTTTTGGGAAAATAAACAAAAGTGACTGCAGGGCCACCTAGACCCTCTGCCTTAAAGCTATACATGGTAAGGAAGGTTTGTCTAGAGCAACTGATAAGTATCTAGACAAAAACGTATGATTAGACGCCCACAACTGAGTGGACGCGATATCTTCTACTGAAAAAAAATTCAGGAAACGTAAAGAGGCTGCCCATTTGCGTAAATCGTGGGCCCTACCCACAACGCCGGGATTACTCTCTTTAATGACTTCGACCAGAAGAGAGGCTAATCGTCGTTTAAGTAAGCGTTTACCCGTACTTGCTACCCATAAAGCACCTTGGGGGTTAAGAGGAGCTACTCTCAAATATTTGGTTAGAGCTTGCACTGGACATAGATTATGATGCACCTTTCCCCTTTTTAACGCCGGCACCGTGAACTCAGAAAACACGTGTGCACTGTGCTCATTCTTGGCTACAAAACCTGGGGAAGGTGCAATGTAAATACATTCATTAAGTCTGCCAAACCTAAGACAATTAGGTGTGTTGCTCATCGCCGCCAGCTCAGACACTCTGTTCCCGGTGGCCAAAGCCATAAGGAAAACCGCCTTTTTTAAGAGTAATGCAAAGTCTGCAGTATTTTGGTACAGACGAGAGTGAAGTAAAGACAAAGCTTTGTCGAGAGACCAAGTAGGCATGAGCTGACGGGGAGGTGGGCGAAGTTTAAAACAAGCTCTCATAAAACCTGTTTCCTCCGCCACCGGTATGGAGAGACCTGTAAGGTCTAAAAAGGGCACTCTAATCGCAGTTAAGTGATTTTTTAATGTTACCACAGATAAATGTTTCTGCTCAAACAGATAATTTAAATAATTGAAAACTAAAGCCACTGACGGTACATTCTGTTCCGTTCTGATGATCCAGGAAGTAAAGGCTTGCCAATGTGAGTGATACTGTCGTTTCGTAGACTGAGTATATTGATTGATTAATTTATTGGTCACATCTCTACCGTATGGTGCTAGCCACTTGGCCTCCTGAATGTCCATAATGCAAAAGTCAGCGAGGTCGCTAGGTTGCCAATCGTGTCTAAGTGGAAATACCCGACCGGGAGCGATACCGGGTCCGAGCACCACGTTTTCAACTGCTGGTACCACAACTGCGCCGGCCACAGGGGCACGATTAGCGAGACTAAGCCTCGATAATCTCGTAGTTTGTTCACTACGTGGCACATTAGTGACGCATCTGGCGGCGGAAACAGATAGATGGAGCTCCATCTGTTCCAGTCTGTCACTAGGGCGTCTGGCCCCCCTGCCGGCGTTATCGCCCGGCGGGTGAGGTATAGAGGGAGTTTGTGAGTCTCCTCGGACGCAAATAGATCCACTTGTGGATGGGAGAGCTCTGCAATCATTAGGTTGAAAATGGGTTGCTTGAGCTCCCATTCTACTGTCGTGCTCTGTCTCCGGGACAGAGCGTCTGCCCAGACGTTCGCTACGCCTGGGAGATAAGATGCGTGAAGGTAAATGTCTAGTCTGTTGGCGAGAGTAAAAATCTCTTCCGACACGTTTAGCAACCCCTTGACCTCGTTGATCCTTGTTTCTGAATACAGTGAACTGCATTTAGATTGTCCATTCTGAAGGCCACCGACTTGCCCCGTAGCGCCGGACCGTGAGCCTGAAGGAAATACAAGGGGACTAGTAATTCTTTGACATTGATGTGAGAGATTTCTAAGTGGGACCAAAGCCCCTGACCCTGGTGCCCCTGATTTGACTGAAATCCCCACCCTATTGTGCCTGACGCATCCGTGTCTATCCATACCGTTGGTGGAGGAGAGGTCCATGACATTATTGAGTGCAACGTTTCCCTCTTTGCCCAGACCGCTAGCAAGGTGTGGATTAATTTCGGGATGGGCCATAATTTTCCCGCCGGTAAGAGCGGGAAATATTTGTTGCCTTCCAATATTAATCGTTTTACTTTCAACCGGCCCAACTTGACAGTTAGTTGAATCCAGTTGAGAGAGCCTACCAGAGACTCCCAGACCCTCCGCGTCGTAGTCAGACTGTGAAGAAACATGAACAGTTTCCTGCGAAACCTGTTGCGATTGTCCACACTCTGACTCAGAGTGAGAGCGGCCGTGTCCCAGACCAGCCCTATCCACTGAATTACTCGTGAGGGAACAAGGTTTGACTTTACCAGATTTACCTTGAAGCCTAGAGTTTTGACATGATTTAAAATAATATTGACATGTTTGACGCATAATTGTTGTGTCTCTGCCACCACCAGCCAGTCGTCTAGGTACCACAACACTCTGATCCCCTGTTTTAACAATGGCATCAGGGCTTGCCTGACTAATTTCGTGAATAATCGAGGTGCTAGGTTCAAGCCGAACGGCATCCTTTGAAAAACAAAATTTTGGTGCCTGATCCGTAAGGCCAAAAACCTTTGAAATCTTTTGTTGACCGAGACGTGCCAATAGGCGTCTGTCAGGTCTAGTGAACACATCCAACCTCCCGGCGGAAGTGTTAGCCTGATTTGGTGAACTGTTAACATTCTGAAAGATTCGTTGTGAATGTGAAGGTTCAGATAAGACAGGTCTACGACCGGCCTCATCTGAACACTGTCCCTTTTTGGAACCAAAAATAGTTTGGACGTGAATACAGGGTAATTTGGGGGGACCGGGATGATGACATTCTTGGCAATCATTTCCTGGACCAGTCACTCCACCTCTAAAGAAACAAAATTCGCCGTTGTCGGCTGACGTAAGCGAGGTCGCCGGAGCCACTGCCAAGTGATGCCTTTGCGAGCCACCATCCGTGCCCAAGTGTTTAATGGCCATGCTTGGTGACACGTTCGGAACGACCCAGTTAGCAGACAAGGGTTCGCCGGCTGTACTACCCTCGGGTCCTCCGGCCTTAAGGTTGGCCCCGGGAGTGAGAGAGACTTTAGTTTTTTGATGGTGGGGTTGGTGGTGCTGGACGCTTTGCCGGCTGGCTGGTGTTGGCCGAAGACTGGCCCTGACCTGGCTTATGCTGGCCGCGTCCTCTCTGACCTGAAAACCTACCCTGTCTATGCCTGTACTGACCTAGGGGGGAGTGGGAGGACTTAGGCAGAAGAAAGGGTTTAGATCCCCCTGGCTGAGCTTTAGCGGTTGGCCTGGGTTTGGGGAAGTTAAATGCAGGTTTCTTAGAAGGGGTGGGACTGTGCTTAACGGCCTGTGCCATATTGAACACCGTTCGCCACACTTCAGGGGACATTAAAGAGGGAGTAAGCACTGGTGACATGATCACCTGATTCGCAATGCGATCAGGTAGCTTGCGAACTAAAGACATTCTGAGATCTTGTCTTGCTCGTACCGCCTCAAGTAAGGCGGTGCGTATGTCACCCAAGGATTGGATTGACGACTGGAGGAGCAGTCGCCGGGATAATTCAACCGATCTTCTGGCATCCGCGTCTGCGATTGCCTGAGTGGACCGCAGTAAAGACTTAGCCACCTGTTGAGACACTATGTACTGAGAGAACAGGCGAAAAGCTTTCCCTCTTAGCCTAAATTCTCTGTCTAGGTGAGTAGGGGTAGGGGTAGTGAAAGGGTCTTTTAGCTCACAAAGATTAATCTTAGGGGCAGCTAGGAAAGAAAACAAAGCTGACGGGACTCCGCCGGCAGAACCTACCGGCATGGAGAACCACGAATGTGTATCCTGAGGGATCTGGTGGGAAGATTTAGAAGTAAATGTGGTTGCAAAGTTTTGAGCCTCTACCTCCCAATCTACCCAAGGTCCTGGACCCAACTGCCCCACCTTCAAAACTGGATTAGCTGCTTCGTCTGTGACGGTCTGTAAATCTAGTTCAGGAGTGAGAGCTGACAGAGTCTTAATATCATTAAACCCATCCAGCTTAGACCAGTCTGAAAATAGTTTCGAAGCTGAGGCAGGGGGTAAAGCTGGCTTAGTAGCATACACAAAATAGTCTTGGTGATAATAACTAGGTATAGCCTTGACGTTTACGTCCAGTACATTTCCCAAATTATCCAGGGCCCTTAATTTCTTTGACTTATTGCCCTGGATGACCCACTCACGCGGTACCGGGAGTTCCCCTGACAAAGTAGGTTGGGCGAGCTCTGGGTTAGTGGGGGTCAAAAGGACCCATGTCTCGTCTGGTCCATAAAGCAAGGGCATAGCCACTTTTCTGAGAGGCGCCTTGTCTAGAGGGGTGGATTGACATCCGTGATGACCCTGACATTTGAAGTTGTCAATGCCGCCGTAGCAGGCTTAGTAACCCCTGATGGTGACAGAGTGGGTGGGCTAGGGATCTTAGATAAAGCAATTGAAGTCATCAGAGGCCGTACCGTAGAACTTGTCGTGGGAGCCCCCAAGTCCATTGTGGGGTTTTCCTGTTGTTGGCCAAAAAATTTAGATAAAGCATCAGTAAGTAGCCCATTAATTTCTTGTGCAGTAACATATTGGTTAGAAGATGAACTTACAGGTGAATCATTAATATCGTGCGTGGCGTCTAAGCCTGAGCCTGACTCTTGCCCTTCCATCTCCGAAATTATTGAAACCTTGTCTTTCTCCTCCTGATCCTCCTGAGAAGACCCCGCCGAAGCTGGGGTACCTTGTTTCCAAGATAAGTCAGGAATAGAGGATGGGATCGCCGCGTCACTGTGGACATCAGCTACTGTGTGACTCGTTTGAGTCGGACGTGGGTGGTCAGACCCTGGCTGTGCAAACCGCCAAACACCGAGGCCCTGGCCTACACTCTCTTGGGAGTCTGAAACATTCTCAATTATTGAACCCCCTGAACTTTCCAATTCCAGGGTTAAAATATTAATAGGTAAATCCTCTTTAGGGACAGGCACCGCACTGGACCCTTGAGACCTAACACAAACTTTGTCTGGGGTAGAGGTACGAAGAGAGGCACTAGAAGCTGGTGAATGTAGGGAGGACTTTCGTTTCTGGGAATCCTTTTTGGAGGATTTATGGCTACGGTGTGACCGAGAACTACTCCTAGATTTGGAGGATTCATCGCCGTGACCACTGGTGGAACTTTCCGTCCTACTCTTCTTACTCGCTGGTGAAGAGGCAAGACTAGAAGACTGGCGTCTGAGAGGTGACCTAGACCGAGATCTCGCCCGAGACGAGGCGGTGGACGCCGGGGGTGTAGGCTCTCTTGGACGTTTTGGTGTAGTAGCCGAAGATACAGAACCCTGACCAGTCTCCGCCGGCTTAAGACTCGTGACTCTAGAGGAACGTTTAGGGGGAGGGTGTTCAAATAGCAATCTATCCCAAAGAGGGACGTTGTCACATTGAAGTGATTTATGCGCAACAATCGTAGTGTAGGCTGCCATCTGTTGCCGTACTTCTCTTAAAGCTACTGCCGCCGTCTTATCATTGTCGCAAAGGACCTTGACAGCTAATTGGGAGCAAAAAGAACAATTACGCATTACCCAGAGACCCCTTGAACGGTCTAGACATTTAACACACCTTATGCAAAGGGTATGCGCAAAAATAGGGATACCGGCACAAGCAGGGGTAGTGCATAAAGCAAATACTGGGGCTGAGGTAGCCATGACAGAGACTGGTGGGGAAAACTACCGCCGGGTCTGTATTGGTCCGCCGGAGCCCAGCTCTGGAAAAAAAAAATTTTCCAGGAATTAATGCTCATAAGGTTAACCCAACATGTTCGCATACAAGTGTTAATAACCCACCGGATAACGAGATGTAATGACACAACGATCACAGCTCGCTACGCGGCGGGGTTCAGAATATCTAAACAAATCTTTTGACGAAAGTGAAGAATACCCTCTGACATAATATAATTGTCCAGCATGGCGATTATAGTCTTTCTGGTGGTGACTGTCTTAAGATTCAATTTTTGGAACAAAAACAACCCCCCATAAAGACGCCGGCCCTTGAAATATTTTAGTAGAATAACACAGGGCAGGCTGACACGAGATCTGATTTCTAACGAATTGTCACAAAAAGATCGCCGTAAGGTTGAAGGCGGCGATACCTAATTGTATCACTAAATTAAGTGGTTAAATCGAAATTGAATTTGTAAATTCCTTATTTCCTCCACCTAGGAGCACCCCCCGGGTGTGAAAAAACGATGTTAACCCTAATTGAACCTTCAATCGCCGTAAGTATAAAGGCGGCGATACATATAGCATCACTTAAAATGGATTGGTTAATGAACTAAATGACTTAGTTGTTCATCCCACCCTACCAAGGTACACCCGCCGGGTGAGATGTCAAAAAGTTAACCCCATAAGTTCCTGTCCCCACTTCTTTGTAAAAGATCGCCGGGGAGGAAAGCCCTTAACAACAGCTAGGTTTTCATGTGGTTTTGTAAAACCTGGTAGAAAAACTACATAACGTATGTTCGCATGAACAACGTTTTAAAGATGGGTACAGCCATTTCCGCCGGGAATCAAAGGGAGCCTGAAACCAGGTACCAACAGAGACGCAGTCCTGGAGAGCCACAGACACCTCATCGCCGGGGACACCAGCCTGTGTTTAAAAACCACGTGTGGCCCAACACGGCTCTCGGCCGGGTTTTTTTCATGGTGAAAACCGAGAAAAAACCCGCCAGAAGGAAACCCACCCCGATCAGACACCATCTGAAAGTACAACGGACACGAAGGAAGCCACGCACGACTAACCTAAGTCCACACAATAATCCGTGGAATTAGCCAATACACAACTAAACCAGGAAACAAACATAGTCCGAGGAATTAGCCAATACACAACTAAAACCCGGATACACATGACACAGTATGGCATATTTATAAATAATAAACAATAACACTTGTACATGTGGCAAAGCTACGAGCGGCTGGCTAGGCCTAAGTAGACGGCATAATAAAAGTTGAAATATACACCAAACACTGGAAATATCACAACAGGAACCACCGCCAACACACCACTGTAGCAAATACTTCCGGCAAAGGGAAGACTGACACGGGACCCAGAAAAAACTTCACTAAGTGAAGAAAAATACAAAGGGAACGTCAGTAAACAAAGCATACCTCATCAGAAAGATAAAAGGCAGCAATAACTAACGCGTGATGAAAGCCGCCTGCAACACAAGCTAACTAACTGTGAAAAAGTTCACATGTTCACAACAGGACCACGAGGGAACATCCGAAATAGATGCCCCAAACACACGACCCAAAATACACTGCACTGCGGGCAACCAGCCCAGGACACTCCTGCTACACATATCCTAACCTTACTCGATACATCCCGGAGTAAACAAATGAGAAAAAACTCACTAGGGACGCAACAAATGCGGAATCAGCGGAGCGTGGGGAGACACGTCCGGGCAGGCTGAGCGCAGAGCAGAGAAGGAGGAATGACGCCTGAATCAGCGTCTGGTCAGAAATCCACACAAGTACATCCACGATATGATGGAAAGCTTATTAGATAGTTATTCTTATTTTCTTTTTGTTTTTATTTTTTACGAAGTTTTTTCGTAGTGAGAACCCAATTCATAATGACTGAAGCCATGAGTGAGGTCGCGTGCGCTCATGATGAAGGCTCCTCAGTTTTTTAAATGCTCTGCGCGGTAGATTCAAACTACGGCGGATTAGTGTTTGAAGAGGATGCCTTATGTAATAGGCATGTTCGTCAATGATTACGGGGCCACTAATAAATATAAGACACCCTAGACCCCGCCGGAGGATATGTACAGAGTATACGAGCTGCGATACAATGTATAAGTGTTGTGATTAAAATTTCTCTGTAGTAATGACTACGGGAAATGTGGTTGAGGTACAATGGATGTAGTACAACAATTGTTTCTTTAAGTGGGATACACTGTTGAAGCAATTTAATTTTAAGAGTTCTCGGTAGTTGCAACTACGAGTAGTATTTTAGTAAGTACATCTGCGATAGTACAAAAATGTATTCTATTTTTTGTGTCTAATTTTAAGGAATATACACATTAGAATAATGGGGTTTATATGTGCACATGTAAACATACAGTTTTATTTTTCACCACTTAATTTAAGTGGGGTGCCTTTAACTTTCAGATCTGTGAGCAGATTCTCATAGTTACCCTTTTTCCTCAAGCAGGCTTCTTTAAGCACGCCCCTGCTTGTACCCCTTTTTATATGTTGTATAAAGTTTATACATATATATATTATTTTTACAAAGTAAGAATACTATGTGGTTGTTTGATTATCTGCCTATTCTATTTGCAATGGTTATGATATGATTACGAATGTCCCCCTCCAGTCTTAGATATCAGGCATAATCGTCAATGATGGAGGGGCCACTAATAAATTATAGGTTTGACTCCTGCAAGGAGATAAAGAAAACCTAATATTTAGTAGTGGCCCGTAATCATTGACGACTGGGGCCCTCCCGACCATCCCCTTCCCATTTGTTGATGTATTAAGGATTTTGGTATACTTGATATGTCAGTGAAGGCGGAAAAATGCGCTAGTGAGCGTCTGGTCGAAGAATCCACAGAAGTACATCCACGGAATATGGAAAGCTTATGAATAGTTATTCTTATTTAATTTTAATTTTTTATTTGTTACGAAGTTTTTTCGTAGTGAGAACCCATTCATAAAGACGAACTATGAGTGATTTAGCGTGTGCTTATGATGAAGGTTCCTCTGAGCTCTGCGGCGGTAGATTCAAACTACGGTAATGAGCGTTTGAAGAGGTAGCCTTATGTAATAGGCATAATCATCAATGATTACGGGGCCACTACTAAATATTAGGTTATCTTTATCTCCTTGCAGGAGTCAAACCTATATTATGAAGATCCATACTAATCTCAACCTAATGTCAGAGAGCAACAAAGGCGAAACGAGATGCAAACTATGCAGTTTGGGGAAGGAGAGGGGGTAGTTTAGCTTGATACACAGGAGTATCGACTTTACATCACCATCAACACAGAGGCAATGTGTATATATGTTTAAACACTATTGCCAGCTACTCTAAATATACCGATATTCTTTGAGGGAAATGTTTTATAAACAAATTAGCCTCAATGTAAACTTATTGTTTAATATGCAAATTAAGCATGCCATACCTCTACCCATTGGCTTAATGTATTAATATAATCATATGCAATGTTATCTCTCTGGCTACAGGTAATTTAGAGTCGTGATAAACCTATATTTGTCATACCTGTATGTGCAATTGATATCACCAAACTTAATGAATCATGATCAATTTCATCAATATCCCACCAACTCAGTATTAAGTGTGACTCTCATGCTTGAGGGAAATCATCCACAGAGAGACATATTTTCACAGTACAAAGGTAACTTATCTAAATTATAATATTTTACTACTTCTGTTAATCTAATTTGTCGCTAGTTTGTGGTTTGCTAATATAAGCTGTATGTTATACAGTATATATACATACATAATTACCTGTAAACAATTACCATATTCATATCAATAAAGTAGGTGGAGAGAGAGAGAGACGTTTCAGTTATTGAAGGAGGGAATCTACTACTCATTACAAATTAGTTTCGCGGGCATTAGTTATGAACAAGTAGAAGTAAATAAACTTAGCATTCTACACTGCATGTATAATACGTCATCAACTCTGTAATAGCGTAATAACTGTCAGAGAATGCTCACTAAGAGCATATCATTATATCGCGTTGATTGTAAACAACCGAACACTGCCCCGGGCCAGGTCCTCCACCTCCTCTCATTGTTTCCTACCCTTTCATGACTACGACAAGCTCCCCCTGCCTTCCCATCAAGCTGCGGTATCTATGGAACAATATCTTCGACTGATTAATGGAGGAGAGTCTGAGATCTTACTAGATTCAGTGCGAACAAACTACATGACGAATTTACCCAAACCCTATGACTAGGTGGCCCAGTAGAATAATTATTGTGTACGTCAGTCGGCGGCAAAAGTCCTGTTGCCTCTCCTGCCTCACCGTTACCCACGATATTCATAGACTAGAATGTTAGGTGTACAACACGTGGATATTTCTACCACAAGATGGCTCACTGTGATGTGTGTGGTTGTGAAGATAAGGAGTGGTGGGGGAGAGGAGGGGTTAGAGCTGTTGGGGGTTATAGGGGGACTGAGGAAGGAGTGGAATCTTGTGTAGTTTGATCTTTAGTTATCAGATATATATTAAACTTGTATTGAATAGTTGCCAATCCTGTAAATCAGGCGGAAGCAAACCGGGATGTGATGATTGTATTCACTCAATTACTTTTCAATTATGTTTTGATTTTGGCATTAGTTTTAGAATAATGTGTTGGTTGCTTGTCCATTTATAACGATAATTATTTTAGACTTACTCAAAATTATTAGTATCAGTATTAATACTAATATTATATATATTAGAATAACAATAATTAACATCGCTAGTTATGGTAGTTCCCCATCTCATCACTTCTTTCTATCCGGTGGCGATATCCAACTCCCTGAGTAAGGCACTTAATTACCATGCGCTAACCACCAATGTAATGCTTCTTTCACATGTGTAAGGCCAACATATCAGCAAATTGCTTCTTGGTTGAGGTATTTCTACAGAACTACACATTCTCAATTACTAAGTTTCTTTTTCCTTTCATGTAAAAGGTATTGATTGAAACCAACATCAATATCGTGAACGAGTAACGATCACAGCGGTAATCTGTGCCTCAAGATTAACGGTATTACATCAGGATAGATGGATTTATCATATTTAGCCCATAACAAATGATTTGTATCAATTTAGGAAATATATCTTGGGCCGGGTTAAACAGTTTTCGTAACCCCATGAAGATTATGACGCTTTTTGAGAGTTTATTTTGGGTATCATCAGGCGATTTTATTCAAAGCTGCAATGGGATACGGACGTCAGAGGGTTGATTAGGCCAGTCTTTGTCCATATAACTCCCACAGATCCTTCCTGACCTATATATTATTGTCTAATGAAAACAATAATTATATAAGTATCATAATGCATCAAGATCGTCACAGGGTTAATTTCCTGAGGAATATAAGAGAGTAGTGAGTAGCCTACCATGTGCTACTTATATAATAACTTCTTACCTAAGTGTAAAACACTGACCCTTAACCCGTCTTGTGACGTAAGAACTAAATCCAGCGACAACGCAACTGTAGATTTTAATTCTTAATCCCGACGGACCAGCGCCTTTCATGCGAGCAATACAGATAACTGAAAGCAACAAGATGGGGATGGGTGAGTTCGTTTCTCGGCTCAGCCGGCCAGAATCAAACTATACGCCGTAAACAAAACAGAAAAAAATCCATGACAATCCTGTACCAGACGGCGGATGTTTTGAATTTTAATATAACTCTTAGAAGTTTCCCGGCGGAAAAACCACGCGAAACAACTAGGGGCACGTTGTTAATAAGTCTCACTTTACAAATCCGCCGGAAGGGCCAACCCAATCTAATAAAGTAACACACAGCTTACACTAACAGGCAGCAGAAAATTGGGGAAACGTATCAGAATCCGAGAAAATGCGAGAATCGCTGCATGCCCGGTTCGGCTCTACACCTACTCATTAAGGGAGCCCACCTCGCTTTTGTTCTCTTTCTCTCCCTCTCTCTTTGGCTTGTATCAATTCAGCCTCATTCAGCCTACTGCTTTAAGACGGTTACCCCCATCCAGGTGTCAATATTTTCCTGGCGAACGGTAGCGAGCCAGCATATATTAATTTTTGTTTTGACAGCAAGTTAAATTTGTACATTTTTCGATGGAACAATGTCTCGGCGAAGCCGGATTTCTCCATACAATGCTGGCTCGCTATCGCTCGCCATGAATAAATCGACACCTGGATGGAGATAAACGTCTTAAAACAGTTGGCTGAATGGGGACGAATGAATACAAGCCAGGGAAAGAGAGAAAAGGAGAGAAAGATAACAAAAACAGCCGGTGACCCCCTCAAGTCGTTGGTTGGTTCTGACTACAGGTCTCGGTCAGTGTGTCTCTGGCTGTGGTGGGGTGCACACGCGTTCTCTCTGTCCTCTCGTCCCACGCTGGTTCTAGACTTTAAATGTGAGTATTGCAGTACTAAATTGATATGCAGTAGATAGAGGGACTGATATAAAGTGCTGTGTTGTTCCTGTATGTATCATGCCGACTGTATTTACTTTATCCTGGCAACATTAAAAGCTTTCAATAAGCTTATGAAAGACCTACCATACGCTAGGGGTTTAAAATTCAGTCCAAGTCTTTCGTAAGGAGTGGGTGATCTATCGTATGAATTGAGCAGGCCATTGCTACTGTTCATTATTATCTTGACTGACACAAGGTGATTATATTTACCCTTCAAGTACCGGTGACGTCATTTGTATTTGACTTCAGCTAAATTTAGACGATTGTATGAAGCTTGGGAAGGATATATAGGAGCTATAAGGATTAATTGAGATAGTCTGTAGCCTTTAATGGATAGACGTCCATTCTAAGCTGAATAAAATCACCTAGTAGTTGCCAAAATATAATTAAAAGGACGTCGCTGGTACTGATCGGGTTAAGAAAGACACAATTGTAAGCAGGCTTAATATTACGCTCCCCAGATTAAGCAACTCGTTTCGTTGGATGACTCACTTTGGTATAATCCTGTGTAGCGGGGGTACCTATACTTATATCTCTATAATTTGGTAATGTTACAATATATATTTACATTTTACACCCATATATAGTCCACTGATATACTAGATTAGGTTAGGTTAGGTTAGGTTAAAGATATTGTTCAAGTTTCTTAGTAAATAGGTATATGAAAGTCAGTTCTCCCCGCTAAACAGAATCTTACCGCGATAGCGAGCTTGTATTTTAAGAAGAATCGGTCTTCGGGCGGTACATTTTTCGGTTATTTTCAACGACACTAGTGCAGCGTTATGAGAAACAATTTATTAGTGAAAATAGGCACCAATAGATTTGCCATATTTTTCTCCATATAGTCTGCATGGAGGACTTTCGTTATCAACAAATTGAAAAATACCCACTTCACAGACAAATACACCACAAATCTAAGTCAAAGCGGGGGTGTGGGGGCGGCAGCCCCCACCTATAATACTAGGATAGGTTAGGTAAGGTTGTTAGGTTAGGATAATGTCCTTTCAAAGGGGTATAGCCTAGTAAACACTAGGATAGCCTATAACCGGTCAGAGGTAAGAAGAAGAGTCCTGCAGTAGTCTCCTTTAATGCTACCCCGCCCCCAAACCCCCGCTTTGACTTAGATTTTTGGTGTACTTGTCTGTGAAGTTGGTATTTTTCAATTTGTTGATAACGAAAATCCTCCTTGCGGACTATATGGAGAAAAATGTGGCGAATCTGGTGGTGCCTATTCTCCCTAATAAATTGTTTCTCATAACGTCGCACTAGTGTCCTTGAATATTATCTTGTCGAATATTCTAGATATATGTGTACGGTTTTATGCAGTTTAAGAAGGATCTGTGGTAGTTAAACGGGTTAAGTGAGATAGTTAGAAGCATATTAATTGCTGGAGGCCCTTTTTAAATAATATAATTACCTAATAGTAGCCAGAATACAGTTAAAAGGACATCACCGGTACTGAAAGGGTTAACACTACCTGGTGCAACATCTTGGGGGATATAATTTGTTTAAATATTATGGAGAGTTTGAATTGTATTTGCTATTTTCAAACAATGTGTTATTAGTTTAGGTAATATTAGGAGTAGCGGGTGTACCACTATTGACAGGACACATACGGGCGCACTATTTGGAGTTTTCACTAGTGTTTTCCATTATTATTCTTTGTTACAAGTGTCTTTTAACTTCACATTATGTTGTTTGCCTAAACAATATTAAAATATTGGCAAGAATGTAGTTCAGTTTACCGGGTCTTGTTTACATTACGCGGACGCTCACCATCATGTTCCCGTCTATTTTGACTGCCTTCGGATGCAAAAATACATTACCCTAACCAAACAACCTAACCTAACCTAACCTAGTATTATAGATTTATAAGTATTTATTTTATTATAAGTATTTTTAGATGATTTACTAATTTAGGTGGTAATGGTACACCTGGTAACTACATCCATCCCAAAATATTTGCCCCGATAGGTGGGGAGGGCATGAAATATATCGGAGAAAGAGAGGGGTTGAAAAACTCTATGGATAGAAAAACCTGTGGTGGCCAAGGGTGGTGGTCGTGTGTATCCGAACACATTCACAGTCGAGAAAGCGCCTGTGATTGGCTGAAAGGAATGAGTATCATGACGTCACGCCCCCTATGAGTGGCGGGCGTATTTAAATAACCCTGATCACCTACCGAATTTGATATTGTTGAGGCAAACAATTGTGTAAAGGTAAAACCCACTTGGGTTATACTGATGATTTCAACCGACAGTTAGCCCATCGATCTTTTTAGGCCTAATAAGTCTGGTAGAGCATATACATCATTGCTATATATGTCGTTAAGAGCTGAAATTTATAATAAGGGAGACAAAAAGGGAGTAAGGTATGTCTCATAATACTGTGTTTTTTGCACTGTTACCCAACCAGCTGGGGTGTGGGGGCGGCAGCCCCTATGGAATGAGTTGTGTTACCGGGCGTACTTTGTGTTGACACGTAAGTTGAAGTGAAACAGCAGGTGTGTGGGGGCGGCAGCCCCCACCCATAATACTAGGATAGGTTAGGTAAGGTTGTTAGGTTAGGCTAATGTCCTTTCAAAGGGGTAAGCTATCGTACATAATACTAGGATAGGTTAGGTATGGTTGTTAGGTTAAGCTAATGTCCTTTCAAAGGGGTAAGCTATCGTACATAATACTAGGATAGGTTAGGTATGGTTGTTAGGTTAGGCTAATGTCCTTTCAAAGGGGTAAGCTATCGTACATAATACTAGGATAGGTTAGGTATGGTTGTTAGGTTAGGCTAATGTCCTTTCAAAGGGGTAAGCTATCGTACATAATACTAGGATAGGTTAGGTATGGTTGTTAGGTTAGGCTAATGTCCTTTCAAAGGGGTAAGCTATCGTACATAATACTAGGATAGGTTAGGTATGGTTGTTAGGTTAGGCTAATGTCCTTTCAAAGGGGTAAGCTATCGTACATAATACTAGGATAGGTTAGGTATGGTTGTTAGGTTAGGCTAATGTCCTTTCAAAGGGGTAAGCTATCGTACATAATACTAGGATAGGTTAGGTATGGTTGTTAGGTTAGGCTAATGTCCTTTCAAAGGGGTAAGCTATCGTACATAATACTAGGATAGGTTAGGTATGGTTGTTAGGTTAGGCTAATGTCCTTTCAAAGGGGTAAGCTATCGAACATAATACTAGGATAGGTTAGGTATGGTTGTTAGGTTAGGCTAATGTCCTTTCAAAGGGGTAAGCTATCGTACATAATACTAGGGTAGGTTAGGTATGGTTGTTAGGTTAGGCTAATGTCCTTTCAAAGGGGTAAGCTATCGTACATAATACTAGGATAGGTTAGGTATGGTTGTTAGGTTAGGCTAATGTCCTTTCAAAGGGGTAAGCTATCGTACATAATACTAGGATAGGTTAGGTATGGTTGTTAGGTTAGGCTAATGTCCTTTCAAAGGGGTAAGCTATCGTACATAATACTAGGATAGGTTAGGTATGGTTGTTAGGTTAGGCTAATGTCCTTTCAAAGGGGTAAGCTATCGTACAAAATACTAGGATAGGTTAGGTATGGTTGTTAGGTTAGGCTAGTATCTTTTATACGCTTTTAACCCCTCATTTTCCCTGAACTTCATAGCCCTCCCCACTAGTAGGGGGCGTTTGTTTGGATTGTTGGATAATGGGTAAATACTCATTTCCGCTCCTCTTCAGTATAAACCAACACTATCTGAAGGGGAAAAAAAAAAAAAAAAAAAACATTATAAAACTTACCGAAATATCTGTCGATCCAAAAAGTCAGGTTTCCCCCACTTGTAACAAAGAAAATTAATGGGAAATGCTAGTGAAAACTCAAAATAGTGCATCCATTACTATGTGTGCTGTCAATAGTGGTGCGACCGCTAGCCTATTTGAACTTTACTACCGCCACTACGAATCTTGTTTCTGAGACCTAGTATATTAACCTAACCAAACAACCCAACCTAACCTAGACCTAGTACGTGGGATAAAAAACTAGCCCTTGCATGCCAGGTACTGCGAGTTGCTAGTACCCAGTACGTGGGATACAAAACTAGCCCTTGCATGCCAGCTACTGAGAGTTGCTAGTACCCAGTATGTGGGATACAAAACTAGCCCTTGCATGCCAGCTACTGCGAGTTGCTAGTACCCAGTACGTGGGATACAAAACTAGCCCTTGCATGCCAGCTACTGAGAGTTGCTAGTACCCAGTACGTGGGATACAAAACTAGCCCTTGCATGCCAGCTACTGCGAGTTGCTAGTACCCAGTACGTGGGATACATAACTAGCCCTTGCATGCCAGCTACTGCGAGTTGCTAGTACCCAGTACGTGGGATACAAAACTAGCCCTTGCATGCCAGCTACTGCGAGTTGCTAGTACCCAGTACGTGGAATACAAAACTAGCCCTTGCATGCCAGCTACTGCGAGTTGCTAGTACCCAGTACGTGGGATACAAAACTAGCCCTTGCATGCCAGCTACTGAGAGTTGCTAGTACCCAGTACGTGGGATACAAAACTAGCCCTTGCATGCCAGCTACTGCGGGTTGCTAGTACCCAGTACGTGGGATACAAAACTAGCCCTTGCATGCCAGCTACTGCGGGTTGCCAGTACGTGGGATACAAAACTAGCCCTTGCATGCCAGCTACTGTGGGTTTGTGCATTTTCGAGACCTAGCCTATGTTATAAAAATCGAGTCATTAGCCTAACCTAACAACTTTAACTAACCTATCCTAGTATTATAGGTGGGGGCTGCTGCCTCCAGTGCCCCTGGTTGGGTAACAGTGCAAAAAACACAGTATTATGGGATATACATTACTCCGGCAACGAGTGGCAGCGAGAGATTCGCAACAATAACTGAGCTGTGATGCGGCTCGTAAATATTATCCAAAACTAGCCTTTCCATGTCAGCTAGTAAGCTTTACCAAACAGCTACTAACGTATATCTTACAGGTACTAGCCTATATCTAACAGCTACTAACCTTTACCAAATGTTGTGATGAGTTGATGTCCTCAGAAAATACAATAACTTCGCGAATCATAAGACAGTAACCTTAACACCCCTATTCCACACTGGTTGAACTGACCACAAAATAATAAATGACTGGATGATATGATGAAAAAGGTTTGGCAAACAAAAGAAGATTAATAATAATCACTCAAATGCGCAAACCATGACTATAGATATTATTCGCATACTAGCATTTATATTCTAGATGACGTCACGATAAACCCTGTGTTCGGATGTCTGCACAGCGACTTGAAGCGTATATCGACTCTGGGTTTGTTTACACGTTGGCGAAGAAAAGAGTGGTAGAGGATGACTGTATTTACAGGTATATGTACACTTATACATATTCTGCCACATACTTAATTGTTTATCAAGGTGTAGATGATCTTTCAAACTACAAGATAGTGTGTTTAAATATGGAATTACAATACACATAATGGAAATAATGTGTACGCTCACTATATACTTCTAATCATACCTTAGTTTACCCCCTAGACTTAAAAAAACACGGTTATACTGATGATTTGGACCGACAGTTTGCCCATCGATCATTTTAGGCCTAATAGGTCCGGTAAAGCATATACATCATTACTATATATGTCATTATGAGCTGAAATGTATTATAAGGGAGAACACAAATAAAACGCTAAAATACGCACCACAGCTAGCAGTGCAATATTAATGGGTGATGGCAAAGTAACAAAGATTAAGATTTTTTCGCATAGGTTTAAACTTCCAGAAATGAATGGGTAATAAATACGATTTCATATTTTAACTTACGTCCGCCGCCGCACTCATGTTATTGTTGTGAACCTCTCGGTCTTCTCACTGCCACTCGTTGCCGGAGTAAGATATGTCCCATAATACTGTGTTTTTTGCACTGTTCCCCAACCAGCGGGGGTGTGGGGCCGGCAGCCCCCACCCATAATACTAGGATAGGTTAGGTAAGGTTGTTAGGTTAGGCTAATGTCTTTCTTATGGTTTTAACCCCTCATTTTCCCTGAACTTCATAGCCCTCCCCACCAGTGGGTGGCGCGTTTTTAGATTGTTGGATAATGGGTAAATACTCATTTCAGCTCCTCTTCAGTATAAAACAATACTATATCTGAAGGAAAAATTTAAAAAAACAATATAAAACTTACTGAAATCGCTGTCGGTCCAAAAAGTCAGGTTAACCAAAAACACCTCTCCAGACCCCCTTAACAAAAAAACAAAAAGTACGATTTTAGTTTCTGGACACCTATTTGACAGGTACCGCCAACGATTTAATACATATTTTTTCCGTTTCCACGCATCCAACACCAAGCTACACCCTTTTCTGGTGTACGGAACACTAAAAAAGCAATGGGAACACTCTAATAATGATAATAAGGTAAATCTACAGTTATACTACCCCTCCCCCACTACCCCCCACCACCTCCCCACTTCAAAACACGCCTTTTAGCTTGTTTTTGGATGGTTCAGCAGACGCGGAAACTGAAAAACACTTATTTTGATAACAATTTATCACCAACCAGATACGAGTTTTTCAGGTAATTTTTTGTTGTTTTTTTATTTTTTATTTGATATACAGTGTTGTTTAATACCGAGGACCGTCGCATTTTAGTATTTTTAACATTAGCCTAACCTAACCTAACCTAACCGAAAACTAACCTGTCTGCGACGTTCTAAACCCAGCTCACGTTCCCTGTTTATGGGTGCGCGACGGTCTAAACCCAGCTCACGTTCCCTGTTTATGGGTTCGCGAAGGTTTGTAATACTTCAATGTATCTATTTCAAGTCAAATATAAATTTCTGCACATCATCAAACCATACCAAGTCTACTACTAATAATATTAAACCATCAGTACCAACAGAATAGTGACAAAATAGGGGTAGTATAACTGTGGATTTACCGACGATCCGAAGCGACGACGGACTCCCGCCGATTTTTGGCACAAACGCGCCGTTTTATTCTCGTCGAAAACCACATTTAAACAGTTATTATATCGTTTTCAATACTATTATCGGACCAGAAAAAGGTGTAGCTTTGTGTTGGATGCGTGGAAACCGAAAACAAATATGTATTAAATCCTTGGTGGTACCTGTCAAATAGGTGTCCAGAAACTAAAATCGTACCAAAAAAAATCCCCCAGACTCCGTTTAGACTAATGTAAATATGTACATTTTGCAGTAGAAACATGTCCCGGGCAAAGGCCGGTTTCTCCCAAATTGCAGGCTCTCTTAGGAAATATCGACACCTTATTGGGTAGAAGCGTCTTAAAATCGCCAAAATAATGAGGTGAAAAGTCTTAACATCTCCAAACTAATGGAGTGAAACGGGGAGGATCCAAATACTCCCGCTCTGCACCAAAGAGGATTACAGTTTGGAAGCCATCCTTAACTGAATCGAATCTTCTCATTAATTCTTTACGCAGTTTTGAATTTATTTAGTTCCTGTAATTAACTCCCTCAGGATTATGACGCATTTTAGATGTAAGCTATTTGTTGGCTATCAGTAGACGATTTTATTCAGTTTAGAGAGGAATTATGGAGGTCTGAGGGGGTAATTGATATAGTTCCCCCCCTTTATACCTAGCGATCTTTCATAAACTGTTTACAATCTGCAAATGATGACCAAAATGAAATCTATAAACGAGTCTTTGATCCTCAAGGAGTTAGAGGATTTAGAAAGAGCTATGAATATTTATCTGAGTGTTCAGTCCAAAGCATAAAGGAAAGAAGACGCACCCATTTGAAGCGGTATCGAACCCAAACTTGGCAATACAATGATATAGCCCATAATTATGCTTTAGAACTTTTGGCAAGAATGTAGTTACCGGGTGTAGGTGTACCGCCCGTCTTGTTTACACTACGCGGACGCTCATCATCATATTCCCGTCTATTTTGACTGCCTTAGGATACAAAAATACATTACCCTAACCAAACAACCTAACCTAACCTAGTATTATAGATGTATAAGTATTTATTTTATTATAAGTATTTATAGATAATTTATGTTGTATGTCGGTAGTGGTACACCCGGTAACTACATCCATCCCGAACTTTTCTTAAGGGGGTAGTACCGGTACTTGGTTTATGGGCTATATATTTATATATTTAATTATTTGTTTTTAGTTTCCTTGCTAGACCTCCATTAAGCTTAGAAAAAACACCCCCTAGACCCCCTTTCAAGATAAACATATTCATTTTTCGGTAGAAGATTTTCCAGGTCATAGGCCGATTCCTTCAAAAATTAGAAGCTCGCTTTCGCTTGCAAAGAAAAAACCGACACCTAAAGGGCACGAAAAGTGTTAATATTGAATGCAGAATGAGGCAAAATGGCTCAAAATCGCCAAATTAACGGAACGAACGTCTTTAAAACCTCAACACTAATATGCTTAACATGAGGGAGAAGGGGGTCCATAAAAACCGAATAGTACCCCCTTAAGAGTTTTAAAGATTAGAGCCATTATAACCGATTTTCGCAGTCTTTCCTCAACTCAACAAGTAAACTGTGGAACTTTCTCCCTTTTTCCATGTTTCCCTTATCCTATGACTTAAACTGTTTAAAGCTATGTGTCCAAATATTTTGACGCTAACGTACCTTGAATTTGGCTCCCTATCACTCTTTCAACCAGAGATTTATATACATACCAAGAGATGCTAACTGCCTATATACTATACTAATAAAATCGTTCCCTTGAAGGTTGCCAATTGCCCTTTAAATCGACCGCTGAATAACACCATCTGTTGTTGATATCCAGAACATACAGGGTCGAAGATCTACGGGATCGCTCTTTTCTTTGATTCACCTACGTATGTGTTCTCCAGTTATATATATATATATATATATATATATATATATATATATATATATATATATATATATATTGTATATATATATATATTGTATATACATATTGATTAATATATGTTAAATAGGTTTTTCTGATGGTTTATGATGGGTTATTCAAAGGTTATAATTATAATTTGTTGTCGGAAATAAATTGTTAACTAAATAAATTTAACCTATCCTAAAACCCTAATTTACCTAACTTAGCCTGACCTAGTTTACCTACCGTACCCTAGTGAAAGCTAATTTATTCAAATCTAACTTTGAATGGATGAATATTGAGCAAAATTGATTTATGACTGGAGTAAAAATTAAGCCAAATGGCTGCCATCTTGGTAATTATAGGACCTATTTTTACCCTTCTGATCTCCAGAGATCTTTCCAAAGCTCCATAAAATCGTAGATTTTTTGCTAGTATAAGATCACAGGCGTCATATTACACATAAGAGATTAAGAGGGATGGTTGATTTTGCTGATCCCCTTCTCCCTCATGTTTAGAATCATTAGCTTTAAGATTTTAGGACGTTCAGCTCGTTAGCTTGGCGATTTTTTAGATTTTTCGCCCGATTTCTTTGACAATAGCAAAACTATTCGCGCCATTTAGGTGTCAATATTTTCCCGGCAAGCAACAGCAAGCCAGTAATTTACGATGAACTAGCCTTCGGCCAGAACATTTTGTTACCGAAAAATTTACAAATTTATCTAGAAGGGGGATCTTGGGGAAGTTTTTGTTTAAAGCTTGATGGAGATCTAGGGGGGAAACTAAAAATATATTCAATAAGTAATTTATCGACCAATAAATAAACCCTCCCCCCTTAAGAGGTCAAGCTTTCTCCTTCCTATATTGTGTATTTACCACAGCGACTCTTTGCCTGGTATCGGATACAAGTTCTCATGTTAGGCCACCTTTAAGCGATCGTTTATGTTAACCCTTTCCGTCCATGCTCTACACCTATTATTAGGCTATTATAGTCAAGGCCCGGGTTATTAATATTCATTATGCATTATATACATGTGACTTATTCTATATAGGTGATATTTATTGATTTATTGGAAAACTGTGATATTAATGTCACTATTTTTTCCATGTTTTTTTTTTTTTTTATATGATAATTTTCGACAACATTTTTAGTATTTGGAATTAATTACAACCCTCGGAAAAACCGTTTTCCACATTATCCAACGATCTTAACCCTCTCCGACATATGACGCGATTTTGAGCCTATTAGGGATACTTTAAAGCCTTTGTTACCATCAGAGGTATTTAGAAACCTTTAGTTTAGTTACTTCAACCTCTGCAGTTGTCTTTGAATTAGCTGTGGGCAGAAAACTAATTTTGGAGAGGTAATTATAAGAGTGAGAGAACTATATTTCTTATTGCTAATCTGGCAACCTCTGCGTCATATGTGCGTGAAAGGGTTAAGACACGCCGCCAGATAGTGAAGGTCAGGGAAACTGAGGGGTTAAATGCATAAAACCGTGATAATGTCGTATTTTAGAAAAACTTGGCTCGGGTTTTAAGGTTTTGGAAAGCCATAAAACCCAAGATTTCGAAAACCCGAGCCAAGTTTTGGCAAAAGTTGGCTTGGCTTTTGCGATTTGTTAGAGTCGAAAGCACAGTTACTTAATTTCGAAATTTGGCTCGGGTTTTCTTGATTTACAAACTCATAAAACGAGAATTTTCGAAAACCCAAGCCAAGTTTTGCCTCGGATTTTGGAAATTTTAAGAGTGGAAAAAGACAGCAGCCTAATTTCGATATTTGGCTCGGGTTTTCTCGATCAACATACCCTTAAACCCCGATTTATCGAACACGTTGTGGTTTTGAAAATCATAAAAACCCAGTAACCTAGACCTAGTACATTGGATAAAAGACTAACCCTCACCTAACACCTACAATGTGTCCCTAGTACGTGGGATACGACAGTAACCCTTATATACCAGGTAATAAGTGTTCCTAGTACTTACTGTTCCTAGGTATTCCATACCTACCACCTGATCCCTTGTCATTAACCTAACCAAAGAACCTAACCTAACCCAGCCTAGACGCAGTACGTGGGATACAAAACTAACCCTTACCTAACACCTAGTATATGTCCCTAATACCCAGTACGTGGGATACAAAACTAACCCTCACCTAACACCTAGTATATGTCCCTAGTACCCAGTGTATGGGATACAAAACTAACCATCACCTAGCACCTTTTTTATTTATTTTATTTATTTTGTCCTATGTGATTGAGGGAGGCAAAAGGCATAACTGCCTATAGCGAGTGCCTCCCCCATAGTTGAAAGAGTGACAGGGCCAAAATCAAGGGACATTCGAGCCAAAATACCTGGACACACGGAGTTTGAAGCAATTTAAGTCATAGGAAGCGGGAAAAACTGATTCTGGGAGAGAGTTCCAGAGCTCAGCTGTTGAGTAGAAGAAAGTTTGAGAGTAACGTTTCACTCTTGGGTTGGAGAGTTGCACAGAGTAGGGGTGGGATTGAGTTGCAAGACGGGTACCACGTGCCCTACGTAAAGGAGATGGTATGCACTGGGATAGCTCTGAGGAACACTGATTATTATAGTAGCGATAGAATAGCGAGAGAGATGCAACATTGCGGCGGAGAGAGTGAGATTGCAAAAAGTTGGTGAGTGGACGGGAGTTAATGATACGAAAGGCCTTCCTTTCAACCTTGTCTAGGAGAGCGGGGTGAGAGGAACCTCCCCACACATGTGAACAATACTCAATACAAGGGCGCACTATGCCCCTGTACAGAGCAAGAAGCTGTGCAGGGGAAAAGAACCCCCTAAGGCGGTTGAGCACACCCAGCTTCTGGGAGGCTGCCTTAGCAATACTGGTAATATGGTCCTTCCAAATGAGAGCAGAAGAAAAAGAGACACCAAGAATATTGAGAGAAGATGAAGGGTTGATTTTTGTATTGTTGAAGAATAAGGGATAGTCCGCTGGGAGATCCTGACGGGTAGATAGATGGAGAAATTGGGTTTTGGAAGCATTAAAGTTAACAAGGTTTTCTCTGCCCCAATTGGAAATAGTATTTAGATCAGAATTTAAGAGTTGTATGGCTTCATTGCGTTTGTCGTTGAGGGATTGCTGGCTGGGGCGTTCTGAAAAAGTAATGGAGTAGTGTAAGGTTGAGTCGTCTGCGTATGAATTGGTGGGAATTAAGATACAGTTAAGGAGATCATTTATAAAAATTAGAAAGAGAATAGGAGATAGGACGGAGCCCTGAGGAACACCGGAGTTTATAGGACCTAGTATATGTCCCTAGTAGCCAGTGTATGGGATACAAAACTAACCCTCGCCTAACACCTAGTATACAGTATGTCCCAAATACCCAGTACGTGGGATACAAAACTAACCCTCAACTAACACCTAGTATATGTCCCTAGTACCCAGTATGTGGGATACATAACATAAGAACATGGGAGTCTACATAAAGCCGATTGGCCCACACAAGGCAGATCCCTCCCACACCCAACCCTAATTATAAGGCCTAATTATAAGCCCAGCTCACTGATACCATGAGGACAGACCTCACTAAAACGGTCAGAGGTCAGAAAAAGGGGGTTGGCAGAGCACAGATTGACCCACACCCGGCATATCCCCCTCGCACCCAACCCATCTCGTCCATATGTCTATCTAAATTTATCTTAAAACTGTCATTCTTGATCCGACTATAGCACTTGGTAGCCTATTCCACCTATCTACAAATGTTACGAAAGCAATATTTATATATCTATCTATCTATATGCTCAGGCCCAATCCCCATTTTGGGGCTAGCCGACTCAAGACAGAGCAAGAACAGGGAAAACACAAAAACAACATAAAACAACAAATAAACACAGATAAAAAGCACAAACTCAGACATCCAGGAGAAGACCAATATTTGCCTATATCTTTTCTGAAACAAAATGTATCTAATTTGAAACCATTTGATCGAGTTATTTCGCTATCAATGAGCTTAAGTACATCTTTCATGTCCCCCTTTATTAATCCCAATAACCCACTTGAACACTTCTATCATATCCCATCTAACTCTACTTCTCTCTAACGTATGTAAGACTAATTTCTTCAACCTATCTTCATATGAAAGATTTCTGATATTATGGATCATCTTTGTTAGTCTACGTTGTACTCTCTCCAAGGAGTCTCTGTCCATTCTGTAATAAGGACACCAACATTGAACAGCATAATCCACATGAGATATCACTAATGACAAGTAAAGTTTTAAGATAACATCATCGGTTCTGTTACTCATACTCCTAGAGATTAACCCGAGAATCCTGTTTGCCTTGTTACGGACGCTTATACACTGTTTTCTAGGTATCAAATAATTGCTACCAAAATCACCTAGATCTTTCTCAGTCAGAGTTTTCTAATTCCATATTAGCTAGTTTATATGTTGCATTGGTATTCATCTTCCCTATCTTTAATACCTTGCATTTGTCAATGTTAACATTCATCTGCCACTTTACTGACCATTCGTGTAGGGTATCTAGATCCCTTTGGAGTACTCTATGTTGCTATCTGAATATATTTTTCTCACCATTTTGGTATCGTTTGCGAATTTACTTATCCTACTAGACATACCTAAATCAAGGTCATTTATGTATATGACAAACAGTGTACCTAATACAGATCCCTGGGGGAGACCACTTTTGACTGCTCCCCATTCTGACTTAATGCCGACTTATGCTGACTCTCTGCTTCCTACCAATTAGCCATGACCTAATCCATAAAAGGTGTTGGATGACCTTAGACCCACACAAATCTGACCTTGGTTGTACAATTTTCACTAGATTTGTATGGGAAATGTATGGATGTAACTGTACGCAATAATCCATCATTGTCTGACAGGAATAGCTCCAGTATTTAGATAATTAGGTCCAGGTTATGTTATTTATTGACCCAAGGGACTGGCATTCACTGATTTACTAGAGATAGAGAGAGAGAGAGAGAGAGAGAGAGAGAGAGAGAGAGAGAGAGAGAGTGGAGAATAAATTAATATTTTCAGTAAAAGAAAATTCCGAAAGAGAGAGAGAGAGAGAGAGAGAGAGAGAGAGAGAGAGAGAGAGAGAGAGAGAGAGAGAGAGAGAGAGAGAGAGAGAGAGAGAGAGAGAGAGAGAGAGAGAGAGAGAGAGAGAGAGAGAGAGAGAGAGAGAGAGAGAGAGAGAGAGAGAAAAAAAAGTAACCCTCACCTAACACCTAGTATATGTCCCGATTACCTCGGAAGACGAAGGAAAATGGCGAGTATAGTCATTGGTGCCGTCTATAGGAGAGGTTAACAACCTTGTTACGAAAAAAGAAATTTTAGTACCATACTTTTTATTAGGTTATGCCGAGGGTTAAAACACATTTACATATGATATGTAGAGCATATCGATTCCATATTTGCCATCACATATTAAAACAAAATAGTGACAACACTAGTCACATATACTGATTTATTGTTGTTTTATATATTATTGTTGTAGGAACGCTGAAAGCAGTAGCAAGAAATAGGGTGGTCTGTTTGGAAGTGAAGAAGTCCTTGCATGACAGTGTGGTAATCCCGACACTGACTTGCAGAAACGAAGCATGGACGTTGGTGGAGAGACTCATACCAAGAGTGAGAGGGGTGGAAATGAGTTACTTGAGAAGTGCGTGTGGAGTTACATGGAGGGATAGACAGACGAATGAGGAAGTAAGAAGGAGGTGTGGTGATGAGGTAGATGTGCTGGAAAGTGTGAAAAGGAACACCTTGAGATGGTTCGGCCATATGGAACGTATGGGAAACGAGAGAATGATTAAGAGGGTGTACGAGAACGAGGTGGAAAGACAGAGACGGAGAGGTAAACTGAAAGAGAGGTGGAAGGATGGAGTGGAGAAGTATATAGATGAAGGCGGTGCTGGTTGGGAGGAGGGGCGTTGACTGACTGGGGACAGAGGTGCATGGGGGCGTTTCGTTCATGGCCACCCCTTCGGGGATCACGGCGTCAGTCAATATATAGATAGATAGATAGTTTTTTTTTCTCCTTAGAATTGCATCAAGCTAAATAAAATATCCTCAAGATCCCCTTTCGAGAAAAATTTGTAAATTTTTAGGTAGAATAATGTCCTGGCCGTAGGCTGATTCCTCCAAAATTTCCGGATCGCTATCGCTCGTCAGGAAAAAACCCGACACCTAACTGGCACGAAAGGTCTTCATATTGATAAAGAAATGGGACAAAAGGTCTTAAAATCAGTAAACTGATGGGGCGAACATTTTAAAATGTCAAAACTAATGGGGCTAAACATGAGGGAAGAAGAGGTGCCAGAAAAAAATCAACCAACGATAAACGATAATATAAACAACCATATCCGTCCATATGAGGCCATAGTGGTGATGGGCTGGTCTATCAGAATGACTGTTCCTTTTACTTATATATTTTCTAGATCTCAAGTGACGGTGTCTTTTCCGTGGATTTACCTCCCTACTGCCAACCCTGGCAGATTGGGAGCCAAAGCGTCACATTTTTCCTTTGCCCCTCAACTTTCCCTTTATAATTGCTGAGGGGCACAGGGCCTTGGGTGGGGCTTTTGTTTCCCGGGCGGTTCCGCACCCTCCTCAGCTCCCCGCCTTTGAGTGGCTTCGGTCACCTGGGCATTATTAGTGGTAAGCTGGGAGGGTTCTGTGGGGGCGCTCGGTTATGGCCTTGGCCTTGCTCGGCCAGACAGCCTGAGGAACAGCAACAACAACAACAACCATATCCGTCCATGCTTTACACCCACTATTAAGTTGCTATAGTTAAAAGCCCGCGTTATATTTGTTAAGCATTATAAACACGGAGTTTATTCTATAAGGCAAAATTATACGCCAGCATTTGAAAAACTATCAAATTATGATTTACCAGACACATTCATTATTATGAAGTCATTGTTTTTGTGTTTGTGTTATATTATATATCTATTATTTCTTACTGCAACTCTTTATAATATATAAAGTTATATATCATTGTCACGTTAACCCTTTCCATACTATGACACCGTTTAGTTCAAGCTATCATTCGTTAAATGTTATTCAGTTAAGAAAGGATCTGTAAGAGTCGGGTTGAAGCTAGCCGCAAAGCGCCTTTTTTTTTGTTTTCTACATACCTGAACGGAGAACAGAAAAAACAAATACAATGAAAAACAATCCACTCGCCTAAAGGTGTATTCAGTCAGGAAAACAGTATGGTATTATTTAAGCAACCTTTCGCGGTGATTGGCATGCTTTAGGTCACGAACTTTACGTTCGGTTTGCATTTGACCTCTTTGGGGTTGAGAAAGGGCTTCGATGCCCTTCACCCCCCCAGGACCTATTGTCATAATCATATATTGCCAGCAGAGGGAGAATAACAGCTGGCCGTGGGATAATTTCAGAAACATTGATTAAAATTAGACGCGTAACGGTCGAGACCGAGAGCATGCGAATACCGCAGCGAAAGGTTACTTCAATATAACCAAAACAATAACAACTGGTTTAAACTATTGTAGATTGAAAGTTTGTGTACATTTAGTTTGAGTAAGAGAATTCCTGAGATCTGTGGCTCAGAGAATAAAGGAATGTTGTGTTGTGCATTATGAAGGAGTGGTTGTTAAGTCACGGTCATTAACAGGTGCTCTAGTTCCACGGGGAAACAAGTTTCATAACGGAAACTGCGTTCTAACCTAAAATCACCGTGAATAATCTCAAATTTATATACATATATGTATGTTTTCATTTTTCATCTAATTTGCTATACGTGTCTTCTATTATTTGCATCCCTCTTACTTTTCTCTTTTAATTTATATGTATAATAACTTCTAGTTTAGCTCATGTTTACGTGATTGTTTTTTAAATGTAACCTATGAGTTTACCTAATTGTTTTAGTTTTATACAACCATTATTATAGCTCTAGGTGCATACATATTTCTATGCGCAACTCGCATTGTTATCTCCTTGTTATATAACCTACTTTTTTGTATTTAACTTCTGAATTAGCAAACAATAGAGATTCTTACAAGCATTAGTGTTTAGTTTCTAAATCTAAATAAGGCTTTGTATATAATACTTCTATTATTTTAAAGAGTAATTTTTATGATTATCTTACCGTACTTTAACATTTGCTTTTGTCCGCTAGTATCATGGACCTTTCATATTATTATTTTCTAAATGCATACCCTTATTATAACGAGTCTCCGTAAATTCTTCTGCTTCCCACGAGTTTGTACTTCACCCCATGTTTGCACTGCATGTTTTTCGTCCCCGTCTATTCACTTGATGTATATGACCTAATATATCACCAACAAAGACACAGAGCCCAAGAATAACTTACCCAGTGTTTCGCCCATTAGTCTTTCCAACTACAAATATTTTATCGCAAGGGTGTTATTCCCCACAATTATATTAACGATGATGCCATTTTACCTTTTATTCTGGCAAACATTAGACGATATATGCAGTTTAAGATACACATGTTATTCAGAGGGTTTATCGAAATCGTATTGACCCCCTTGAGTGCTATAGGTAGATTTTAAGCTTAAGATAATCGCCTAATAGTAACCAGAATATGAGGACAAATCGTGCTAAAGGGGTTAATTTTTGTGTTTGAATTATAAAAAACCTCTGTGTACAGTACGTCTTGTGGAGAAAAAAAAACTGTTTGCCTCTATGTACATTAAATATACTGCAATGGTAAGCTAATCCTCGCATCATGATCCGATCACGTATTTATTTTCTGTGTTTTGGCATTTATTATTCGATTGTATACAGATTTGGAAGTGCAAATGGAAAGCTTTAAAAATACACCCAAGACCCCCATTCGAGATATATTTTTACATGTTTCGGTAGAACAAATGTGCCCGAGGAAAAGATAAACTCTGAAATGGCAAGAACGGTCTTGAAATCACCAGAATGTCTTGAAATCACAAAGCTAATGGGCTAAACATGAGGGAGAGGGGGGTCCAGAAAAACATTCCCGTAAGTGACAGTCTCTCCTTTAATACAACGCTGAGACATACAGTAGTTCCATATTTTACCATCGAGTGCCTATCAATCGGCGTGACTTTTGTTATGAATATTGTGCAGTTGCCCGCATACGTTCTGTTTATCTCTCTGAAATAGAAATATAAGGCAATGATTGAATTGAGAGTGTAGTTTCTTATGCAGTGGTTATAAGTCATCTGATTAGTCAACTGCTAATTCAAGGAAGCCACACTCGCAATTCATTCATAATATTTGACTTTCATATATAAGAACAAAGACGAGGAACAGAAGTTATTTGGCCATCTGTACCTACAGTATATTATATTGACAACACGAGCGATGGAGTAGTTGACACATTTGTGAATAAAGTTGAAGGTACCGATATAACGGTATGTACGGTCGCGCTAATAAGTCATTTTCCCAGCTGTCATTTTGTTTGGCTTGCTCTGCGATGTATTAATGTCTGTCAGATGTTGAATAGGGTTGGTAAGTATAGGAACCTGTTTGTATATTTCAAACGATATGAAGAAATGAAGCTTAGATAATGCTGCTCCCAATTATTGATCAAAACATACTTGGTGCCGATACATCAGTTATTAGCGCGACTGTACTATATCCTGTTCCAAGTAAATAGGCCAAAACTGTTGAACAATAACCTCTATAACTCACAAACGACCAGCTTAATCCAGCTAATATAATATGATGTCTACCGTCTGGGAAGGTTCGGCCAAGGAATAGGTGTGGAAATGTACAGCCCATTTGTTCTAGCCCTTTCACTGCCATTCAGATGTCTATTTTTTTTTCTGGCGAGCCACAGCGATCCTTTAATTTGAGTTGGAATCAACCTTTGCCTAGGACAATTTTCTACCGAATGATGTGCATATTTATCTTGAAAAAGGGTCTAGGGAGTGTTTTTTTAAGCTTGATGGTCTAGCGAGAAAACTAAAGAACAAACTGTATAAATAAATATACCAAAAATTAACCACTACCCCATTACGTAACGGCTTGATAATATTATATTTTACAGAGTTGAAATGATCTCATCGTTGCTATTGAAAGTCTTCCTCGTTATGTGGATATCATTTGTTTCCATATCTGTATTTACGGTAATTGCCATCTTTTCATTCAACTTCATCTTAGGTTTTTTTTTTGTACGTACATAATCTCCGGGGACCAAACTGAGCAGGGTGGGAACGTACTGGATGAACTGGTGTACTAGTTCAAATGGTGTACTGGTTGAGATGGTGTACTGGTTGAAAGGGTGTACTGGTTGAAAGGGTGTACTGGTTGAAAGGGTGTACTGGTTGATATGGTGTACTGGTTGATATGGTGTACTGGTTGATAGGTTGTACTGGGTGAAATGATGTACTGGTTGATATAGTGTACTAGTTGAAATGGTGTACTGGTTGAAATGGTGTACTGGTTGATATGGTGTGCTGGTTGATATGGTGTGCTGGTTGATATGGTGTACTGGTTGAAATAGTATACTGGTTGAAATTGTGTACTGGTTGAACTGGTGTACTGGTTGAACTGGTGTACTGGATGAAATAGTGTACTGGATGAAACAGTGTACTGGTTGAACTGGTGTACTGGTTGAACTAGTGTACTGGTTGAACTGGTGTAATGGTTTAAATTGTGTACTGGTTGAAATAGTGTACTGGTTGAACTGGTGTACTGGTTGAACTGGTGTACTGGTTGAACTGGTGTACTGGTGTACTGGTTGAAATTGTGTACTGGTTGAAATTGTGTACTGGTTGAACGGGTGTACTGGTTGAACGGGTGTACTGGTTGAACTGGTGTACTGGTTGAACTGGTGTACTGGTTGACATTGTATACTGGTTGAAATTGTGTACTGGATAAAATTGTGTACTGGTTGAAATTGTGTACTGGATGAAATGGTATTCTGGTTTAAACGATCTAGTTGAAATGATATACTGGTTGAAATAGTTTATTGGTTGAACTGGTGTACTTGTTGAAATGGTGTACTTTATGAAAGGATATACTGGTGGCAATGGTGTACTGGTTGCAATGGTGTACTGGTTGCAATGGTGTAGTGGTTGCAATGGTGTAGTGGTTGCAATGGTGTACTGGTTGGATTGGGGTACTGGTTGGTTTGGGGTACTAGTGAGAGTGGTGTACTGGTGGGAGTGGTGCATTGGTGGGAGTGGTGTACTGGTGGGAGTTGTGTACTGGTGGGAGTGGTGTACTGGTGGGAGTGGTGTACTGGTGGGAGTGGTGTACTGGTGGGAGTGGTGTACTGGTGGGAGTGGTGTACTGGTGGGAGTGGTGTACTGGTGGGAGTGGTGTACTGGTGGGAGTGGTGTACTGGTGGAGTGGTGTACTGGTGGGAGTGGTGTACTGGTGGGAGTGGTGTACTGGTGGGAGTGGTGTACTGGTGGGAGTGGTGTACTGGTGGGAGTGGTGTACTGGTGGGAGTGGTGTACTGGTGGGAGTGGTGTACTGGTGGGAGTGGTGTACTGGTGGGAGTGGTGTACTGGTGGGAGTGGTGTACTGGTGGGAGTGGTGTACTGGTGGGAGTGGTGTACTGGTGGGAGTGGTGTATTGGTGGAGGTGGTGTATTGGTGGGAGTGGTGTATTGGTGGGAGTGGTGTATTGGTGGGAGTGGTGTATTGGTGGGAGTGGTGTATTGGTGGGAGTGGTGTATTGGTGGGAGTGGTGTATTGGTGGGAGTGGTGTATTGGTGGGAGTGGTGTATTGGTGGGAGTGGTGTATTGGTGGGAGTGGTGTATTGGTGGGAGTGGTGTATTGGTGGGAGTGGTGTATTGGTGGGAGTGGTGTATTGGTGGGAGTGGTGTATTGGTGGGAGTGGTGTATTGGTGGGAGTGGTGTATTGGTGGGAGTGGTGTATTGGTGGGAGTGGTGTATTGGTGGGAGTGGTGTATTGGTGGGAGTGGTGTATTGGTGGGAGTGGTGTATTGGTGGGAGTGGTGTATTGGTGGGAGTGGTGTATTGGTGGGAGTGGTGTATTGGTGGGAGTGGTGTATTGGTGGGAGTGGTGTATTGGTGGGAGTGGTGTATTGGTGGGAGTGGTGTATTGGTGGGAGTGGTGTATTTGGTGGGAGTGGTGTATTTGGTGGGAGTGGTGTATTGGTGGGAGTGGTGTATTGGTGGGAGTGGTGTATTGGTGGGAGTGGTGTATTGGTGGGAGTGGTGTATTGGTGGGAGTGGTGTATTGGTGGGAGTGGTGTATTGGTGGAGGATGAGTGGTGTATTGGTGGGAGTGGTGTATTGGTGGGAGTGGTGTATTGGTGGGAGTGGTGTATTGGTGGGAGTGGTGTATTGGTGGGAGTGGTGTATTGGTGGGAGTGGTGTATTGGTGGGAGTGGTGTATTGGTGGGAGTGGTGTATTGTGCGTGGTGTATTGGTGGTAGTGGTGTATTGGTGGGAGTGGTGTGGGAGTGGTGTATTGGTGGGAGTGGTGTAGTGGGTATTGGTGGAGTGGTGTATTGTGGGAGTGGTGTATTGGTGGGAGTGGGTATTGGTGGGAGTGGTGTGTATTGGTGGGAGTGGTTGTATTGGGGGGAGTGGTGTATTGGTGGGAGTGGGGTATTGGTGGGGGGGGTGTATTGTGGGAGTGGTGTATTGGTGGGAGTGGTGTATTGGTGGGAGTGGTGTATTGGTGGGAGTGGTGTATTGGTGGGAGTGGTGTATTGGTGGGAGTGGTGTATTGGTGGGAGTGGTGTATTGGTGGGAGTGGTGTATTGGTGGGAGTGGTGTATTGGTGGGAGTGGTGTATTGGTGGGAGTGGTGTATTGGTGGGAGTGGTGTATTGGTGGGAGTGGTATACTGGTTAGAATGGCATACTGGTTAAAATGGCATACTGGTTAGAATGGCATACTGGTTAGAATGGCATACTGGTTAGAATGGCATACTGGTTAGAATGGTATACTGGTTAGAATGGTATACTGGTTAGAATGGTATACTGGTTAGAATGGCATACTGGTTAGAATGGCATACTGGTTAGAATGGCATACTGGTTAGAATGGCATACTGGTTAGAATGGCATACTGGTTAGAATGGCATACTGGTTAGAATGGCATACTGGTTAGAATGGTATACTGGTTAGAATGGTAGACTGGTTAGAATGGTAGACTGGTTAGAATGGTATACTGGTTAGAATGGTATACTGGTTAGAATGGTATACTGGTTTGAATGGTATACTGGTTAGAATGGTGTACTGGTTAGAATGGTGTACTGGTTAGAATGGTATACTGGTTAGAATGGCATACTGGTTAGAATGGCATACTGGTTAGAGTGGTATACTGGTTAGAGTGGTATACTGGTTAGAATGGTATACTGGTTAGAATGGTATACTGGTTAGAATGGTATACTGGTTAGAATGGTATACTGGTTAGAATGGTATACTGGTTACAATGGTATACTGGTTACAATGGTATGCTGGTGAGAATGGTATACTGGTGAGAATGGTATACTGGTGAGAATGGTATACTGGTGAGAATGGTATACTGGTGAGAATGGTATACTGGTGAGAATGGTATACTGGTGAGAATGGTATATTGGTGAGAATGGTATATTGGTGAGAATGGTATACTGGTGAGAATGGTATACTGGTGAGAATGGTATACTGGTGAGAATGGTATACTGGTGAGAATGGTATACTGGTTAGAATGGTATACTGGTTAGAATGGTATACTGGTTAGAATGGTATACTGGTTAGAATGGTATACTGGTTAGAATGGTATACTGGTTAGAATGGTATACTGGTTAGAATGGTATACTGGTGAGAATGGTATACTGGTGAGAAAGGTATACTGGTGAGTGGTATACTGGTGAGAATGGTATAATGGTGAGAAAGGTATACTGGTGAGAGTGGTATACTGGTTAGAATGGTATACTGGTTAGAATGGTATACTGGTTAGAATGGTATACTGGTGAGAAAGGTATACTGGTTAGTGGTATACTGGTTAGAATGGTATACTGGTGAGAAAGGTATACTGGTTAGAGTGGTATACTGGTTAGAAAGGTATACTGGTTAGAGTGGTATACTGGTTAGAAAGGTATACTGGTTAGAGTGGTATACTGGTTAGAAAGGTATACTGGTTAGAGTGGTATACTGGTTAGTTAACTGCCGGCAATATTTGGCCGGTTTTTATAGATACTTGAATTGAGAATAAGAACACAGGAAATGCACACTAAACATAGTTATATTTGCATAGAGAAGAATACAGATACCGTAGTGATTACAATTAAATACATAATTTCATGAAACAGTGGTGGATTAGATAGGCACTCGGGAGAGTGCATACCTTCACCTACGCTTGCGAAGGTATGAGCTCTACCGATGGCCTAATTTGAATCGCTTCTTCATTGACGCTTATATTTTAGCAAGACAGTGTGGTAATCCCAACAATGACTTACGGAAGCGAAGCATGGACGTTGGAGAAGAGACTCAGACCAAGAGGGAGAGGGGTGGAGCTGAGTTACTTGAGGAGTGCGTGCGGAGTTACATGGAGGGATAGACAGACGAATGAGGAAGTAAGAAGGAGGTGTGGTGTGGAGGTAGATGTACTGGGAAGTGTGAAAAGGAACACTTTGAGAGGGTTCGGCCATATGGAACTTATGGAAAGCGAGAGAATGACTAAGAGTATGTATGAGAGTGAGGTGGAAGGACATAGAGGGAGAAGTAAACCGAAAGAGAGGTGGAAGGATGGAGTAAGGAAGTATATGGATGAAGGCGGTGCTGGTTGGGAGGAGGGGCGTCGACTGACTGAGGACAGAGGTGCATGGGGCAGTTCGTTCGTGGCCACCCCTTCGGGGATCACGGCGTCAAGCAATAGATAGATAGATAGATAGATTCAAAACTTTGTGAGCTGCTTACGCTGGCGGAGTTCCGCGCTCTACTGATCGCCTCCTAGATTGAATAACTTTTTACATGGCGTATATCCAATTTTTGTGAAAATCAGGTCACAACTGTTTGAGATATTGTGTAGAAACAGACAGACAAAAAGACAAGCAAAGGCAAATATATAACTTCCAACTTCTTTGGTGGAGACATATATAATTATACAATAATACAATTACAATCTGCCAATCTGGTGCCGTAGTATTAATATCTGGTATTACCAGTAGTATAAATGGGCTGGTGTCTTTTTTTGTATATAGTTATTCAGTAGTGTGGATCTCCGCATCTCTTAGATTTTGTCATCTACGCCTTCATGTACTATATATGCTTAGTGGGTATCTCACGTCAGCTACTCCCTCAGGCATCAGCTTCTTGAGCTTTTCCCGTCTGCTGCTCCTTCAGGCACTCTGCTTCATAGGCGTCTCTCGTCAGCTACTTTCTCAGGTATCAGTTTTGTGGGCATCTCTCATCAGTTACAAGTTTTTTGGTGGCATGTCTCTGGCCCACTCAGCCAGTGTCTTCTGTAGTTTTTGTCTGTCCAGCACTGGCTCTGCAGCTCGAAGTGATACTCTTCGATGTAGCCGAGCCCACCATGAACCAGCAGGTGTAAATCCTTTACTTCTGGACACTCGGAAACCGGAGGTGCATGAGCCCAGAGTTGTGGTAGGCAAGAGGTCTTTGTCAAATTTACTTTCTTAAAATGAGGGTTGTCAACCCTTCTATCAATATTTATCTCTCGTATTATACTTCATAAATACCAGTACAGTCCACCAAGCTAGTCTCACCAACAGAAGTCCTTTTTTCCTTGAGTAGGCTATCAAACAGTCTACAGGGCCCGTCTACAGGGGAAACCATGGCTGCTGCTGCTGGGGTATCTCGAGGAGTTGAGTTGCAATCAAGTCTCTGGTCTAAGCTCTAGGAGAATCTTAAATGATCTGCCTCCCTGTCCCAGATCCTGGGGTATACAGTATAAGGCCTAGTCCAGGATCTTACTCTTTTATGCAGTTCTAGCTGTCCTTTGATTGGCTGCTGGTAGAAGGCATGAGCCAATCACCACTTTGGCTCCACCCCAAGGACTGCTCTGCGACCCTAAAGGATTTCCCACGCTTGAGGGTTGTTATCTTCTAGCTCAACGTTGGGGAAGGTATCGAGGTGCGCAAAAAAGCCCTGGCGTTGGAAAGATTCTGTGTAGGGGTGATGGGCGACTGGGTGAGCCAATCAGAGGCCACATCTGTGTCTATGGTTATGGTAGTAGAGGACGCTCGGGCTGCGCATCTTAGGCGCCAGCGTCTCTGCGGTGACATGAGTGGGGAATCTACTCTGGTTTGGTGCATGGGGGCAAGAGGCATGGGCCTCTCTGTGTGGAAGGAACGGGGCTTCTCAACGGTGTTCCTTGTCTTCTCATATTGGTCACAGGGTGCTTGGGAGTGGTGGCGGAAAGGTGAAGAGGTCCGGGCGACTGCTCGATAGTAGGGAACGTAGGCTGCATGTTTTCGTTGCTCCGTCCGAGTGTAGTAGTGTAAATAGTGTAGTAGTGCAAATAGCGTAGTGATGTACATAGTGTAATGGTGTACATAGTGTAATGGTGTACATAGTGTAGTGGTGTAAATTCTATAGTAGTGTGAATAGTGTAATGGTGTAAATAATATAGTAGTGTGAATAGTGTAGTGATGTAAATAGTGTATTTGTGTACATAGAATTGTTGTGTAAATAGTGTCTTGGTGTAAATATTGTCTTGGTGTAATTATTGTAGTGGTGTAAATAGTGTAGGATTGGTGTGTAGAGTATTGACGCTGACTGGTTGTTGTGTGATATTGATGAAGGTAGACTGTCTGACGACCCCCTTAGGACTGTATTGTTGTTCTCTGTGTAGCATGACCGAGCTGGGAGTATACATACATACACACGTCAGTACATACATGCATACCTACTTACAAACCGGTACATACAAAGTCTACATAAATACATACCTACGTACATACACACATACATACATACATACATACATACATACATACATAGGCCTACACACATTCATACCGGTACATACATAGTCTACATACAAACATTTTGGTATTTACTATTATATGTAATTAACTGCTTGACCGTTAATGTAATCCCAACCTTTAGTGTAATTCTCGTATTGTTAACCCGTTCAGTACCGGCGACGTCTTTTTCATTCTATTCTGGCAACTATTACACTATTTTACTCGGCTTTGAAGACCATCTACCACTTTAAATGCTACATACTATCTTCATCCATCCTTTTAACTACCATATATCCTTCCCAACCTTCATACAATCGTCTAAATGAAGCTGAAATCAAATCAAATATACGTCACCGGTACTTGAAGGTGATGTCCTTTTCCTTATATGCTGGTATTTATTGCTTGATTTAATTCAGTTTAGGAAAGACCTATAGCAATTACAAGGCTATCTCATTAAATCTTGTTAGCTACCACAGATTATTCCTAAGCTGAACAAATCGTCCAATAGTTGCCAGAATGTGATGCGAAGGACATCGCCGTTACTGAATGGGTTAATGTCCAATGGAATATACTTTAGTATATTTATTATTATTAGGCTAGCTCTTGACCACTAACCTGTATAACTTAAAAATTACTTGAGTTATCGAGCTAATATCTCTACCAATAAGGAAGACTCAACCAGGAAATTTGTGTGGAAATGTACAGCCCATTTTCTTAAGATTTGTTTAAAGGATAAGATTCAATATTTATGGCCTGTTTATAATGCATGGAACTATGTCTCTGGCAGTAACTAGGGAGACACTGTAAACGTTTGTTAGCAGAGGATTTGCTTACACTCCACACACCAACCCACACACACACACACACACACACACACACACACACAGTAGGATCGAGTGCATGTTTGAGGGTAATGTCTGTATGATTAGAAGGATCTGAGAGATAAAAACAAGCGCAACAAAGCACCTAAAGCCTCCGTCGAACTCGTACAGTCACCTAGCTTCTCCAAACCCTTCTCCCTCCCCTCTTCTAGAGTTTAATACAGTATGTTTCTATTAGGTATCAAGAAATCAATTGTTAAGGGGTTCAATTTACCATCAGCTGGAACACAAGACTTTTTTCTCCCCCTGACAATTCTTTCGTTCGATTCAGCCCAACAAACAGAACAACAATAACTACAACAACAAGAGTGAGACGAGCGGTAATAAGCCCAACGTTGGATCCCGACGGAGGAAAAGTTATTTTGCGTGAGTGGGTTTGGGAAAGAATTGTTTTGGGAGTGTGGGCGTGAGGAATGAGGTCTGACGAAATAAGGAACGAAGGTGTGGGAATGAGTTTTTGAGTGTAGAGAGAGAGAGGTGATGTGATGTTGATTTGACGGAGTGGAAAACGAAGGTGTGTGTGTGTGAAAGAGAGAGTGTGTTTGTGTGCTAGTGTGTGTGTGTGTGTGTATGTATAAAGAGAGAGAGAGTTGACGTTTATTTGTCGGAATGAGAAACGATGGTGTGGGCGTGAGTTATTGAATTGTGTCTGTGTGTGTGTGTGTGTGTGTGTGTGTGTGTGAGTATATGTGTGTGTGTGAGTATGTGTGTGTGTGTGTGTGTGTGTGTGCGCGCGTGCATGTGTGTGTGTATATGTTTGTGTGAAAGGAAGAATGCCAATGATTGTGTGTGGATGGTAGGGAATAAAAGTGATTGAGGGTGTTGGAAGTGAATAGATTGAGTACTAGGCTAGGAGGTGGTTTGATGAAATGAAGAAAGATTGAGAGAGAGACAGAGAGCGAGAGTGTGTTAAACAGAGTTACAAGGAATAATAAGTGTCTCAAAAATGTCCACTAAATGGGATCGCGCACTTCTCGCTTGACTATGGGAAGAGATGGATGGAGTAAAAGTGAGTGAGTGAATGAGTGAGTGGATATAGCGGAATACGGAACGAATGGATGGGAGAGTGAGTGAGTGGTGATGGAGCGCAAAAGTGAGTGAGTGAGTGGTGATATTATGGAACCAGACATTTGTGGGATATGGGAGAGTTATTGTATTGATGTGGTTTGTATGCGGTACTTACACCCATTCAGTACCAGTGACGTCCTTTTGACTTTATTCTGGCTACTATTAGACAATTTATTCAGTTTACGATGGATGTCTTACTATTAAAAGGCGACAGACTATCTCAATGTATCCTATTCGATACCTCTTATTCTTCCTAACATTCATAAAATCGTCTAAATGTAGCTGAAATTATACAAGAAAGACGTCACTTCTACTGGGCGGGTTAAATCCAAAATAATTAACGGTAGTCGTTCACTAACTTATGGTAGGAAAGATGTTAAATTTGATATAATCCCAGTATAGGTATTAACAAGTGTGTTCAGTAAGGCACCGTGTGTAATTCTGAGCAAATATCATAAACAGGGGTAGGGCATGTGTTTTGGTCTATATATTTGTCATTTGTTTTTAACTTCCTTTCTAGACTTCCATGATAGAGTTCTAGGGAGGAAATATACAAAATCCATATATACAGTATATATAAATCCATATATACAGTATATATAAATCCATATATACAGTATATATAAATCCATATATACAGTATATATAAATCCATATATACAGTATATATAAATCCATATATACAGTATATATAAATCCATATATACAGTATATATAAATCCATATATACAGTATATATAAATCCATATATACAGTATATATAAATCCATATATACAGTATATATAAATCCATATATACAGTATATATAAATCCATATATACAGTATATATAAATCCATATATACAGTATATATAAATCCATATATACAGTATATATAAATCCATATATACAGTATATATAAATCGACCAATAAAGTATACCTCTGGTCCATGACCTATATGGTCCGCAGCCAAAATGTTTGGTCTACAGTTGAAATTGTGTGAGAAGATTGTCTAACATTGTAGACTAAAATGTTTGGTCTACAGTTGAAATTGTGTGAGAAGATTGTCTAACATTGTACCGGTGGATCATATATACTTTAATTAATTTCATTGGGGGTGTGGTGGTGAGATTAATACAAATAATATTGTAGACTAAAATTATATTTGGCAGATTTGCTGCGTGGTCCATTTGGTTTCCATCAATTTTGATCCGCGGTTGTTACGTGCAAGGATTTTGTTTCACAGTAGATGAAGGATATTGTTGGTGTTCTATATAGTCAGACTTTAGTGGTTATATTTATCTACATTGCTGAATGACCACTTGTATCATATTTCTTTTAGCTTTTGGTTGTTTTATCACACCCGATATTGGCTGAGCGGTTGAATAGGTCTGCTAATAAGGTCTTTGGCCGGTTTGGTCCATGACCGAGTTAGGCCACTCAGACATAGTAACAAAATTGTGTCTATGTTATTACAAAATAATGGTACTGACAAAGTGTCATGTAAATCCGTCCATTAGTTTTGGGAAATCCTTCTGACAAACAGACTGACAACTACAATCATGTAAGTCTCGTACATTTAGTTTGGTGGAAATAATAACCAACCTATACAGCCTATACCGGTACCCTGTTCCAAATGGGTATCCCAGAAATCGTGAACCCTAACCTCTCTAACTCATTAAGGGCTGGAACAAATGGGTTGTAAATTTCCACACCTATTTCCTAGCTGACTCATCCCAAACGATAAAAATAGTAGCTCGATTAATGTAGTCGTTTGTGAGTTATAGAAGTTTTGGAGCTTTGGAAGATTTATTTGGAATAGGGTATAGTGTCTAATATACTGACACGAATATAATTATAACTCTCCGGAACTTACCTTAAGGTGGAAGAGTTTATTTTTTGGTAATTTATTTCATATATGCGTTAATATTTTACTTTCCTCGCTAGACCTCCATAAAGCTTAAAAACACTTCCTAGCCACCACTTCGAGATTAATTTGTATTTTTTTTTAAGTAGAAACATGTCCCGTCGAAGGCTGGTTCCTCCTAAAATTACAGGCTCACTGTCGCTCGCCAGGAAAATACACCTAAATGACACAAAAGGTCTTAATATTGACAAAAAAATGGGGCGACATTTCTTAAAATCGCCAAACTAATGGAACGAACATCTTAAAATCTCAAAACAAATGGGTCTAAACATGAGGGAGAAGGGGGTCCAGAACAAGTAACTACCTCCCCTTAATTCTTTCCCCCCTAACCCCGCACATTACGCTGCCCCGAGAACCATGCTCTACGGGTCTTCCAACTCTCTCTCTCTCTCTCTCTCTCTCTTTCTCTCTCTCTCATTAAATATATGTCCTTGTCGTTCCATTTTCTTTCCATTATATTTGTTGAGGGAGCACTTAAGTATAATAATAGGGTCGTCAGTCAATTACCTTGCTCTGTCAGTTCATTACCCTCACATCAACATAATTCACCTGAGAGAGAGAGAGAGAGAGAGAGAGAGAGAGAGAGAGAGAGAGAGAGAGAGAGAGAGAGTGGGGGAGAGAGAGTGGGGGAGAGAGAGTGAGGGAGAGAGAGAAGGAGAGAGTGAGTGTGTGAGGATGAGAGTGTGATAAAAGGAAATATATACAGTATATATACAGTACCGGTATATAGTTTATAGTTAGTTTGTTACGATGTTCCACCATCGCAAGTTTAATTTAGTTAATTTATGTTCATACTGTAACTTACTATAAGCATTGGTCATATATTCACATGGTGAATATATCATACCGTCTGGCGGTAACTCCAATAGTGCGTGATGCAGTGATCAACCCTGCTTCATATTATACGTCGATATTGATATTTATCCGTATATTATCGCCTGATTTAAATTCATATTATTTCGTTCATATTATTTCGTTCAATGACGTGGTCTCTTATTTTCCCATTCTCTAAACTGTGGCGAAATTATGTAACCCATTTATTATTAATGGGTTTGTCCGGTATATTCATGTAGTACGCATATTATAGTATGCGTTGTGTAAGCATGTTTTATTTAGTTGTTTAGTCCTATGTGGTCCTACTTGCATTATTTAAGTAAGACTTACATTGTGCATAAGGAGCCATCTGCCAAGCTGGTTCATGTGGAGCCATCTGGTGGTGTCAGTGCATACCAGCTGAACACAAGTCCGTCCGCATTTAATTTAACTTTCAAGAGAGAAACACCTATCTCTTGCTTCTCTATTATTTATTTATTGGCATATACTTCTTTGTATATAGTTTTGCATTTTAACGTAACATCGTAACATCCGACGACTTCTAAGGTGTGTGTGTGGCTTGTGTGTCCCTTCCTATTTTATTGATTTTTCATATAGTTTTAATTAGTGTTTGTAGAGCCGCAACCTTGGCCTTGTTAAGGTATACTTATTTGTTCATGTGCATTTGTAACGTGAATTTAGCGGATTCTAAGGGCGTGTGTGTGGCGTATTTGTCCCTCCAATTGTGGTTTGTGTGTCCCTGCAGATTTACCTGTGTTTTTTCCTATACATGTTTTCTTTCCTTGTTTGTTAGCTAGGCTTTGATGTGCCACAAACCTTGGCCTTGTTAAGGTGTGGTAGGGCCAGAATAATTTAGTAGTGGTGGAGGAGTATGAGAATTATTCCTCGCTGGAATAGTAGCTTATACATATATTCCTGCAGTGACTTGTGTTTATTCCAGCCGATATATATTTATTTCTTTATGTGCATACATTTAGTTAGGGGTCCAGATTATTAGGGTGCCTGGTTCGAAGTAGAGGGTGGAGGACTTCATTAGTCTTTCTGTTACAGGGAGGATTACTTCGGCCCAGGCCAACCGATAGTCTGGACAGCTTAATTAAGTGGGTGGTGGTTGATAGTTGTATTTGATCCATTAATAATATGTTTATGCTTGATAATTGCTTCATTATTTTAGCATTTATTGCTGGCATGTATTTAACGTAATTGTATTAACGTAAATTAAATCAGAGCTTTCTCTTCTTATTGCAGCATAGAAAGGATCCTCCTCAGTATTGCCATTCGGTACTGAGTTTTGTTGGTAGTTGTGGCTCAAGATATCTTTTCACCACAACTAGGGGTTCCAGTTATTTGCATTGTTTGTGTAACGGAACCAGTTCGGGGATTGTGTGCACCTTTGGTCCCCAGAGAGCCTGGAAGTTGCGAATGAGCTCGGTTCTGTTGCGATAGGCTGTGTTACGAGTTGAGGCTACGGAGGTGCTGTGTATATATTAGTCTGTTAAGTCCAAGGACTAGAAGCCTCTACTGTCAGCCGTAACAATATATATATATATATATATATATATATATATATATATATATATATATATATATATATATATATATATATATGTTAGTAAAGCCAGGTAATACATTTTCTTTAATACATACGAGGTTGAAAGAAATGGCAATTTCTGCGTTGGAAATTTTATTATTCAAAGTTTCCAGGTCGCTGATGAGTTTTCGCTGGGTGGCCGGAAGTAGATGAATGAGATTAGCAAAATTCATGGTGGTACAGGGTTACATTAATGTACATGATGATACAGGATATACGACGCGTTTCACTGGACAACCAGCATTATCAAGTAAGGATAGAATGATATAAAAGGTAAACAGGAAGGGTATATATAGAGGGTGGAGGATCAGAGGAGGCGAAAATCAGGGGGCAAAAGTCTGCTATTGGTGGAGGGGTATTCTATGAGTGTAAAAGAGAGGACCGCGTCATGCAGGCGCACTGGATGCGGGAAGGTGGTGGTCGGTTGGCGGGGTCGAAGCTGATTGGCTGCGTGTCGAGGGACGTGGCCTAAGTTGCGTAGTACGTGTGGCGCCGGCAGAAGACGAAGCTGAAGGAGGTAGCGCGGGGGGCTGCGTCAAGGGCACCGGGGGGCGAGGGGGGGCGTTAGGTCCTGTAGGATAGTGCCTTTTGCCAGAAGGAAGGATCTGAAGGTCCAGAGTTTGGTTGTTGATGTTAGGATGTAAGGCTTGGATATATAACGATTCGAGTATAGGTACTCTCCTTGGGTCACATTCTTTATCGAGTATGGTGGTGTGTTTCTCTAACTCGTTGCGTGTGAGGTGGGGGTGGTTAGGGGTGAGATAGTGGTCTTTGATGGCTCCAGCCTGAAGGTGAAGAGTTAACCGACGTGAAAGACTAGTCTTCTTCATGCCAATATAGGAATGAGGTCCACAGTCCTCATAATTACAGGTATGTTGGTAAATGACGTGATCGTCGGTCATCGGGCTCTTTATCTTGGTGGAAGCTGGTTTGTTGCGGAGAACGAGGTTGGAGGTCTTGGGGGATTTGTAATAAATTATTAATTTGATTTTGTTTTCCGGGTTGGTTGGGTGGACATGCTTGGAGATTATTTCTGTTAAGACGGCCTCGTCATTTTTGTGTTCAGAGGACTTAAAATTGCGGTAGAAGATCTTTATTACATTGGGGGGGTCAATGTTGGGAGGGCTTTTGGTGTACCATTTTTCAAGATGGTGGTTGATGGTGCTGGAGATGTCGGAGTTGGAGTATCCATTATTCACTATAACTTGGGATAGTCTTTCTAGTTCCTGGTGGGTGTCGGCCCAGGTAGAGCAGTGCGTGAGGGCTCTCCTTACATAAGCGGAGATGGAGGATAGAAGATAACGGCGGGGGAATTCACTATCACCATTGAGGCATTGTCCTGTGTTAGTTGGTTTAGTGTAGATGGTGGTTTTGAACCCCTGGTCGTTCAGAGCTACGAGGATGTCGAGGAAGGGGAGTTTTCCATTGTTTGATTTTTCAAAGGTGAAGTTAAGTCCGGAGGAGGTCATGAAGCGACGCTAGAGTTCCTGTAGTTCGTGGAGGTCCTTGATTTACACGAAGATGTCATCCACGTATCTACAGTAGATGGCGGGTCGTTGGGCAGCTAGGAGCTCTTCCTCGATGGTACCCATAAAAAAGTTCGCACCATCACCGCCATCAACGCCAAACAAGGAGGGGTCCACCATAAAAAACTTCGTCGGAGAATTCACCCCTGGTTATGCGTACGGAACCATCAAAACACACAAACCTGGGAACCCCCTCCGACCCATCATCTCCCAGATCCCCACTGCCACCTACCAGATCGCCAAGGCCCTGAACAACCTCCTGACCCCCTAGGTGCCCTGCCAATACAACCTTAACTCAGCCCACGATTTCTTGGAAATTTTACGAGACGCCCCCCGGAACAACAACCACACAATCGCCTCCCTCGACGTAGAAAGCCTGTTCACCAACGTGCCAGTGGATAGGACCATTGACATGATTCTACGTCGAATTTACCATTGCCCTGATACACCAACACTGGACATCCCGGAGAAGGCCCTGAAAACACTGCTGGAGCTATGTACCAAGGAGGCCCCCTTCCTTTGCCCCCGGGGCAACATGTACAAGCAGATAGACGGTGTGGCGATGAGCAGCCCCCTAGGAGTTCTTTTTGCGAACTTTTTTATGGGTACCATCGAGGAAGAGCTCCTAGCTGCCCAACGACCCGCCGTCTACTGTAGATACGTGGATGACATCTTCATGTAAATCAAGGACCTCCACGAACTACACGAACTCGGCGTCGCTTCATGACCTCCTCCGGACTTAACTTCACCTTTGAAAAATCAAACAATGGACAACTCCCCTTCCTCGACATCCTAGTAGCTCTGAACGACCATGGGTTCTAAACCACCGTCTACACTAAACCAACTAACAAAGGACGATGCCTCAACGGCGATAGTGAATGCCCCCGCCGTTATCTTCTATCCTCCATCTCCGCTTATGTAAGGAGAGCCCTCACGCACTGCTCTACCTGGGCCGACACCCACTAGGAACTAGAAAGACTATCCCAAGTTTTAGTGAATAATGGATACTCCAACTCAGACATCTCCAGCACCATCAACCACCATCTTGAAAAATGGTACACCCAAAGCCCTCCCAACATTGACCCCCCCAATGAAATTAAGATCTTCTACCGCAATTTTATGTCCTCTGAACACAAAAATGACGAGGCCGTCTTAAAAGAAATAATCTCCAAGCATGTCCACCCAACCAACCCGGAAAACAAAATCAAATTAATAATTTATTACAAATCCCCCAAGACCTCCAACCTCGTTCTCCGCAACAAACCAGCTTCCACCAAGATAAAGTGCCCGATGGCCGACGATCACGTCATTTACCAACATACCTCTAATTATGAGGACTGTGGACCTCATTCCTATATTGGTATGACGCAGACTCGTCTTTCACGTCAGTTAACTCTTCACCTTCAGGCTGGAGCCATCAAAGACCACTATCTCACCCCTAACCACCCCCACCTCACACGCAACGAGTTAGAGAAACACACCACCATACTCGATAAAGAAAGTGACCCAAGGAGATTACCTATACTCGAAGCGTTATATAACCAAGCCTTACATCCTTACATCAACAACCAAACTCTGGACCTTCAGATCCTTCCTTCTGGCAAAAGGCACTATCCTACCGGACCTAACGCCCCCCCCTTCTCCCCCCGGTGCCCTTGACGCAGCTCCCCACGCTACCTCCTTCAGCTTAGTCTTCTGCCGGCACCACACGTACTACGCAACTTAGGCCACACCCCTCGACACGCAGCCAATCAGCTTCGACCCCGCCAACCGACCACCACCTTCCCGCATCCAGTGCGCCTGCGTGATGCAGTCCTCTCTTTAACACTCCTAGAATACCCCTCCACCAATAGCAGACTTTTGCCCCCTGATTTTCGCCTCCTCTGATCCTCCACCCTCTATATATACCCTTCCTGTTTACCTTTTATATCATTCTATCCTTACTTGATAATGCTGGTTGTCCAGTGAAACGCGTCGTATATCCTGTATCATCATGCACACTAATGTAACCCTGTACCACCATGAATTTTGCTAATCTCGTTCAACTACTTCCTGCCACCCAGCGAAAACTCATTGGAGATCTGGAAACTTTGAATAATAAAATTTCAAACGCAGAAATTTCCATTTCTTTCAACCTCGTATGTATTAAAGAAAATATATATATATATATATATATATATATATATATATATCTATCTATCTATCTATCTATTGCCGGACGCCTTACTCCCCTTACGAGGGTGGCCATACACAGAATGCCCCCAAGCGGACCTATTCCCTATGAGAGGGACAACCCGAGCCAGTTTAGTAAAGGATTTACAGGACTGACCACTCAATTTATATAATATATATAATATAATATTGTGTGTGTGAGAGTATAGAGGAGGATGTAAAATATAGAAATTGTTTACCCATTCAGTACCAGTTACGTCATTTCCATTATATTCTGGCAACTATTAGAGGATTATATTAAGATTGGAAAGGACCTCAAACACTAAAAAGGCTACAGGCTATTTCAATTAATCCTTTTAGCTACCAAATATCCTTCTCAATCCACATAAAACGCCTAATGCTTCCACGAATATGATGAAAAGGACGTCACTGGTACTGAATGGAGAGAGGAGAGCGAAAGATAGCGCGAGAGAAAGAGAGAGACAGACAGACAGTGAGTGGGGGGGATGGGGTATTTATAATATAGAAGTTTTAACAATCGTTGTATAGTACTGTTAATAAACACCTGAGTCACTCCACCCCCACCCCCCATTCCCAGGCCACTCCAAACCCTCCCCATCCCGGAATTCCTGGGATGGATAAAAACTGAGTTGTAGTGGTCGAATTGCACCGACCTGACTAATGGTCGATTTTTGGTTGAACCGTTAAGGGGAGATTTTTAGTTTGCTCCCTAGAACCCTATCTAACTTTTAAAAAAATACCCCCAAGACCTCCTTTCGATATATATCTGTACATTTGTCGGTAGAAAAATGTACCGGCCAAAGACCAGTTCCTCCTAAATTACAGGCTCGCTATCGCTCGCCAGGAAATAATGGACACTTAAATGGCACGAAAAGTCTTAAAATTTAAGAAATTGGACGAATGTCTTACAATCGCCAAACTAATGGGGCGAACGTCGTAAAATATCGAAACTAATGGGGCTAAACATGAGGGAGAAGGAGGTTCGATTTTTGTTTTCCTTAAATGAATATCTCGCCTTAAAGCATGTGTCACACTATGCCGAATCAAGTGCTGACGCTCCACGACTTAAGGAGTGGCGATAGAAGGGGAAGACCACTGCCGAGTAACGTGGGTGATCGAGGGACGTGACGCGCACGGCGGGCACTATGGACGGGCACGCCGCCTGACGGCAACTGGACGGGGTCGAGCGGCAACCATGCAAGACCTAAGGGAGATAAATGACGCCGCCGGGGCGGCGTCCGTGGCGCGCAAACTGGTTGGCAACTATGCTCCTGACGAGCGGCACCTATAGGAGGTAGGGCGGCGCCTATAGATACTACGATGGACAGCCACCCAGTCATACTGGACCCCTACTCCATCACACTTAATCCTGGCCAAGGCAAACCGGTCCGTCAGAGGCGACGTTTGTATGTATGGAGGGAGGGGGGTATTTAGCTTGAGATCTAGAGAGGAAACTATAATAATAATAAAAACATCCATAAACGAGCAAATAAATACGCCCATCTCCCCTTAATTAAGTGGTTCTTTGAGTAATTGGTAAAACAAGGCCATCTATAGTTAACCCTTTCAGTACCGGTGACGTCTTTCTCGTTATAGTCTGGCAACTATTAGGTTATTGTATTATGCTTACGAAGGGCCTGTAACAATCACAATACCTCCATTCCTCTCATTTATCTCTCTTAACTCCCACAGACCGTTCTTAAGCTGCATAAAATCGTCTAAGTATAGCAGAACTATGGCAAAACAGACGCCACCGCTATTGAAACGGTTTATAGATAGTCACTCGTTGATGGGATGGGATTAAGGGGACGGTGGTGATTTTTGGGGGTCTATTTATTTATATATTTATTTATTTTTTAGTTTCCTCGCTAGACCTCCATCAAGCTTAAAAAAAGACCCCAAGACCCTCTATCAACGATATCCCGTGCGACATTGCAAGGTCGTGGACTCACGGTATGCCCCCCCCCCCCCCCATGACGCCGCCTAGGGGTTACCGGGTCGCTGTCTGATGGCGACCTACCTTATAGTGGCGTCTCACATAGACAGGTCGACGCCCTTGTACCGTCTGATGCCTACTGGACGCCACCCGCCTACCGTCCCCATCCCGTCCATGTCCTTGACCTCAGCTACCGCCAACTCAGCTTATGAGAGTTTTTAAGCATACGTCACACCATGCCGATTTGAGCCACGACTGACCACGACCTTTAGTCGTGGTCAGGAGTGCCGACCTTCGGTGGAGAGCTTAAGGATTTTGGGGGGGTGAGTTTTGGACGGGACGCAGTATGGATGGCCACGCCGCCTGACGGCAACCTGACGGGGTATAGCGGCGCCCATGCAGGACTGAAGGTGAGACCTAGGTCGCCGCTGGAGTGCCGATCTGCAGCGTAGCGCATTGACAACGACCCGGCGAACGGCGTCGACAGGAGGTAGGGCGGCGTCAATATGCATTACTGTGCCGATGGACGCCGACCCCTTCAGTATGGACGCTGATTATTAACTGATTATTTCAGTTAATTCTGTTATTTTATTATTATTATTAATTTAATTATGTATTGAATGTTGTTATTTTTCATTTTTTCTGTAATTAATATACCTAATCTTATATTTTGATGGTTATTGATAATATATTTATTATTTAATTATTTAACCCGCTGAGTGCCAGGGACGTATATATACGACCTGGGGCGTTGTCACGCCCAGTGCCAGGGACGTATATATGTACCTTACCATTTTGGCTACCCACCACAAAAATCCCAAATCACTCCTCCCACCCACTCGCTGACTGTCGGTCCGTCAGAAGGGAAAGAAAGGAAAATCTGTGGCGGCGAAACGACTTCACCAATCGGTTCCATATTTGTGTGACAAGTCCCTTACCCTTCTGCCTTCACCCCACCACACCCCCAACTGCCTCCCACCACCCACTTCCAGCGTATCCGTACGAAGATAAGGAAAAAAAGGAAAATCCGTGGTGGCGAAACTACCTCACCAATGGGCTTCATATTTGTAACAGGAGTCAATTACGCTTCTACCTTCCCCTCACCATCCCCCAAACCACCCTCCCCCAACCCTCCTACCCATACATTTCGATACCATAAAAGTCTCTGTTGTTGTTGTTGTTGTTGTTGTTCCCCAAGCTGCCTGGCCGAACAGCCCCAAGGCCCCGAGCAATTCCAAGGCCATAACCGAGCGCCCCCACAGAACCCTCCCTGCCGACCACAATAAAGCCTGGGTGACCGAAGCCACTCCATGGCGGGGAGCTGAGGAGGGTGCGGAAACGCCCGGGAAACCAAAGCCCCACCCAGGGCCCTGTGCCCTTCAGCAATTATGAAGAGAAAGTTGAGGGGCAAGGGAAAAATGTGATGCTTTGGCTTCCAATCTTGGTAGATTGGGAGGTCAATCCACGGAAAAGACGCCTTCACTTGAGATCTAGAAAATATATAAGTTACAGGAACAGTCAGAGTAAGCTATGGGTATGGCAGAGATCGTCTCTGTAGTCTATAGTGTCTTTTCAGCTACTTTCGGGACTATCGGGGACCTGATTTCTGGCGAAAATGGAGAAGGGGAGTGTTTTTTTTTACCATTATCCTTCCTTTCTCTCCAAACTTGATAGATTTAGCCAAAAAAAAAAAAAAAAAATCTGGCACTGGCAGAAGCACACCGTCAAAATTGGCTGGCACTCAGCGGGTTAATTATGTCGTTTATTTATATATTGACCGTTGGGTCGCCGCAAGCCGCCGCTGATCCCCGCAGGTTGTTATGGTGACGCCGTCTGACGCAGACCTAATATCTGGTGCCGTGTGCCGCCGTGTGATGCCGCACTGACGCCTACCTTTTCCCGTCAAGCGCCGTGACACGCCATCAGCCTCCTGTCCCCTTCACGTCCCCATTTATTGACCTCACTCCACGCCGACTTGATTTTGAAAGTTCTGCATGTTGAACTTTTGAGGGGGCATGTGAAGACCCATCCCGACCTCTTTGTTATGTTGGCGATGGCCCATGATGCGCGGCGACGTAGACCAAGACTGTCCACGACCCTTAGGTCGCGGACAGTCTTGGCCTTAAATTGGCTAGGTGTGATGCATGCTTAAGTGTCGAACTTTTCCTGAGGCCCCTGACGACCACTCCCGATGTCTCTCTTGAGTTGGCGCCCACCCACGTCGCGCGGCTATGTAGGCAAAGACCTCGTTACGACCCTTAAGTCGTGGAGCGTCGGCACTGAATTCGGCATAGTTTGACACTTGCTTAAGCGATTATTACTGTACTTTACGAGTGTGTTTGTTCGGTATAGTATTAGTATTATTACCGGGGCTGTTTGGACAAGATATTTGCCTTAAGGGGAGATGGGCTGTTTTTTAGTTTTGTCCATTTATTCACTTATTCATATATATTATTAGTTTCCTCGCTATACCTCCATCAAGCTTAAAAAAGCACCCCCTAGACCTCCCGTGTAGATGAATTTGTACATTTTCGATAGCAAAATTTCCCGGCCGAAGGCCGCATCCTCTTCAATTTACAGGCTTGCTATCGCTCGCCAGGAAAAAATTAGACAGGTAAATGGCACGAAAGGTTTTAAAATTGACAATGAAATGGGGCGAATGGTGTTAATTCGCCAAACTAATGTGTCGAACGTCTTAAAATCTCAAAACTAATGGGAATAAACACGAGGAAGAAAGTGGTCCAGAAAAACTGACGATCTCCCCTTAATCCCTTCACCACCATGAGGCCTTGACCTTTTATTCTGGCTAAAATTAGATGATTTTATACAGTTTGAGAAGGACCTGTGTTACTAAGGGAGATTATTGAGATCGAATTTACCCATTTGAATCATAAAGGTAGATTACACACTAAAGAAAATCGTCTATTGGTAATCAGAGTATGATAGAAATTACGTAATGGTGGTGAAGGGGTTAAGAAATAAATGAGACATTTGTAGATAATGAATTAGACGTCGTATTAATGGGCTAGAAGAATTGTTGTATGCCGTATTTATGTTGTATGTCGTATTTATGTTTATGTCGTATTTATGTTTATGTATTTATTTATTTATATGGATTTATATGAATTTATGTATATGTCGTATTTGTCTTATATATGTATATGAATATATTTATGTATATGTCGTATTTATGTATATGTCGTATTTGTCTTATATATGTATATGAATATATTTATGTATATGTCGTATTTATGTATATGTCATATTTGTCTTATATATGTATATGAATATATTTATGTATAGGTCGTATTTATGTATATGTCGTATTTGTCTTATAAATGTATATGAATATATTTATGTATATGTCGTATTTATGTATATGTCGTATTTGTCTTATATATGTATATGAATATATTTATGTATATGTCGTATTTATGTATGTCGTATTTGTCTTATATATGTATATGAATATATTTATGTATATGTCGTATTTATGTATATGTCGTATTTGTCTTATATGTATATGTATATATTTATGTATATGTCGTATTTATGTTTATGTATTTATATGAATTTATGTATATGTTGTATTTATGTATATGTCGTATTTGTCTTATATATGTATATGTATATATTTATGTATATGTCGTATTTATGTATATGTCGTATTTATGTATGTCTTATTTGTCTTATATATGTATATGTATATAATTATTTATGTATATGTCGTATTTATGTATATGTCTTATTTGTCTTATATATGTATATGTTTATAATTATTTATGTATATGTCGTATTTATGTATATGTCGTATTTATGTATATGTTGTATTTATGGGCTTGGAGAATGTTCATAACCAAGGCGACAGCGATGCAATGTGCCAGGTGTTGCATTTTTAAGGACTGGAGGAAAATCTACTGAGAACAGGTGAAACATTTCCATCGGATTATTAAGGCAAGCGGGCGTGTAAGAAAGAGAGAGGCAAACTGTTCCAAGTGAGAGTAGGTTTATGGTAGGGTTGTGTTCTGTCACCACGATTGTTTAAAGGGGGATGGGTGTACTTATTTGCTTTTATATAAATCTTTGTATTATTATTATTTGTTTAGTTTGTTCAGTTTCATCCCTAGACCTCCAGCAAGCTTAGAAAAACATAAAGATCCCCCTTGACGATAAATTTGTAAATTTTTTGGTAGAATAATGTCCTGGCTGATTGCCTGTACCTCCAAATTGTTCAGGCTCTCTAACACTCGCCAAGAAAACAATGGACTCTTAAATGGCAAAACACTTCTTAACATGTCAAAACTAATGGGGCTAAGCACGAGGGAGAAGGAGGCCTGAAAAAAAAACTATTCCCCCATTCCATCTTCACTGATGGAGTAGTGAAGAAGTTGCAACCAAGGACTATAGGGAGAGAATTAGAGTTAAAGATATTGGGGGGGGGGGGAAGGGAGCCAGTTATTGTTTGCAGATCATGCGGCCCTGGTTGCAGACTTAAGGGGGTAGTGATTATTTTGTAATCTGTTTATATATTTATTTATTTTATCGTGTCCTCGCTAGACCTCCATAAAGCTTTAAAAACAAAAACCTAGACCCCCCCTTCAAGACAAATGTGTACATTTTTCAGTAGAAAATGTCCCGGCCGAAGGCTGCCGCTTCTTAGAATTACAAGCACGCTATCGCTCACCAGGAACAAATCGACACCCTAATGGCACAAAAGGTCTATATATTGACAAAGAAATGGGACGAAAGGTCTTAAAATCGCCAAACTAATGGAACGAACATCTTATAATATCAAAGCTAATGGAACTAAACATAAGGGATGACAAACAACTACCTCCCCCTAGGGGTAAAGCTGAGGAGTAACTTGTATTGGTGTTCACTTTGAAATATTTGTTTCTTCTTCCAAAACATCTTAACCTGTTCAGTACCGGTGATAATTTTTGTTCATATTCTGGCAATGATTAGACTACAATATTCAGCTTATGATGAACGTCTACCAATTAAGAGGCTACAGCCTATTTCAATTAATAATTTTAGCTACCATATATCCATCATAACTTCATAAGCTTCATAAACTCGTCTAAATGTAACTGAAATCGAATACATAATAAGTCGCCGGTACAGAAGGGGTTAAAGGTACAACTATTCCTTGTAACTCCCTGTAACTCCGTCTGCTCCTCTTCCTCAAGGGACTAGGGTTCTCGAAAAGGGGCTCACAGTCCTGACACTATTCTTGACCTACAGTGTGCTGGCTTAATAATCCAGAAGTGTTGATAGCCTCTGAAGTCCCATTTTAATTAACTATTCCTCCTCTTCCTTCTGCTCCCAGTAAGAGTGAGTTACGTGACTATTATTTTGCCTTAAGGGAGCCCACCTTGTTTTGTTTTTTTCTTTCTCTCCCTCTCTCTTTGGCTTGTATCCATTCGGCCCCATTCAGCCTACTGTTTTAAAATGTTTCCCCCATCCAGGTGTCATTATTTTCCTGGCGAGCGGTAGCGAGCCAGCATATATATATTTTTGTTTTGACAGCAAGCTAAAATTGTACATTTTTCGATAGATAAATGCCTCCGGCGAAGCCGGATTTCATCATACAATGCTGGCTCGCTATTGCTCGCCAGGAAGATATCCACACCTGGATGGGGATAAACGTCTTAAAATAGGTGGCTCAATTGGGCCGAATGGATACAAGCCAGGGAAAGAGAAAAGGAGAGGAAGATAAAACAAAGCCGGTGACCCCCATACAAGTTGAGCGAGTGCCTTGTTGACGATTGTAGGTTCCACCAAATGGTTCATTATGAGCCTCGTACAACACCAAACAGTCCAATTATGATTATATAACGTTATCAGGAGTTACACAGAGGAGAGAGAGAGAGAAAAAAAACAAAAAACAGGAGAGAGGGTGAGGAGAGCCAGATTAGGGTGTGCCAGAGTTATAAGGAAATAATCAGCATCCGAAAGACTTCGCTGTCCCTTCCGGGGAGATACCAGTGGTGGAAAGGGAGATTGTGAAACGCACTACACTCCTTGTGAAGTGTGTAAAATACTACTCGAGAGAGAGAGAGGGAGAGGGAGAGGGAGAGAGAGAGAGAGAGAGCTAGCTTTGCAAGGAATCGTTGTTCTAAGTCTTTAATTATCTAGTCATTTTCAAGTAGATAGAGAGAGAGAGAGAGAGAGAGAGAGAGAAGAGAGAGAGAGAGAGAGAGAGAAGAGTTATAATCTAAGAGAGAGAGAGAGAGAGAGAGAGAGAGAGAGAGAGAGAGAGAGAGAGAGAGAGGAGAGAGAGAGAGAGAGAGAGAGATGGAGATGGGAGAGTAAGATGATAGAGAAAATGAGAGAGAGAGAGAGCAAAGTGAGACAGACAGACTAATTGAGCGAGCAAAAGAGTGTTTTCAAAGACATGTAGGCAACGCAAAATAAATAGGCACGTTCAAATATGCGGAATATTGTGCTTGAGTTGTGATAAATGGCTTGAAATGAAGCACAGATTCTTACCAAGACCATTCAAAAGCTGACCTTAACTCAAGAAGACCTTCGCAGGTAGACGCAGTAAGGATTTAACCCTTCAGTGCCGGTGACATATTTGTTATTGGATTCAACCCTTCAGTACCGGTGACATATTTGTTATTGGATTTAACCCTTCAATACCGGTGACATATTTGTTATTGGATTTAACCCTTCAGTACCGGTGACATATTTGTTATTGGATTTAACCCTTCAGTACCGGTGACATATTTGTTATTGGATTTAACCCTTCAGTACCGGTGACATATTTGTTATTGGATTTAACCCTTCAGTACCGGTGACATATTTGTTATTGGATTTAACCCTTCAGTACCGGTGACATATTTGTTATTGGATTCAACCCTTCAGTACCGGTGACATATTTGTTATTGGATTTAACCCTTCAGTACCGGTGACATATTTGTTATTGTATTTAACCCTTCAGTACCGGTGACATATTTGTTATTGGATTCAACCCTTCAGTACCGGTGACATATTTGTTATTGGATTTCAGCTACATTTAGATAATTTAAAAAAAGCTTTGGAAAGATGGTAGCCATTAGGCTTGATAAAGTTTAGCTGTAACCTTTTAATGGGTAGACGTCCTTTTTAATTTGAATAACATCGTCATATAATTTGGAGAATATAATGGAAAGGATGCCATCGGTATTGAAAGGGTTAAATTATATTAACTCTTTCAAGATTCAATACGCATTTCTTTCAGTCTCCTGGCTATTATTAGACGATTTGTATATGTATGTCAGAGGATTAAGGAGAGATTTCCACTTGAGGGATATTTTTCTTGACTCCTTTCTCCCTCATGTTTAGCCCCATTGCTTTTCTAGATTTTAAGACGTTCGCCCCATTAGTTTGGCGATTTTAAGAACTTTCACCCTATTTATGTCACTTCTAAGACCTTTCGTGCCATTTAGATGTCGATATTTTCCTGGCGAGCGATAGCGAGCCTGTAATTTAAGAGGAACCGGCCTTCGGCCGGGAAATTTGTCTACCGAAAAATATACACATTGATCTTGAAAGGGGGTCAAGGAGGTGTAATTTCAAGCTTGATGGAAGTCTAGGAAACACACTAAAAACCTCCCCTTAAATGAGATAGTCTTTGCCCTTATGACTTCCACATATGCTGTCTTAACTGTATACCAGTGTCTAAAGATAACCAGAATCAATTGTCAAAAGGCGTCATAATCTTTATATGGTTAACGGACCCAGGCAATATTTTGGATGCTCACTAAGGCCCATATACAGCCATCAACAAACGAATTAGACTGAAACTATCGGATATTTGGCTTCTTATTACTTTTATCCGTAGACCTTCATCGAGGTTAAAAAAAAAACACCCGAAGAACTATATAAATTTGTCAATTTGTCGATAGAAAAATTTCCTGGCTGGAGGACGGTTACAGGCTCGCTATCGCTCGCCAGGAAACACATGACACCGAAACTGTACAAAAGGACTAAATATTGACAAAACAATGGGGTGAAAGGTCTTATAATCGCCAAACTAATGAACCGAACGTCTTAAAATCTCATTACGAGGGAGAAAGGGGGCGAGAAAAAAAAATGTTGTTAGCTTCACACAGGCATTTTTTTTTTTTTTTTTTTTTTTTTTGTTGGGGGGGGGGGGTTAAAATATGGTAACCGATTCAGGCTTGTTTACAAATTTGTTTTTCTTCGCTCGCAGATGATACCGGTACGTGCATATTGTATATGTGTATTATACATATATTATTATGTGATTTCATTCACTCACTCATATTGTATAGTTTTCTTTTTCCCTAGATCCTACATCCCTCATTCATAGTTTTCGCCATTCTTCCCATTTTACTTTCTTTTGCCTTTTATTTGTCTTCATTCTTCGTTTCTCGTCTTTCTTCCAATTATACTTACTTTTGACTTTTTCCATCTAAATTTGTCTTTCACTCTCCCATTTCTTGTTTTCTTTGCCCCGTTTATAAATATATTTCCCCATAGGTGACCGTATGCCGTTCTACAATTGTATTATCCAAGTTGCATTTGGATAGGTATTGAGGGGGAAGGGTTTATTACATAGTATTGGTCGATTTAATAAAACAAAATTTCTAGTTTCCTCCCTAGACCTTCATCAAGCTTTAATAAAAATCCTCATAATCTTCCTTCTTTATAAATTTGTAAATTTTTCGTTAGAAATATGTCCCGGCCGAAGGCCGATTCCTCCTAAAATTACAGGTTTGCTATCGCTCTCCAGGAAAAAATCGACACCTAAATGACACGAAAGGTCTTACTATTGACAACAAAATGGGGTGAAAGGTCTTGAAATCGCCAAACTAAATGGGCCGAACGTCTTAAAATTTCAAAGCTAATGGGGCTAAACACGAGGGAGAAGGGGGTCCAGAAAACCCCCCATCCCCCCTTAAAAGGATGATATCCATCTGCTTATAAGTTATTGCTTGCGACTTTTACGCCGCAGGGCTCCTTGATTCTGGCTACTATTAGATTATTTTATTCAGTTTAAAAAAGTCCTCCAGCAATCAATAGGCTTCGAACTATTCCACTTAACACTTTATACTACCACAGATCCTCCTTAAACTGCACAAAATCGTCAAAATATAATTATAATAATAATATCAAAACGTCGCCGGTACTGAAGGGGTACAATATGTGGCCAATATTTGGATAAAAGAATGCATTTTTGGTGGAAGGCGTATCAGGTCACTTTACTAGTTACATGGGGCCCAGTTAACCCTTTTCGGTCCTTGGGGGAGGGGGGGGGGGTTGTAACTCACCTGTTTTGATTCATTAGTTTGGAGATTATAAGAAGTGTCACCCCATTAGTTTGCTGAGCATAAGATGCTTCAGCACATTCTGGTGTCGATTTTTATTCTGGGCGAGCGATATCGAGCCTGTAGCCTACTGTATATGGAATTGACCTCTGGACGGGAAGTTCTTCTATCGAAAAATGTACAAATTTACATTGAAGAGGGTATGGGTGGTCATATATTTACCCTGAAGGAAGTCTGGGACAAACTGAAATGCATGCTCGAAAATTACAAAACCAAGCAAAATCAGCAATAATGATGAAACTAAATAACAATGACCCCCAAGACGTCGGACCAGATAATGTTAATGGGAGCAGGAGGCCCATTCCCTGTTCCAAATAAGTAGTCCAGAAATCGTGAACCCTAACCTCTGTAACTCAAAAATGGCTTGAACAAGTGGGTTGTAAATTTCAACTCACTCCTTAGCTGACCCTTCCCGAATGGTAGAAACATTAGCTCGATTACTCTGGTCGTTTGTGAGTTATAGAGATTAATGTTCAAGAGTTCGGGCATACTTGCTTGGAAAAGGGTATAGTTGTGACAAAGTGATTCTGGTGTCGGGGGCTTCCAAATAAAACTTGTGTTGCAGATAAGGGTTTTCATTCTGTTTACATTACCACTTTTTGATACATGCACCTGCATAATATCAAAAACTATGAAAATAAATTAATAATTTTTGTTTGGGATTTATAACTTTTCTGCTGACGTGTTTCTCGTCTGGTTGACTCGGGTAGTAGTCTACTATCTTACCTTGGACATTAACACCTTGAGGATTAAGATGCATTTTGGCTCTCATTATGCGAATGTATGCAACTTAGGAAGGGTCTGTGTGTAGCTTAAGGTTAAACATTTCAATTAACCCTCTGACATCCATATACTCTTCGTAATCTGAATGAAATCGTATAAGTAATTGCCAGAATAAACTGGCATAACCCGTCATAACCATCAAGGATTATATTTATGGTTGGAATTGCATTAACGTTGACATGAAACTGATATATGTTGCAATAAACCGCCTGTATGGCATTGCAAAAATTATATATGAAATGTGTGTGTGTCTGTGTGTGTTTGTTTGTTTATGCATGTTTGTATCTGTGTATGTATATTTGTGTGTGTGATTGTGTGTGGTATTGTATGCATGTAATTGTGTGTGTTTATATTATTGTGTATGTGTGTTTATGTGTGTGTGTGTAATTATTTATGCGTTTTTGTGTCTGTAATTATGTTTGTGTTTTTGATATTGTGTGTATTTGTATGTGTGTAATTGTGTGTGTGTATATGTGTCTATGTGTGTGTGTGTGTGTTTGTGATATTGTGTGTGTGCAGCCAGTGATTATAGGACCAATTTTATGATTATGACCCAATCAATGATGACCCAATTGTCCCGCTGTGATGTCATTAGGGTGTGCCTTAACCCTTTCAGTACTTTACTGGGGACGGATTTGTTTAATTAACCCGAGCTGTATTTAAATCTATTTTATGGAGATTGGGAAGGTTATGTGGTAGTTGAAGAGCAAATGGTTTAATGTGATTATTATTTACCAACAGTTCACCATCGAGTCTTTTTTTCCTCATATATGTAAAGTCTCTGTCACTGAAGCCTGTGGGAATAGCCATTTGGTTTAACCTTTTCAGTATTGTGGTGTATTTTACATGTTATATTAAGTATTACTAAACTATTTTATATATGTTACAAAGGCCCCGTGGGACTATAACCGATTAATACAGTCTTAATGCTCTGGTCACCTAATATCTTTGGTAAACTAAATCAAATCGTCTACTCATAGCCAGAATATACCGAGTACTAAAAACCCCACATCAAACATGCTGAAAGGGCTATTAAACGGTATTCCGATTAAATATCACCATATGTCCCATAGTCAACCGATATTAAGTAGATGGTACGGTACAAACTATATTATTATGAAGGATCCGCTCTAAGGCTATTTTCCTAATGCTTACTGGATATTACAAATGTTAAGCATTGTATTGTAGGAACAGGTATTTTTTTCTATGTAACCTGTGGAGCCCCGGCTAGTTTTGTAATGTTTGTTCACCAGAACGCGGCCGGTTTTCAAAAAATTGTTTTATTCCAGAAACAATAGCGAATGGGTTAGGAATTAAGGAAAAACCACGAAAAACCGCTCAAAAAGCTTAAAAAATGGTCCTACAGAGCCCCCGAAAACGTATTTTACAAGAGTAAAAATTGAAGGCAATTACCCCAAAAAAACAGGTTATTGCGCTCTCACGTGCACGCACGTGGACTTTGAGAGTTTTCAACCATCGGCACGGTTGCGTGAGATACGTACACAGTTCCCATACAAATCTGAGCCCTCTTGAGTGGCTACACCTGAGGTTACGGTCGGCGCAATTAGGATGACGCGTCAGGCGCGTCTCTGGGGCTGTGCGTTACATACATCGCCGACGCGTCAGATGCGTCGCTGGGGCTGTACGGGTTAACATTCAATGGGACTTGCTTCAGTGGTGCTACGTGCTACATCTTTGCATTTTTTCTGAGGTACTGGAGTGTCTGTTAATGATCATCACTTTGTAATCATCTATCTGAAATTCATATATATATCTTCCGCTTTAACTACTATTTCCAATTGGGGCAGAGAAACCTTGTTACCTTTAATGCTTCCAAAACCCAATTTCTTCATCTAATTACCCGTTCAGAACTTCCAGTGGACTATCCCTTACACTTCAACAATACAAAAATCAATCCTTCATCTTCTCTCAATATTCTCGGTCCTTTTCTTCTGCTCTCACTTGGGAGGACCATATTACCAGTCTTGCTAAGGCAGCCTCCCAGAAGCAGGGTGTCCTCAACCGCCTCAGAGGGTTCTTTACCCCTGCGCAGCTTCTGGCTCTGTACAGGGACACAGTGCGTCCTTGTATTGAGTATTGTTCACATGTGTGGAGAGGATCCTCTTACACCGCACATCTAGACAAAGTAGCAAGGAAGGCCTTTCGTATCATTAACTGTCGTCCACTCACCAACTCTCTGCAATCTCTCTCTCTTCGCCGCAATGTTGCATATCTCTCGCTATTATATCACTACTAAAATAATCAGTGTTCCTCAGAGCTTTCCCAGTGTACTGTATACCACCTCCTCTACATAGGGTACGTAGTACCCGTCTTGCAACGCAATCCCACCCCTACTCTGTGCAACTCTCCAACCCAAGAGTGAAATGCTATTCTCAGTCTTTCTTCTATTCAACAGCTGACTCTGGAACTATCTCCCAGAATCAGTCTTTCCCTCTTCCTATGACTTAAGATTCTTCAAACTCCGTGCGTCCAGGCATTTTGGCTCGAACGTCTCTTGATTTTGGCCCTGTCTCTCTTTCAACTCCGCGGGAGGCACTCACTACAGGCAGTTATACTTTTTGTCTCCCTCACTCACATAGAAAAAAAAATATATATATATATACTGTATATATATATATATGTATATATATATATATATTAATATATATATATATACCGGTATATGTATATATATATATATATATGTATATATATATATATATATATATATACATATATATATATATATATATATATATATATATACGTATCTATGTATTTACTTATTTACAACATGTTTATGCCTCGAACTGCCTCGCTTCAATTCAATTTCTCTCAGTAATTTACAACAACATACACAGCAACCACAACGGTTGGTTCGCATGTATCTTGAATGGAAGAGTCCAATTGCTTCAGGGATTTTGTTTACAATTAACAAATTGCTTTCCTTTATTATTTTAAGTAAAAATGAAAACTATATGTATATACTACCGGTATATGAATACTCACAAGGCGTCTGCACATGTATATACGTGATCGAAGAGGCATACACAATTAATGTCTTCACATATACTTCCGAAACACATACATACCTGCATTTTGTGTGGTCTTCATGCGCAATACTCCTAGCAACATAATGTAACGTGTCTATAAACAGGTGCTGCTACTTATTGCAGCTAAAACAACTGATGCACACCCATCGCGCACACACACACACACACATCCACCACACACACATCCATCGCACACACAAACCCACCACACAGACACACACCCGTTACACACACGCCCATCACACACACACACACACAGTAAAGGCAACCCTCCACAAAGTTATCCACTAACTTACAGTGAAGGCAGGAATGATGACCGAAGACACCATTGTATTGTATACTTAACGGTTGTTGTCCTGTTGTTATATTGTGTTATTGTTAGTGTTTGTTATTGTTGTTGGTGGTGTTGTTGTTGAGTTAAGGGGGGTCACCGGCTTTTTTATCTTTCTCTCCTTTTCTCTCTTTCCCTGGCTTGTATCTATTCGGCCCCATTCAGCCAACTGTTTTAAGACGTTTATCCCCATCCAGGTGTCGATTTCTTCCAGGCGAGCGATAGCGAGCCAGCATTGTATGGAGAAATCCGGCTTCGCCGGAGACAATTTTATATAGAAAAATGTACAAATGTAGCTTGCTGTCAATACAAAAATATATATATCTATATTTTTTCTGGCTCGCTACCGCTCGCAAGAAAAATATTGACACCTTGATGGGGGTAAACGTCTTCAAACAGTAGGCTGAAGGGGGCCGAATGGATACAAGCCAAAGAGCGAGGGAGAGAAAGAGAAAAAAAGTGAGGTGGGCTCCCTTAAGGGCGGAGAATAATGGTCCATACACACTGTCATGGAGAATAACCCCTCACACAATAGTCTCATAATGTCCATAATATTAATAGTAGCTCACAAACTACCGCGGGGAACAGTTATTCAGCTCCTCTAGCTAGTGGCATGTAAAGTGTAACAAAATATACTCTCCAGGACATGAGTTATGTATTTAACTTTACGCAGCTATCCCGAACATAATTGAATCGTGTCATTAAATATGTACCTACTGTAGTATATACTGTACTGTACATTTCGGGGCTTCATTTACATACGTTCCAAGAATCATAAAGGGAGATGATTTGTGCCTTCGACTTACAGTACAACGGTTGCTGTATATAACCACTTGCTTTGACCTACCGGTACACATGAACACCAATATGTCTTCTTATGTTAAGGAGGGTGACTTGCTTTTTTTTATCATCTGTTCTCTCTTTCTCTGGCTTGTATCCATTCGGCCCCATTCAGCCTACTGTTTTAAGACGTTTATCCTCATCCAGGTGTCGATTTCTTCCTAGCTAGCGATAGCGAGCCAGCATTGTATGGAGAAATCCGGCTTCGCCGGAGACATTGTTCTATTCAAAAATGTACAAGTTTAGCCTGCTGTCAAAAGCATTATAAAAATATGCTGGCTCGCTACCGCTCTCCAGAACAAAATCGACACCTGGACGGGGATAAACGTCTTAAAACAGTAGGCTGAATGGGGCCGAATGGATACAAGTCAGAGAGAGCTGAGGGAGAGAGAGAAAACAACCCGAGTTGGGCCCCATTAAAGTATAGTCAATCACGTGCATGTTGTTTCGCCCAGTTCTTGACCATAGATTGTAAAGGGTTAAGTCACGAACATGATCCCCTTGGTAAAGTATAGCCTATAGCACGCCCTAGCGATTTTAAAGTACTTACTATAGCACGCCCTAGCGATTCTATAGTTACTTACTATAGCACGCCCTAGCGATTCTATAGTTACTTACTATAGCACGCCCTAACGATTCTATAGTTACTTACTATAGCACACCCTAGCGATTCTATAGTTACTTACTATAGCATGCCCTAGCGATTCTATAGTTACTTACTATAGCACACCCTAGCGATTCTATAGTTACTTACTATAGCACGTCCTAACGATTCTATAGTTACTTACTATAGCACACCCTAGCGATTCTATAGTTACTTACTATAGCACACCCTAGCGATTCTATAGTTACTTACTATAGCACGCCCTAGCGATTCTATAGTTACTTACTATAGCACATCCTAGCGATTCTATAGTTACTTACTATAGCACGCCCTAGCGATTCTATAGTTACTTACTATAGCACGCCCTAGCGATTCTATAGTTACTTACTATAGCACGCCCTAGCGATTCTATAGTTACTTACTATAGCACGCCCTAGCGATTCTATAGTTACTTACTATAGCACACCCTAGCGATTCTATAGTTACTTACTATAGCACGCCCTAGCGATTCTATAGTTACTTACTATAGCACACCCTAGCGATTCTATAGTTACTTACTATAGCACACCCTAGCGATTCTATAGTTACTTACTATAGCACGCCCTAGCGATTCTATAGTTACTTACTATAGCACACCCTAGCGATTCTATAGTTACTTACTATAGCACACCCTAGCGATTCTATAGTTACTTACTATAGCACGCCCTAGCGATTCTATAGTTACTTACTATAGCACACCCTAGCGATTCTATAGTTACTTACTATAGCACACCCTAGCGATTCTATAGTTACTTACTATAGCACGCCCTAGCGATTCTATAGTTACTTACTATAGCACGCCCTAGCGATTCTATAGTTACTTACTATAGCATGCCCTAGCGATTCTATAGTTACTTACTATAGCACGCCCTAACGATTCTATAGTTACTTACTATAGCACGCCCTAACGATTCTATAGTTACTTACTATAGCACGCCCTAGCGATTCTATAGTTACTTACTATAGCACGCCCTAGCGATTCTATAGTTACTTACTATAGCACGCCCTAGCGATTCTATAGTTACTTACTATAGCACGCCCTAGCGATTCTATAGTAACTTACTATAGCACGCCCTAACGATTCTATAGTTACTTACTATACAACACCCTAGCGATTCTATAGTTACTTACTATACAACACCCTAGCGATTCTATAGTTACTTACTATTGCACGCCCTAGCGATTCTATAGTTACTTACTATAGCACGCCCTAGCGATTCTATAGTTACTTACTATAGCACGCCCTAGCGATTCTATAGTTACTTACTATAGCACGCCCTAGCGATTCTATAGTTACTTACTATAGCACGCCCTAGCGATTCTATAGTTACTTACTATAGCACGCCCTAGCGATTCTATAGTTACTTACTATAGCACGCCCTAACGATTCTATAGTTACTTACTATAGCACGCCCTAGCGATTCTATAGTTACTATAGCACGCCCTAACGATTCTATAGTTACTTACTATAGCACGCCCTAGCGATTCTATAGTTACTTACTATAGCACGCCCTAGCGATTCTATAGTTACTTACTATAGCACGCCCTAGCGATTCTATAGTTACTTACTATAGCACGCCCTAGCGATTCTATAGTTACTTACTATAGCACGCCCTAACGATTCTATAGTTACTTACTATAGCACACCCTAGCGATTCTATAGTTACTTACTATATAGCACACCCTAGTGATTCTATAGTTACTTACTATAGCACGTCCTAACGATTTTATAGTTACTTACTATAGCACGCCCTAGCGATTCTATAGTTACTTACTATAGCACGCCCTAGCGATTCTATAGTTACTTACTATAGCACGCCCTAGCGATTCTATAGTTACTTACTATAGCACGTCCTAGCGATTCTATAGTTAGTTACTATAGCACGCCCTAGCGATTCTATAGTTAGTTACTATAGCACGTCTTAGCGATTCTATAGTTAGTTACTATAGCACGTCCTAGCGATTCTATAGTTACTTACTATAGCACGCCCTAGCGATTCTATAGTTAGTTACTATAGCACTCCCTAGCGATTCTATAGTTACTTCCTATAGGATGTCGGACTCTAGCATGCCCCACCTCTTACTTATACAAGATATTAACCTCTAAAGTGCGCATGGGGGTAATTGGAAACGTCCCCCTGTGCTGACGTATTTGAGGTGTTTCCGCCACTAAAATATTCATTGTGCCATTAATAGCATTAATACTTATCCATATGCGCCTATTATGGGTTGATTATAAAGGTATTAACCCTTATTTAGCGGCGAGCAACATAAGTCGAGTTAAATAAAGCTGGACTATGTGGTGGCGCTCGACATAGGTCGAGTGGCAATTTCAGCACGTAATGTGGCTGAGAGAGAGAGACAAGTGGTGGCAGGAGACTAGCGAGCGTATGACTGCTCCAGACCACCGCGGCGAACCTACTGACACAAATCTCAGCTCCCTCCTCCCTCTCTCACTCGCTACATACTCAATTATGTACTGAAAGTACCGAATTACCTGCTTTTTGCACTCGCGTTGCACGGTTATTGCAAGAAAACTATCCATCATACAAGGATCGTTATGGTGTCATTCGAAAGCTCTGTTTATGCCCTTTCAGGGATAGGTACTTGTTTTACGTTCTGGGTCTTATTTAGGCATGAAAATGATCACGTAAACAGCCCTATTTTGGCTAAAAACACCCCGCTGTGCGGTACACATAAATAAACCGCATAGGCCGCTCGTAAGGTGTTAACCTGAAACAACAAGAAAAACGAGTGAAAACAGCGTTTGGATGGTCAAAATCGGAGATATAGCCCGCGAGTTGTATAATGTATGGGTGAGGCAATCTGCTTTCCCGCCAATTTCCCCCAAGGCCACTGAGACACAGTCGATCGATACTCTCTCTCTCTCTCTTGCACTCGCTTGCTATCAGTGATGACCACACCCTCCAATCGGATTTCTAATGTTAGCACGAAAATATACCTCAGAATAAGGGAATAACAGGGAAAATAGGTGATAACTGAAGGAGAGGAGGAAAGTGGGGAAGGAGGGGAGGTAGAGGACTGAGATTTTGCATGGCCCAGGGGCCAAAAAAAAAAAAAAAAAAAAAAAAAAAAAATATAATTTTTTTTTTTTTTCGATGTCAAAAGTTGATTTTTATTTTCTCTGACTCTTAAGAGTCTCCCCGCAGTGCGCCGGGGGAACTCTTAAGAGTCTCCCCGCAGCTCCCGGGTTAATTAATCGTAGTTCCTAATCCTGCTTTAACTTTTCTTGAACCCAATGACGAGTGTCAAAGCAGGATAGTATGGTTTTATAACTGGACTTGAATAGAAGGCATACGGGATTTTTTTTTACATAAAATGGGATTGTTTCGGCCATTTTTTCATTACCAATAGGCCTTATGCAGATTTCCATTTTTCTTATGTTCTTATGTTCAATGATATAATGCAAACTGTAAAGAATATTTTTTTACTTTGTATTTTCTTAACCCGTTAAGTACCGTACCAGTGCCGTCTATGTAAGTACATTTTGACTACTATTAGACTATGTTAATCAATTCTAAAAGTGCCTCCTGCAAATAACAGGCTTCTAACTGTATTACCTAACCCTTTTTACTACCACTGATCCTTTTTAAACTGCACATAATCGTATACATATTGCTAGATATAAATTTAAAATATGTTACTGGTAGGAAAGGTGTTATTAATAATTACTACAAAGAAGGGATTCCCTTTTAAGACTGTTCGTAAATCGTCTGTTTTTACTCTGTATGATCCAATTCCAAACTCATGACTTGAAAGTAATTTTTCCACTTAGCTCAACTTGTTTAAGATCCAATTCCACGGAAGATGACTTAATATGCAAACGAATGGACCTCTTAAAATCCAAGAAAACACTATCGCAATCAACTCTTTTACCCAGACATTTCTTTTCCCAAGGTAAATGAAAATAGTAGTTAATATGAGTATTATATATACTGTATATATATATTCTACCTGACGGAAAATGTAATATCTCAGCAGCTTATTTATCAAAACGTAAATGTTATGGAAAACATTAAACTAGTTTTCATAATTAACAGCATATTCTTTTTACAAAACTTTGATAGCAACGTAATAATCAAACTGGGGCATGCCAATTTTCCTTCAGCTCTGAAAAAATACTATTGAATGTTCCATAAAAGGCAAAAGTTAAGGAGGGTTAGGTTATGCTGCGCTTTACTGTCACATTCATCTTTGTATCTCTGCCCTTTGTAGCCTGCAGTTATTAAGTGAAGTGAGCAGAGCTTTACTGTGCGCTCATCTCCGTTTTTCTGCCCTTTGTAGCCCGTGGTTGGTAAGTGAGGTGAAAAGCGCTTTACTGCGGCCTCTCCCAAACGTTTCCACTAACCGGTCAGATGTTACTCTGTTCCATCTCACCCTAGCAAACTTTTGGATCTCATCCCTCCATCTGGTTCTCTGTCTAACCCTTCCTCTAGTTCCATCTCTAGGTTGCTCTAGTAGTCCATCTGTTATCATCTCTCCTAAATATATGACCTGCCCAGGACCATTTCCTCTGTTTTCACAGTAATGAAAATAATGTCTACTTTTGTTTGTTCTCTTATCCAAGAGGCTCTCTTCTTCCCATAATAGTAACTGAGTAGTCTGGTTGTATTTGAGGTTCTATAACCGGGAAAATTCTGGTTGGCAAGATATCGCAAATTTAACTTGCGACGGACTGGGCGAGCACAGCTCCAACCATACAGCGCACGGCATACTTGCATCGACAGTCTCACTCACATTGTGTCTTGCAACACCAAATACAGCCTCTTGATTGGCTGCACTTCAGGATACTCCTTTTGGTTGACTTTTTAATTTTACTTCCACAATTCGCTGAGAGGTGGCCTCAGACCGCGGGCCTAATGTAGACGACCGTGCCACAGATGGCACCACGTGTGCCAGGTCGGGGGTTGTCAGGAACACAATTGACTAGATGTGAAGGGCCCTTTAGTGTGTGCAAAGCCGATTAAACTACCGTGACCTGGCGAGCAGGAGGAACTCTTAAGATCTCCAACCCTAACCAAAAGCATTACTAAAGAGGGATAGCTTTTGGGGATTGTGGGTGTACATCCATAGAAGAGATTAAGACATTAGGTATAAGTAAGAGAGAGGGGTGGAGAAGAAGAAACTACCAGAATCATCACAGGTACGGTATAATATGTTTTAGCGAAAGTTTGAGAAAAGAGTTAATCTTTGTCAGAGGAAGAGGTGACGATGGTGACGTTGGAGTGACAATGGTGGTGACGTCGAGTAAGTAAATGTGGGAACAAATTTCACAACTATTTGGCATCAAGGTTCCTTCTTCCCCCTACTGGCCGCAAGCAAATTCCATTTGTGAAAGAAGCCACAAAGCTATAAATAATCAACTAAGATCCAGGGTCATAACATTATAAACCCAAGACTGGCCGTCGAAAGTGAAATTAACTCAATGGGGAATTAATTCTTGCCCTCGGGAAGATGGCATCACGCCCCACGAGAGAATCTATGGCGTTGCTCCTATACTCCTCCCTTTTCGAGAATTAGCCAAGCCTTCTTCACCAACCATCACTATCGACCCACTGCAACACCTCAAAAACGTCCGCCACACAGCCCAAGTATGCCAAGATACCACCAAGGTCGTCTCGCCACCACAATACCCGTACGCCATCGACAACCTCGTCATGGTAGCAAAACTACCCATCATCAACAAGCTGGGTCCTCGATATGTTGGGCCCTACAAAATCGTGAAGATACCTATATCCATATCAGATTATCATAAACTATCACAGAGTGTCTCGGGTATAACGAAATCGCTTTGTGAGGATTTATCGTCCCTCTGATAAGGACAACTACAACCCCTGCCCGACCTCAACGCCAGCCAGCTCATCACCACCAAGCATACCTCGCCATCTATCACCCTGTGAGTTACCATAACATTCACCTCCTTTAACTACACCTCCTACACCGAAGTCCCGAAAGGAGGATGACCAAGAGTTAGTAAGATATGAAAGAAGATCAGCAGTAGAGCGACCCTTAAGGAAGCCATACTGGCGATCTGAGAGTAGATTACGAGAAGAGAAATGCTTAATAAATTTGGATGCAAGAACAGTTTCAAAACCTTTAGAGATACAAGAGGTGAGAATAATTGGACGATAGTTGGAGGGTTAGGAGTGGTCACCCTTCTTTGGGACAGGTTGAATGTGATCAAACTTCCAGCAAGAAGGGAAGACGTTAGAGGAGAGACAGAGACGAAAGAGTTTGCCTAGGCAGGGAGTCAGCACGGAAGCACAGTTTTTTAGTACAACAGTAGGAACACCGTCCGGACCGCACGCCTTCAATTAAGCCCAGAGAGGGTAGAAAATACATCTTTAGAAGAGATTAGGATATTAGGCATTAGTAGGAGATGTGGAGAGGGAGGAATAGCGCCGGAATCATCCAAGGTGAAGTTTCTAGCAAAGATTTGAGCAAAGAGTTAGGCTTTGTCAGAGGAAGAAGTGATGGTTGTGCCATCAGAGTGGAAAAGGGGAGGTAAAGATGAGGAAGAAAAATGGTTGGAGAGGTTTTTGGCTAAATGCCAGAAAGCTTGGGAAGAGCCAGTCAAGCTGCATCTGTGTTATGTAATCCTCAGACATTTTACCCCTGAGGGTAAGGGAATAGAATATGCCCCACGTGCCTTCTGCGTGTCGTAAGAGGCGACTAAAGAGGTCGGTGGGCTTGCGACCCCCACCCGGAAAAAATACCTAAGCAAAGAAAAACTAACGAACAGCCTCGGATGCGGACGGAACCTATGTTGACGAACCACGACCGACTAAGGAGATTCCTTCGGACATTCTGAGAATGGCTACATGGAATGTTAGTGGCATGATTGATGGCACAAAAGAGAGAGAGGTTCTGGAAGTGCTAGTGAATGCCAGCCTGGATGTATGTGGAATGACAGAGACCAAATGGAAAGGTTCAGATGTGAGAGAGTGGGAGTTTGGAATGGGTGTGTGTGCTGGAGTGAGTGAAGGAACAGCGAGAGAAGGTGCGTGTTTGTTTGGAAGTAGCAAATGGAAGGAATGTGTAAGAGAGTATGGGTCTGTGGGCTCAAGGATTGTGTGGGTGAGAATGAAAGTAGGAATACAAACGTGGGTGATTGTGTGTGTGTATGCCCCGACAGAGGATAAACTTGAAAGACGGAAAGAGGAGTTCTGGATGAATGTGGAGGCGTGCCTGGAGAAGTTTGACAAGAACGAAAGAATATTTCTGATTGGGGATATGAATGGTAAGGTGGGTGATAGGAAAGTTGAGGGAGTGGTGGGAGGGTGGAGGGTACCATCAGAGGTGAATGGGAATGGTAGTGCACTTGTGGACGTATGTGTGGGGAGGAGGCTGTGGATAGCCAACACCTTCTTCCGACACAGAATGATCCACAGGTGTGGACAATGGAGGATGAGACAGTGGTGGAACGAAAGTCATTGATTGATTATGTATGTGTGGATGAACGAATGAAGAAATCTGTGATGGATGCTAGGGTGTATAGGGGGTATTGGAGGGGGTCTCTCTGATCATTATGTAGTGGTAGCTAAGGTTAGGATACAAAAGAAGTGGGTGAGGAGAGCTGGAGGGAGGCGAGAGGAGGGTGGAATGGTGAGGAGGGTGGAGAGGTTGCAGGTGGAGGAAGTCAGGGAGGAGTACAGGAGAGCAGTGTAAAGACGACTAGGGGGGTTCGACCTGGAAGTTATGGAGGAAGTGGAGGAGATGAGCAAGGTGTTTAAGGAGGAGATCTGTGCAGCATGTGAGGTGTGTGGAGTGAGGAGAAGAGGGATGGGAGTGAAAGGTACAGCAGGGTGGACAGAGAGGTAAGAATATCTGTGGAAGAAAAGAAGAAAGCATATAGAGAGTGGTTGGGTAGTAGAGAAAATGAAGATTTCGAGAGACAGAAACGAGCGAGGGACGTGGAGAGTAAGAGAGTGGTGAAGAGAGTAGTGAAGGAAAGTAAGAGAAGAGTAGATGAGGAATTTGGAAGGAATCTGAGTGTAAAATGGAGGGAGAGTAAGAAACTGTTCTGGAAAGAAGTCAAGAAAGTTAGGGAAGGTAGAAAGGGAAACAGTAAGGGTGTGAAAGATAAGAATGGGAGAATGCTAGCCGAGAAGCAAGAGAGAGTCGAAAGATGGAGGGAGTACTTCAATGAGTTGCTAAATGTAAGGAATGAAGAGCCAGCAAACATAGCTGGATATGGTATGGGAGGGAGAAGAAGAGAAGTAGTGGAGGAGGAGGTGGGGATCAGGAGGTCAGAAGTGTGGGAAGCCATGAAAAGAGTGAAGTTGGGGAAAGCACCAGGAACAGATGGAGTGTGTGGGGAAATGTTGAGGTATGGTGGTGAGATAGTGATCGAATGGGTATAGAAAATGTGCAAACTAGCATGGGAGAAGGGGAGTGCACCTGATGACTGGACGACTGGCATAATAGTCCCCCTATATAAGGGCAAAGGGGAAAAAGGAGTGTGTGGTAACCACCGAAGAATATGTCTTCTAAGCGTTGTAGGGAAGGTATTCAGTAGGTAGTGATTGAGAGAGTGAGAGTGAGAACGGAGAAATGGATAGGCGACGAGCAGGGAGGTTTTAGGAAGGGAAGAGGATGTGTAGATCAGATTTTTACCCTGAATTGTATTGTGGAGAAATATCTGGAGAAGAAACAAAAGGTGTATGTTGCCTTTATGGACTTGGAGAAGGCCTATGACAAAGTGGATAGAGAAGGTTTGTGGAAAGTACTTAGAATATACGGAGTAGATGGCAAGTTGCTGAAAGCAGTGAAGAGCATGTTTGAGGGTGCAAAGGCGGCAGTACATGTGGAGAGTGAGCAGAGTGAGTTCTTTGACCTGAATGTTGGTTTGAAACAGGGGTGTGTGATGTCCCCGTGGTTGTTTACTGTATATATGGATGGAGTCATGAAAGAAAGATGACTAAGAGGGTGTACAAGAGCGAGGTGGAGGAGTACAAAGGAGTACAAAGGAGTACACATGAAATCAAGCAACAACAGATCTAGTGACCCTTCTAGGTTGCTTGTCCTCCAAAACACTGAGGATCAAGTGTCCAAACAGTGGTTTAGAGTGGGTAAGGGAACATTGGAAAGGGAATTACTGCCCTGGAACTAATGTCTGTGGCAGGATTAGGAAGTTAGTAGGGGACAGATGGGTTAGTAACTGAGGGGGGGATAAAATAAAGTTATTCATTTACAAACTCACTCAGTCGCGGGTTTGATGCGAAATATTTGTCTAGGCGGAGTTTAAATGAATCAACGGTGATGCAGTCTATAACGTTTCGGGGAAGCCCATTCCTCAAGTTGACAACTCGATTGAAGAAGAAATTCTTAGATTCGTGTGAGTTAAAAGATTTAACAATAATTTTGCAACCGTTTCCCCGCGTGTAATTAGATTGGTCGATAGTGAAGTACTTACTACAGTTCATATTGTCGATGCCTTTGATGATTTTGAACACTTGAATTAAGTCTCCTATTAATCTGCGCTGGGTTAAAGGAAATAGATTTAATTCTCTAAGACACTCTTCGTATGGTTTGTTCTTTAGGCTAGGTATCATTTTGGTAACTCTACGTTGAACTCGTTCTAGCTTGTTTATATCTTTTTGGTAATAAGGGCACCAGGATTGAACGCAGTATTCCAGAAGAGGGCGGACTAAGGAATTGTAAAGGGTTAGGATAACTTCTTTGGATTTATGCTCAAATGACCTGCCTATAAAGCCAATTATTTTGTTTGCCTTCTTAACAACTTCTGAACATTGTTGACTTGGTTTTAGGTTACTCGATATTGTTACTCCCAGATCGGTTTCTCTGTTTACATTCTTAAGCTGAGTGCCATTAATCGAATAGTTTGCTTTCTCATTTAGGTATCCGATATGTAGTACTTTACATTTATCCGCATTGAAACTCATTTGCCAAATTTGGGCCCAACATGACAATTTATCTAGATTGTGTTGCATATCGTCAACTTGTTCTTTTGAGAGTACGCTATTTGCAATTTTTGTATCGTCAGCAAATTTTGAGATTGTACAGGTGAGACCCTCATCTATGTCGTTGATGTAAATTAGAAAGATAATTGGTCCTAGTACCGATCCCTGGGGTACCCCGAGGGACAGAGAGGGAGAGGTAGACCGAAAGAGAGGTGGAAGGATGGAGTGAGGAACTATATGAACGAAGGCGGTGCTGGTTTGGGGGAGGGGCGTCGACTGACTGGGGACAGAGGTGCATGGGGGCGGTTCGTTCGTGGCCACCCCTTCAGAGATCACGGCATCAGGCAATAGATAAATAGATAGATAGATTTTACAACATAGGCTTCAGCTTTAAGTTGGATCTATTTTATGTTGTCCCGAGGTGTCACTGGTTAAACACTGCTATACCCTGTTCCAAATAAATAGACCACAAATCTTATCTCCTTCTGTACCGGCGACGTCTTTTTAATTTCATTCTTTCTATATACTGTATACATACATCTACGATTTGTATGCAGTTTAAGAAGGATTTGTGGCAGTAAAAGGGGTCAAGTGAGATAGTTCGAAGCCTGTTAATTGCTGGAGGCCCTTTTGAAGTTGAATGAAATCGTCTAATAGTGGCCAAAATAAAATTTAAAAAAATGTCGCTGGTACAGAAGGGGTTAACCAATAACTTCTATAACTTACAAACCACTAGAATATTCTAGCTAATATTTATACCAATTGGGAAAGGTTAGCCGAGGAGTAGCTAGGTGTGGACATTTACAGCTAATTTGCTTTAGCATTTTTTGAGTTCCAAAGGTTCGGGGTTGCGATTTCTGGCATACCTACTTAGAACTCGGTATAGTTGAAATGGTCTAATGGTTGAATTGTTCATATTATCCGGTAATTGTTTTATTTTGTTTTTTCAATATGTTCTGGTTGAACGTACCTTATAAAACCATTTATTCGTGACGGAGGTGAGGTGAGGTGAGGTGTGGCGGAGTGGTCTTGCCACTGGACTGGTAATCCAATGGACCCGGGTTCGAATCCCAATATGTCAATGGGATGATATTATTGGGATGGAATTTGTGCTGTACCTAGTATCAGTGCATTACCACAGCACACCAAACCGCCAAAATAATACCCTCATTGTTCCCTGATTAAATAGCATTGTATGAATATTCCCATATTAACAAATATGCTACAGGGGGGCAATGCCTAGTGAGTTAATTGCTCAATAGGTGGCGTTCTGAAAGTGAGGGTCAGAGTGTGGGGAATGAGACTGTGAAGCGCAGAGGCGAGGCGGCTTCAGAGATGGAGTTGTTTCGAGCCGTGAAGCTTCGCATGTCTCACTCCCTAGACTGGAGCAAGACCTCACGGGCCTCACCGTGTTCAGCGGTAGAGTGTAAAGGCTATCAGCCTATGCCCGAGAGGGAGTAGTTGGAATATAGAAAAAATAAAAAAATAGAAAGGTCCTTCAACTAATTGAGAGGAAATTTTACCCCTTTAGAACAATTATGTAATATTTATTAAATGTTATCAAACACTAGACGAATTATCACAATTAGGAAAAATTCGAGATAACTAAGTAGAAGCTATCTCAATTAACCCCTTGACTCCTATAATCTCTCTCTTTCTCTCATATATTTTATTTAGAGTATGTTATTCAGTTTAAAAAGGTCCTCCAGCCATTAACAGGCTTTGAACTATCTCGCATAACCCATTTTACTACCACAGATCTTTCTTAAAATGCACAAAATCGTCTAAATATAGCTAGAATTAAATTAAAAAGACGTCGCCGGTAAAGAAAGGGTTAAGGACTTTTAGAATTGACCACTCGACTTAGGGTCCGAGTCCCTCTTTGTATCATTTTAGCACTATTTTTCTACAGTGGTGCGTGGCTAATCCATCCACTAACCTTTTTCACCCTTAGGTAAGCAGTATGGATTTGTTGAAGGTTTACTACCTTAGACCGGTTGACAATTTCCATCCACCTGCATTATTTAACCCTTCTTTAGCGGGGCCCGACTTAAGTCCGTATGGAGAAGAAAGGACTATGTGGCGGGGCCCGACTTAAGTCTGTGTGCAATTTTGGTGCAATATTGGCTCTGGGAGAGAGATGAGCGACGGGAGGAGCATAGGTTGCCTCATAACCGCTCGCCACGGTTGCCGTGGGCCTACTGACCTATACTACACACACATCCACCCTCCCTCCCTCGCTACACACGTAATTATGTAACGAAATGTCCGTATTTTAGCGATTTTGCCCTTCGGTTGCACGATCGTTGCATGACAACCAGTGATCGTAGAAGGATGGTTCAGGTGTCATTGGAAAGCTCAATTAACGCCCTTTCAGGGATACATAATTGTATTACGCTCTGGCTCTTGTTTATGCATGAAAAAGAGCACGGAAATAAGCTCGTTTAGGGAGCGAGGTAAGCTGTTGCAGGCATTGCAGGAGGGATTCATCCGTCGCCTACTGAGTCTGGACGCGCACTGACATGCGAGTTTGTCTTCCCTCGCTCCATGGCAGCATTACAAATAGCAAAAACCGCTCAAAACCGCAAATTTTTATCAATTTTGGCCGACCTATGCAAGATCGTTGCTGGACAACCAGACGTAATACAGAGATGATTCAGGTGGCATTAGAAAGCTCTATCAATGTACCTTCAAGGATATATATTATTGTATTACGTTCTGGCTCTTGCTTATGCATGAACATTTGCTGGGAATTAAGGTCAATTTAGGCCAAAATGCCTGCACCATAAGAGTTGAGGTTGTTTCCCCTGGTTGAGTTGCCGACCAAGACTAACATGTCCCATCCATATATCTACCCCTTCTTAATGTAGTTAAGTAAATATCGATAGAAGATAATACACAAAGAAAGGTATTTTCATTATGGAAAGGTTCATGAAGCTAAGTTCAATTAAGAAAAGTTGGAGTAGATTAGGTTATCTTGGCTTAGCTTTGGTTAGGAACAAATAAGTTAAGACATTTAAATTAAGGAAAGTTAGGCGAGGGAAAGATAGTTAAGTTTGTTGGTTATTTTAGGTTGTTAGCTTAGGTTACATTAGGTTTAGTAACATTGAAAGGGCCTATCAATATTTATGTCTGGTTATAAACTTATCCATAATTGTCCTCGTTAGTTCATAATGATGTATTACTGAAAGAAAAATTATCTATTTATCGTCTAATGGAATTTTAAGTGCTTTCTCTCTCTCTCTCTCTCTCTCCCCCCCCCCCCCCCCCTTGCCTCTATCATGCTAAGTAAAATACCCCAAAGACCCACCTTCAAGATAAACTTGTAAATATTTTGGTAGAAAAATGTCCCGGCCAAAGACCGGTTCCTACTAAGTTACAAGCTCGCTATCACTCGCTAAGAAAAAATAAGACTGTTTAATGGCACAATAGGTCATAACATCGTCAAACTAATGGAGCGAACGTCTTAAATAATTATGCTAAATATGAGGGAGAAAGGGGTGCAGAAAAAAAAAAATACCATGTAAACAGCTTCTGGACAGAAACCTACATATTTAATTACCGGCAGTCATAATATCCACGCAGCTTTCAAAAGTGTAATTATGTTCTGTCTTAGTTAACATCCCCATTCTTGGTTCTTTTAAAGATAGGATCTCTGACTATTGTTCTAATCCTAGTCCTCAGCCTTCCTGAAATAAGGGTGTTTCAAGTAATAAAGGAACTCGCACTGAAACAGTTTTATTATATTTATGCTGGGTAGGCTAATTAAAGCCACACCACTAGGTAAATATTCCACAGAGGAACCCCAAGTCTTGAGGAGCATAGAGTTATTAAACCTGATATAGCTTTGGCATCTCGGTGGTGACAGAGGAATGTTGGAAAAGCAGGTCCAAAGCTTGCAGTGTACTAGTCCCCAGGTGTAGTTAACCCTTTATGTACCAGAGATATCGATTATAATATATTTTTGCTATATTTAGACGATTATATGCAGCTTTCGAATTATCTGTGTTAGTTAAAGGGTTGATTGAGATAGTTCAAAGCCTTATAATTACTAGAGATCCTTCCTAAATTGAATAAAATCGATTACTAGTAGCCAGAATAAGATAAAGTTTGTCATTGGTACACAAGGGATTAAAGTTCTGGTGTTGTTGTCTCTAGGGTGGCTGAGTTGTTTTGCTGGCTCGGATTCTGCAGGCTTCAGGGTCACTGTGGCTTCTGTCAGAGAGCGCGGTTTGCTAGTGAGTGAAACACTTATGCCCCTTTCCCACTGGTGAGACAAGTCACGATTTTCGTCGCCGATGCCTTCGTTTTGTCAAATTCGCAAGAATACGTGCGACCTTCACGATTTCGACCACCGTTACAAACAGATGACAAATTATACTGGGCGAAGATGTCGGCGATGTCGGCGACGCAATCGCCGACATCGGTGATGTTATCGGGGAAGTGAGCGATGTTTTGCCGATGAACCTCTGCGAGGTATTTTTTTAAGGCACAAATTCTTGCGAAATCAATCTTCGATTATCGGCGTTGGCATCGCACATACGTCGGCGAGATCGGCGAGGTGTGCGCAGCTGAGCGAATGTAACGTGAATGTGCTAATTGCAGAGTGGAATTAGCATATCACGCCAAACTAATGGGCCGAACGTCATAAAATATGAAAACTAATGGGGTTAACCATGAGGAAGAAAGGGGACCAGAAAAACGACCCATCTCCCCTTAATTCTGAGGTTGGCAATGTTTCGCCGGAGAAATTTTTCTATCAAATAATGTACAAATTTAGCTTGCTCTCAAAACAAAAAATATATATGTTGGCTCGCTACCGCTCACCAGGATAATATTGAAACCTGGATGAGGGTAAAAGTCTTAAAACAGTAGGCTGAACGGGGCCGAACGGATACAAGGCAAAGAGAGAGGGAGAGAAATAGAAATAAAAAAGAAAACGAGGAGAGAGAGAGAGAAAGAGTAAACTAAAAAAAGCGAGGTGGGCTTAATTGTTAAGGAGACTCCAGTTTTTTTTTTTGCTCTGGTCCATATTTCAAGTTTTTGTGTTCTCTCTGTAAACTGCTTCTTTCAACATAGGAGAATGGCATAGGAAGGAACAAAAACACATATCGCATCCATAACCCCCCGGGCCGGGGGTTCGACCTCAACCCCCGAAAAAAGAGATTTTTTTTTTCAGCCACCCAAAAAAATTGTTGGTGTCTGTAGTCTAAAGGGATGCTGTAAGCAATAGAAATGATCATATGAGGGTATAAACACCCATAGGATATCCCTAGGGCCCCAAAATGTTAGTTTTTGTCTATTTTTGTCTTATAAATAATAATATAAAATAGTTTAGTCCCCCAAATTATCAAGTTTTCTTTGCGAGCGGCTGGCACTACGGGAAGAAGCCAATATAGGGGTAACTCAAGGAAAATATCTCACGGGCTCAAACTGGAATAAGTTTTAGTTACGAGTAAATTTCAATCTCTATTCATGAATAGCGAATGTTTATTCACCTTATATGATGATGAGTCAGCCATTTACTGTCCGATTGTCTCCAATTTCGCCATATCATTAGAACAAGTATACATACACACTCCCTCAGAAGCTTTTTGAGTTTGGGAAATATTTTCCATACTCAAATGATTTATTTATGATAAAAAATTGGGTAAATTAGTTATATTGATAATTTACCTGCGGTTCTAAACATTATCACGTATCAACTTGGCAATCTGCTTCCTAGGAGTTGTAGACAGTCTATATAGGGTACCTCATAGACAATATAAAACAATTTTGCAAAGTGGATTTTGGATCATCAGATATTTAGTAAAAATAAATAAAAATGCGCTCGCGCGTGGACATAGGACGATAAAAATTTCAGCGAGTCACCGTTACACCATTAGCATATATGTGTCAAAAGGCCAGTAATGAGTCTCTTCTAGAAGTTTAATTTAGAATATATCCAGGAGTCTCCCCTAAGCCAACGCAAACATTGAGCCCACCTGCTGTTTGTTGTTTTCTCTTTCTCTCCCTCTCCTCGTTTTTTTTTTTTTTTCTATTTCTCTCCCTCTCTCTTTGCCTTGTATCCGTTCGGCCCCGTTCAGCCTACTGTTTTAAGACGTTTATCCCCATCCAGGTGTCGATTTCTTCCTGGCGAGCGATAGGGAGCCAGCATTGTATGGCGAAATCCGGCTTCGCCGGAGAAATTTTTCTATCGAAAATATACAAATTTAGCTTACTCTCAAAACAAATATATATATATATGTCCGCTGAACATGATGGCGGTGTTTAGATTATTCTATCATCATTATTGGATTTTATAGAAATAAATCTATAACGATAGTTTTTCGCTCTTATACAATCCATTCCGCAGCAAAATATTAACTCTGTCTGTTTTCACCAATAATAACTGTTTTTTATATTTTTTTGTTTTCATGAATGGCAAGAGGAAAGGTTATTCTAAAAGATTTCATCAACAACAACAATAAAAATAACAATATGTGGAATTTCACCGTAGGTGAAGGCATATCATCAGTCCGCCCGTATTTGCCCTAACTCTCAGTCGGTTTTCACCCATAATATTTGTTTTTTATATGGTTTTGTTTTCATGAACGGCAAGAGGAAAGGTTATTCTATAAGATTTCATCAACAACAACAACAAAAATAACAATATGTGGAATTTCACCGTAGGTGAAAGATATCTCACTATAGGCCTAATAATTTGTTTTACCCACCTGCCGAAGGTGCACTTTGGCATGGTCGATGTTCCCGGAACATCTGAGAGCATCGACCGAAGGTGCTCTTTGGCATCGTCGATGTTCCCGGAACATCTGAGAGCATCGGCGACAGTGAGTATGGGTGAGTATCCATGCAGCGTTGCAAAGTTTTTTTTGTGCGAAACCATCCGCCCGCCGATGTCGCAGATGATCGCAGAAACCCTTCGGCGATGCTCGACGATGCTTGCGAGGGTAACCTATCATCTCATCGTGAGTCCTCGTCCAAAATTTTGAACTGTGCGAACATTGTGCGACAACCCGCGAGGGCCCTTGCTAGGCCTGAGAGGCCTTGAGAGTCAAACAATTTTTTATGAGAGGTGTTGAGACATGTCACGAATGTGCCAATTTATTGGTTTCGGCGATGAAAATCAGGACTTGTCTCACCAGTGGGAAAGGGGCATAAGTGCGGCTATCCGGCTCAGATGATGCAAAGATTGTACCAGTTGTACAGGATGGTGGATGTCAGTCTCAGACGAAGCAGGAAAAGAACTAGCTGTTTTATAGAAGGTAGATGGTGAGCTGACGTTGTGTTCCGGCCCGCTGGTAGTCTTAATTCCACCAGGTCCTGTTCATGAGGCAACTGGGGCATATGAACAGGGGCAGACAGCAGTGTATTGGCTGCTGTATGTTGGATCTTAGTTCTATACTAATGTTGGTTCCCAGAGATGCACTGCCTGGCTTGCCATTATCCCAGAGTCCTTTCTCTATGGTGGTTGAAAGGGGAAGTGTTGAGGGGTATTTTTTTGTGATTGTAGAGAAGGTATCTTGGCCAGATGATATTGTGGCATGCCCCTACAAATAGTGCATTGTGTAATTATTATTTGTTTAGATAAATATAATATAATAACACGAATATGAATAATAAATGTGTGATTCATTTAAATTTTAGTCCACTGAATATGACATAAGTTGTATGTGGAAATGTATGGATCAAGATGAAATTAGGATGTTGTTCGTTGGTTATCCTCTTCCTACTTAAAATTAATCATAATTTTATCACATAATTCCCTCATATCATGAGCGGCTCTCCGAGGTTCCACAAGTAAAAGGTGAACCATAGCATATACCTTTATTCTTGGTTGGAATGTCTTGATACCTAGATTTTTGTTAGCATAGTTATCCCTTTAGTACCGGTGCCATCTTATTTTTATATGATTTCAGCTACATGTACAATTGGTCAAAGTTCCAGCTGACCCACCCTCGCTCTGGGGCTAACAGAATTTTCTGTCAATACTGGTGTAGGAAGGAGGTGTGTTTTACAAAGATTGGGATTGGTAGATCTGATGTCGGCTACATCATTGTTAGAACATATACTAAACAAGGGTATGTAAGCCTATCTCAAATAAAAATGCATACATCGCTATGTATGATCCCGAACATTCACCCAAAGTTCGTAGATTTGCATAAATATTCAAGTTATTATATCCACTGATTGGTAACGCATATAAAACCTGCTGGCTGCAACAACATACTTTACTCGATGTTATACAAATACAGTATATATTTCTGTTTTATTGGTGGCTGCTTAATGAAGGAGCATTTAGTCTTCACAATGTGAACATTACATAGTCTATTTGCAGTAATATACAGGACAGACACAGGTAACACATTATTGGTATGTGGTATCCCTGCACCACTACACCAGTATTGCCAGTAAATTCTGCGAGCCCCAGAGTGAGGGTGGGTCAGCTGGAACTTTGACCAACTGTACACTATTTTATGAAGCTTGGGAAGGATATTGGTAGCTAAAATGATTGAGATAGTCTGTAGCCTTTTAAGGGGTAGACGTCCTTCCTAAGCTGAATAAAATCGTCTATTACTTGGCAGAAAATAACGAAAAGGACTTCGCCGTTACAGAAGGGGGTAAAAGGAATCCAAACACCCTCTCCTCAGATCATTTTTAGGCCCGGGGGTCCAATTAAGAGCAGTTGTTGATATTCCTTCAGTCCACCACAAACTTTCTGGCCCACGTTAATTCGCTTTTCAAACTATATTTGTGATCCAACAGTTTTATTCTGATCCATATTCTGTGTGTGTGCGTGTGTGTCTCTCTCTCTCTCTCTCTCTCTCTCTCTCTCTCTCTCTCTCTCTCTCTCTCTCTCTCTCTCTCTCTCTCTCTCTCTCTCTCTCTCTCCTGCTTTACAGGCAGGTCATTTGAGCAATAATAGAAAGATCTAATCTAACTCTTTACAATTCCTTACTCCGCCCTCTTGTGGAATATTGCGTTCAATCTTGGTACTTTACAACCAAATATATATAGAAAAGCTAGAATGAGTTCAACGTAGAGTTACCAAAATTATACCTAGCCTAATGAACAAACCATACGAGGAGCGTCTTACTGAATTAAATCTATTTCCTTTAACCCAATTCAGATTAAGAGGAAACTTAAAGGTGGGGGCGCATGGGTTGAGATAAACATGGAATGATAATTGCCAAGCTGTACATAATTATCTTGCAAAATGCAATGCCACTGAAATAATTGTTAACAATGATTTGAAGGATTTTGTGGATCGTCTATACCGGACCTGTGACGTCACAAGAGTGTAAGTCCACCATCCAGTCTAGGATTAGGATACTAGTGTGACGTCACTATGACGTCACAGGCCCGGTATAGACGATCCGCAAAATTCGTTATACAATTGTTAATAATTATTTCAGTGACATTGCATTTTACAAGATAATTATATGCAGGTTGGCGATTGTTTCCATGTTTACCTCAACCCATGCACCCCCGCACCCCCACCTTTAATTCAAGTGTTCAAAATCATCAAAGTCATCTTCAATGTGAACTGTAGTAAGTACTTCACTGTCGACTATTCTAATTACACACGGGGAAACGGTTGCAAAATAATAGATAAATCTTTTAACTCACTCAAGTTCAATCAAGTTTGTCAACTTGTGGAATGGGCTTTACCGAGACGTTATAGACTGGAGCACCATTGATTCTTTTAAACTTCACCTAGATAAACATCTTGCCTCAAACCCTCGACTGACTGCGTTTGTAAATTAATAACTATTTTCCCCCCCTCAGATCTATCAATTATTATTGCGCTTACAAATTACTAAGATGTTACACCGTGTTACTTTACTAACCCAACTGTCTCAATTTTCCCTTAAGCAAGTGTCACACTATGCCGAATTAGTCGGAGGCGACGTTTTTGTGTGTGTGTGTGTGTGTGTGTGGGGTCGGGGTTTAAGCTTGAGATCTAGGGAGGACACTAAAAAGATCCATAAATGAGCAAATAAATACGCCCATCTCCCCTTAATTAAGTGGTTCTTTGAGTAATTGGTAAAACAAGGCCATCTATAGTTAAGCCTTTCAGTACTAGTGACGTCATTTTCGTTATAGTCTGGCAACTAATAGGTTATTGTATTATGCTTACGAAGGGCCTGTAACAATCACAAGACCTCCATTCCTCTCATTTCATTTATCTCTATTAACTCCCACAGACCGTTCTTAACACCTTTAGAGCGGCCTATGCGGTTTATTTATATGTACCGCCCAGCGGGGTGTTTTTAGCCAAAATAGGGCTGTTTACGTGATCATTTTCATGCCTAAATAAGACTCAGAACGTAAAACAAGTACCTATCCCTGAAAGGGCATAAACAGAGCTTTCGAATGACACCATAACGATCCTTGTATGATGGATAGTTTTCTTGCAATAACCGTGCAACGCGAGTGCAAAAAGCAGGTTATTCGGTAGTTTCGGTACATAATTGAGTATGTAGCGAGTGAGAGAGGGAGGAGGGAGCTGAGATTGTGTCAGTAGGTTCGCCCGCGGTGGTCTGGAGCAGTCATACTCTCGCTAGCCTCCTGCCACCACTTGTCTCTCTCTCTCAGCCACATTACGTGCTGAAATTGCCACTCGACCTATGTCGAGCGCCGCCACATAGTCCAGCTTTATTTAACTCGACTTATGTTGCTCGCCGCTAATTAAGGGTGTTAAGAAGGCAAACAAAATAATTGGCTTTATAGGCAGGTCATTTGAGCATAAATCCAAAGACGTTATCCTAACCCTTTACAATTCCTTAGTCCGCCCTCTTCTGGAATACTGCGTTCAATGCTGGTGCCCTTATTACCAAAAAGACATAAACAAGCTAGAACGAGTTCAACGTAGAGTTACCAAAATGATACCTAGCCTAAAGAACCAAAACCATACGAAGAGCGCATAGAGAATTAAATCTATTTCCTTTAAACCCAGCGCAGATTAAGAGGTGACTTTAATTCAAGTGTTCAAAAT